>CM073464.1:45658869-46258869 GCA_037074535.1 Gleditsia sinensis
TTCAACAATAAATCATAATCAATATAGTTCATTACGTCATGTTCATCTGTATAAGCTACAACAAATACCTTAGGTCACATGAATGCACTTTCTCAATGCACGTGAAAATCATACAGTAATGACATGGATGACATGAATAACTATTTTCATAATATCATATGATGATTATCAATTTATTCTCATATCAAGCTACCCCGATCAGAGTGAGTATTTTTTTACTCTTCGGTACGGGCTTTTCTCGCTCCGTCCGATATGGCACACTTTCTCTTTCTTTTCTCATTATCATCATCATAACCGTTGGTAGGGCGTCCCCTACTGGTGCACCACACAAATCACCATGTGACCATGCTTATTTCTTTTCTTTTCACATTAATAGCCAAAAATATTATTCAATAACAAGTATGTTCATTATACTCACATGCCATAATGTTTCATCAAAATGTTTCCATGTCAAAATTACACACTTAAGATGGTAAAGAGTTCGTATAATGGCAATGGCTATGGCATATACTAGTCATTAATAAGATTCTTTTTCTTTTTTAAATATTATTTTTATCTCTTCATTTTCTTTATGCATGGCCTCTAGTCATTTTTCTCCTACTTATATCATTTCCAACACATATTCTCACAAATTTAATATAGCATTCTTCATCAATTTGGTTTCTACTAATATCCAAAAGTTAATTAGGTTCATTTAGAGTAGACAAAATGTTGAAAATAAGTTTTACCAACATCCAAACTGGCATAAACATATCCTATAATACGGCTTGACCATTTACTATAAAATTGCCATGCTTTAGGCTTCAAAATGCCATTTTCAACATAGAACACGGCCTGGCTATGCCTTGAAACACGGCCAGGCTTTATATTGAGTTATTCCCTGATGCAGGTTTTCATCCTGTCTGACCTTCTCCCACTAATTGGAGCATAACTCCCTCGTTTTAACTCCGATTTACGTAGTCTTGGTGTCAATTTGAAGATAAAAGAATTATCTAAAACTATTATGTTGAATAGTTTAGCTAAATATTAAGTAATATTGGTGATAATACTTCCTCAATTTATAGGTTATTGCTTCTCGGGTAGGTTCTGACCTCTACTTACTAATCTGTCTATATCTCCCTCATAAGAATTCCAAATTGAGTAATTCCAGTGGGTAAAATTCCATGACTCATATATCTATAATTTTTATGTTAATCAGTTATTTTAATTCCATACAGAATATTCCCAGAAATGCAAACACAGAAGCTTTCCTAACATATTCTTCCCTAATTAACTATTTTCTGACCACTACTTACTAATTATACCATATCTAACTCATATGGACTCCAAATTGAGTGATTCTAGTGGCTACAAATCCATTAAATATAGATCTACATTTTGTATGTTAAGAATTTCTTTTCATTCCCTATAGATTTATCTCTGAAATTCAAATACAGAAGCATACCTAACAGATTCTTCCCCGGTTAACCATTTTCTGACCACTGCTTACTAATTGGACCATATCTACCTCATATGGACTCCAAATTGAGTTATTCCAGTGGATAAAAATCTGTGAGACATAGATCTACATGTTTTATGTTAACCATTTGTTTTAATTCCTTACTGATTCTTTCCAGAAATTAAAAAATAAAAGCATAAAATTTTATCACCCATAGCCATACCTATGCAGAACTATCTACACCAACCTAAGTATTCAAACATACATCACATGCAAGATTAATATGTAACATGATATAGCAACATCCATGACCAATCATCAAAGTTCTAAGATCAAAATCCCATATAAATGTTACAAATTTGAAAACTTTTCCAAAAGAAATATTGTTAAAACTACCTTGAGCACTTAGTCTTCTAGACTTCTCCTTCCTCTTTCTTCCTATCTTCCTCTCCTTTCCTCACTCTACCTTGCTTATATTTTTCCTCTCCCTCACTTGGACGAAATTATAATGTTATAAGGGTGAGTTTTGCTTAAATAGACTATCAAATAATTCACCTTTCATGATCATGGGTCTACCTTATCACAATTAGGATGCACTTGGTTAATTTTTAGAAAACAAACAACTAATGTTCTTATCTTCCTCTTCCTTAGTCAAGATATGCATAGCAAAAGGAGATTTGTATTTTGAAAATTATGCTAATATGTTCTTAAGACAAGGGACAAGGTCCCTTTGATTTAGGGAGTCATTTCCTTTTTCTTTTGTCTTAATCAAGTATGATAGGTTTTCCTTTTTAGGTGGCGAATTTTCAACCCTTGAATCTTCCTTGCTTAGCTGAAATTATTTGTGTAGGATAAAGATGTTTTGTCATAATGCTATGTGTTATTACCCACTTGCTAAAATTATGAGTGTAGGATATAGATGTTTTGTCCTAATGCCATGTATTATCATACCACTTGCTAAAATTATGAATGTAGGATATCACACCACTTGCTGAATTTTTGTCTTAATGCCATGTAACCTAATCTTTATTATTATTACACTATTATTTCATCACATGACTTATTTTATTTTATTTTTCTCTCTTAGATTTGCACTAATTCTTACCCATTTCCTTTACTTTGGATAAAATTCTACCTTTCTTGAAGGGTTTGGTCACATTTTCATAATTTTTGGGCTACTAGTCCAACTTCTATATCCTAGTCCAAGTCTATGTTTTATTTCTTGCTTAAGTTATCCAATGGGCTTGTTAGAAACTTATGTGAAGTGGAAAAACTTTATATGAAGTGTCCATAGGTGAAAGCCCAATTTATGGATGGAGATGTTAAACTTAGAAATTTCTAACTCTTGAATTTATGAAAAATTACCCTAATCCAATCTTCTTAAAATTTTAAGACCTTTACTTACTTCACAAAAATTTATCTTCCTTACCAAAAACTTTTGCCTCTCTTTAGTATGTTATTTCTAATTTTTCCTATTAGGTTTTCTCTCTTTACTTGTTCCCTTAATATTAAAAACATTTTCTATGTATACACATAAGGTGAAGAATTTATAAGGATTACATTTCCATAGATATCTAAAAAATTTCTAATAAATTTTATTTCCTTAATTAAATATTTATGTATCTTTAAAGAAACAAAATTAGGGATGTTACATTAAATATTTATGTACCTTTATTAATAAAAGAAACAAAATTAAGGATATTACACCATCAACATAAAAGTTGTAGATAATTTCATTATATTTCCAGCCATATAAAACTTGGATAAATTGGATACGTAATTTGTGAATTATGGCCAAAATACTAGAGCAAGGTTAAGCTGGACTACAACAGCAAACATTATCTTTTCTATCCCAATTTTAGTCCCTTTAATGTCTGAATTTGCTAACCACCCAAACATGAAAGTTGTATAAAATTGTATCAACTACTCATTGACCAAATTTCGTATGCATTGAATATGTATTTGTGGAAATAAGGCTTAGATACTATAGTAAGGTTGGGCTAAACTGTAACAGTAAACATATTCTTTTCTAGCCCAATTTTGTCCCTTTTGGATGTCCGAATTCGCTGACCTTATAAACATGAAAGTTGTATGAAATTATGTCAACTATTCATTCGACAAATTTTGTATCGTATTTTTTTAGATACGATCAAAATTCTGCAGTAAGATCAAGTTAAAAAGTAAGCAACAAATAAACTTTTAATATTGGGTGTTCTGCCTTAAATTTTTATATTTCAATTCTTTTAAAAATGTGGTCATAAATCAAAATTTAATTTATGCATATATCCATTAAGATACATCTTATTAGTCAAAAAGATAATGCTCTTTACACAGCCATCCTCAATGAATTTATTTTATCTACTTGATTTATAGATATCATTCCTAAAAATTCACAATTTAGCTTTGATTCCTCCAATTTAGTCCATTTTTTATTCTTCTCTCCACCTATAAAAGATGCATAAAATTAAAGATAAGTACAAAAAATAAATGCTTAAATATGATAAAACGATAAGATAAAAGTGTTTAATTTATGACATTGGTTGACTCTTGAATCCCTACTCTGTATGTGTGGTAATTTTATCACATTGGACTTTTTACATTCAAATAAATTTATGTAATCAAAAATTCAAAAAAAATCTCTAAATAGATGCATTTGAGACTCCATAGGCTTAATTTTCATGTCACTCTCCACTAATATAGACAAATCATAATATTGAAGATCATTAGGACTTTCATTAGGCTTGTAATGTGTGGTATTGGTTAAATGTGGATAAAAATATATTAATGAAAATTCAATTCACTCTATAACAAAAATGATCATTTAAGTCCTCTCAAATACTTTTAATGTTATCATGTGAATTCTATCTCCAACCTTATTTCATCCTTATGTTATTTGCTCATACTATATATATAAAACACCCCCAATTTTTTTTTTGGAAAGTTCTATTTTTTCCTTTTTCTTCTTTTTTTATAAAAAAAAAAAAAAAACTCCTTCCATCCACCCTTGAACCATAGCTTTTCAAATAATTATTCTTGTGAGTGAAAGGTAAGGGTTAGAAATATTTTTTTAAAAAAACTAGATAATAATATAGGTGTACAAAAAAAAGATAAATATAGGCTCAAAATGGGTTACTAGTGATGGCATAATGTATATAGGTTGGTTTCAAAGTCTCAAATGATTCCAACAATGCCTAATTCATTTTTTAAATAGAGAGTAGTCTAAGATTTTACCTCAAGTGACAATCAAATAAGTTCTAGAGTTTTCTGAGATCATTAGTCATATTTGAATCACATAAACCTTCTCTAAATAACAATTAGTCAAATGTGAAAGATTAAGTGCTCATGATATTAGGATTCTCAAGTAAAACATAAGTCACAATAGAGTGTAGGTTTGGACATACCACTCAGAATTTGTCTATTTTTCAACGGTTACAAGCATTTCAAACCATTTTCATCATTGGTGCTAATTTTTCCTAATCCCAAAACATCACTCAGTTTTTCTTGTTTTGAAATCTAGGTGCTGGAACCTATACAGAGATAGGAGGCTAGGCACCCACGTCTTTTTTATGAAAAACAAACACCAAACAAATAACAAAGATTGAAAGCGATATTACCTAGAAGGAGATCTAGGAAAAGATGAACCTACAGTAAATTAAACAAAAAATAAAAATTTATTCAATTTAATAAAAGGTGTTACAGATGAAGATCTAAGTCCAATTTTCATTTTCTGTAGTTGTCTACTGTCCAATCTATTTGAGCTGTAGTTGAATCAAGAACATGAACAAATTATTTTAATGCATCAATCAACTCATTAGCATTTGAAGCCGAGATGAGAATCTGTCATGTTGAGTATGAGATAAACCTTTATTCTACAACTCGATCAAGAAAAGACAACAAACCATAAAAGAAATTGTTAACATTTAATAAACCTATCGGTTTATGATGGATATTCAGTTGTGCCTAGGAGACTATTTGAAAATTTTCCTCCAGAGTACCAAAACCACCTAGTAAGGCAATGAAGGAATCACCATTGCTCATCATTCTGGCAATACGCTCATGCATGGAGGACACCCTAAATTCTTCCCCAATTATTTTTCCTATGATGTTTGATGCAACTAGAGCTGTAGGAATAATACCTAGAACTTGGAATCCTCCTACATATGCAGATGCAGACACACTCCCCATTAACCCTCAACAACCTCCACTATAGAGAAAATGAAATTTTCTCCTGGCTAGTAGCATACCCAAAGTTTATGCTGCTTTCACATATTCTCTGTTTTTTGTAGGACTAAAACCACGAAAGACACAAATATTTTGAAATTGAAAAAATGCAATTCCCTCCATATTTGCACTCACCTTCATTTTTAGTATGAAGGTAAAGATAATAATGTGTGCATTTATAGAACTCAGATAAAGGCATACTTACAGTAGCTTTGTGAGTAAGATGGAGGCATAATTACAATAGCCATATGAGTAGGCTGGTGGATGACAGCTAAATTAAAGGAAAAAAATTTAAAAATGACGGCACGCATGCATATGTACAGTAGTTATGATTGTGGCTCACATCTTCCTCTGATTTTATGTCTAGTAACGGCTTAAACGCCCTCTATGAGTCAAGGATATGCTTCCCATCCAATTTTCTTATAAATTGGCAAACATGGTCTTTTAACGTCAGATTCCTAAGACTGTATCGTTTATGTTAATTTTTAAAATGGGGCCACAAACCAACAATCACGATATTCACAGATCCACTAGGATGCGTCTCAAAAGACGTTGGATGAAATTCATCATCCAATGACACCTTACTCAAGCCATCCTTAATGAATTTTATTTTATCTTCTTGATTTACATGCACCCATCCCAAATAACGACAACGTGTGTTGCTAGTTTCACGTCCACATTTATAGCATACGCCCATTCTTTTAACTTTACGCTTTTTAGCAAAACTACTTTTTTCTAGACCAGGCATGTAAGAGATGAAACTATTTGCAGACTCACTTGCTAATCATACCTTAGCTTCAATTAGCCAATGAACATCAGCAGGTATTCCCATGTCAATCATTAACCTTAATCTTTTAACCCATGCTTTATATATTTTCATCAATGCATTGGATGGAAGAGAAGGAAAATGATTTTTCAAGTTTGCAAGTATGTCTTCCATTCTCAATTTTTTTTAAGAAAGATCAAAAGAACAAAAATTAAAAAAAATAGCAACTTAAAAGAAGATAACAATAAGGGAACAAAATAATGCAAACTAAATAAAGATAGATCTCACCTAAATAGTGTGGGTAGCAACTTCTAACAAAGGAAGAAAATCAATCCTGGTAGACAGGATCACGCAAAAGTGTCTCTTCTACCTCTGGGTTGCATAATTTCAAAAATGATTTCAATCTTCGGCCATTGACTTTAAACACATCACCATTTTTGGGATTTTCAATCTCTATTGCACCATGAGAATTAACAGCATGAACAATGAATGGGCCTGACCATCGAGAACGTAGTTTTCCTGGATCTAATTAGCTTTTCCGTCGCAATCCCTGGCAACGGCATCAAAAACTTGGTGTTTTAATTAAAACTCTCAAGCGTATGAATCTATTGGAGTATAGATTTAGTGGTATCTGAGGTCAATCCCACAAGGATTGCCAATTGAGAGAAAATCTAACTCAGATCCAAAATAAGTTTTTCCAACCTAGTTGCCAAAATTTTCTTTTGTGAGAAGAATTTTAAGCAAAGTATGCAAGAAATAAAATACTGAAATTAAATAAGAATGTATTCAAAGTAAAGAAACATGCTAAGGTTAGGGGATCCACTCTTGGTATATCAAATAAAAATAAATTTTAATTCTTTTATTACTCAAATGGAACCCTCACATAAATGAAGTTCTACTCGAAAGATATGTTACATTAAACTCGCTTTGGTTTACAGATGAAGTGTATTTGCCTTCTTTTTATTGTATTACTAATAATAAATAACTCTTGTTGTAACAACTCCATTTTTTATATATGTATATATTAATAAAGTCCCATGAAGTCATTACTTCTTTACTTCTAACTACTTAACTCATAATAACATTCAATTAATTTAACCAAGCATAATTAAGGTTTAAAGTCTACCTTGAGTTGATCAAGCCCAATATTTATTTCAAAAATATTTACAGCAGTCATAACACCATATTGGCATATAGATAGGAAACACTAGTAATTTCTTACCTATATGAAATCACTGATTCCCCATACAACATAACAACAAACATACTCAAGAAACTATAAGATCAATTCAGATAATCATCCACCAACTGACCATCTAGGATCGACCTACTCTAATACCAATTAAATAACAACTTCATTTTTTATAGATGTATATATTAATAAATTCCCATGTAGTCATTACTTCTTTACTTTTAACTACTTAACTCATAATAACATTTAATTAATTTAACCAAGCATAATTAAGGTTTAAGGTCTACCATTAACACTTATACAATTCTGAATTCACATACACATCATTAATCAAAATATCAGTATAAAAGTCAAACATATATATATATATATATATATATATATATATATATATATATATCTACATCTTATTCATCCATGTTGATCAATTCCAGAAATATGGGTGCAGATGGTTGTACCTTCACCGGGATCTTAGCCAACTCGACCACAAACAACTTATTAGGCCTCATATGTACATGTATATGTTAAAATTTTGTACGGATGTTTGTAAATTAATTATGTGTATGTGAACTCAGTATTGTATCAATAATAATGGTAGATTTTAAACCTTAATTACGCTTGGTTAAATCAAATAAATGTTATTATGAGATTAAGTAGTAAAAAGGTAATAACTTCATGGAATTCTACAAATATTAAAAAAAAATTGTTACATAAATGAAGTTGTTACAAATGGGGCAGATTCGGTGTATATCAAGGAGTAATCTCACGATTACTTTCGGTGCACATAATGCAACACAACTTGTCAACTTTAGTACAATTTGCTACCCATCATCTTTGTCACCTACCCCCCTTGTTGTGTCTATAAATAGATACATCTTATAAGCTAGAAAAGGAGGAGAAAGGATGGAAAGTAAGCTTGGGAAAGTTTTGTTGGAGTTATAAGTGCTTGTAATTTTTTCTCTCTTTAGACATTTTGTATATTTACTTTCTTTCATAATATTATTATGCTTCTTTAACTTTCATTTTTCTTTCTTACCTTGATTATGGAGAACTAACCTCATAATACTAAGGTGAAAGGGTGAAGCTCTTGGTATGAAAATAATAATTTATCTAACTCTTAATTTCAATGTTTATATTTGATGTTATATTTTTCTTCTTATTTAATTTCTTATGTTAATTATTTCTTATATGATGGCTTTATTGCCTCTTTGTTGTTATTTTTTTGTTATTTTCTTTCTGAGGGGACGACTATGCCACCTCTCTATTATTATTTTCTTGTTATTTTCTTTCTTAGAAGATGGCTTTGTCGCCCCTTTATTTTTATTTTCTCTGCTATTTTTTTTATATTTTGTTTTTTAGAGAATGGCTTTGCCACTCCTCTGTTCTGATTTTCTTGTTATTTTCCTTCTGAGGGGACGGCTATGCCGCCTCTCTGTTATTATTTTCTTGCTCTTTTCTTTCTTAAAGGATGGCTTTGTCGCCCCTCTGTTGTTATTTTTTCTATTATTATTTTCTAGTTATTTTTCTTTTGAGAGGACGGTTTTGTTGCCCTTCTGTTGTTATTCTCTCTATTATTATTTTATTGTTATTTTTTTTAGAGGATGACTTTTCTGCCTCTATGTTGTTATTTTCTTATTATTTTATTTTTTTAGTGGCTGGTTTTACCACCTACTTTATATTATTATTATTGACTCTATCACCTATCTGTTATTATGTTTTTCTTCCTTCTACATCTTTTCATTTTTAATTGTATAAAGTGTGAATCTTGATACATTGTAGACAATCTTTGACACAATAAATGCTTGAATTATTCTTAATTTATTGTAGACAATATAATGATTGGCACGACGTATACTTGAATCCATTTTACAAGAGTTATTTATTATTTATAATACAATAAAAAGAAGGCAAATACACTTCATCTGTAAATCAAAGCGAGTTTAATGTAATATGTCTTCCGAATGGAACCTCTTTTAAGTGAGGATTCCATTTGAGTAATAAAAGAGTGACAATTTATTTTTATTTGATATACCAAGAGTGGATCCCTTAACCTTAGTATGTTTCTTTACTTTGAATACATTCCTATTTAATTTTAGTATTTTATTTCTTGCATACTTTGCTCAAAATCCTTCTCACAAAAGAAAATCTTGGCTACTAGGTTAGAAAGATTTATTTTGGATCTAAATTAAATTTTCACTCAATTGGCAATCGTTGTGAGATCGACTTCGCATACCACTAAATATATACTCTAATATATTCATACGTTTGTGAGTTTTAATTGAAACAACAACAAACTCCACTAGGATTTGATTCCATATGAGTATTTATGGACATGATGACTAAGTTAGCACATTTTTTGCTAATGAAGATCGTAAATAACACAGCACAATATGCAAACTTATACTTGAATAAGATAGTTAAATTTTGTGGTGTTCCAACATCCATTGTCACTGTAACATGCCTAATTTTGTTTCTATTATTAATAAAGGTGCATAAATATTTCATTAAGAAAACAAATTTTATTAGACAATTTTTAGATATCTAAAGAAATATAAATCATAGAAATTCTTCACCTTATGTGTATGTATAGAAAATATTTCTAACATTAAGGGAATAAGTAAAGAGAGAAAACATAATAAGAAAAATTAGAAATAACATACTAAAGAGATGCTAAATTCATGGGTAAGGAAGATAAATTTTTGGGAAGTAAGTAAAGGTCTTAAAATTTCAAGAAGATTGGATTAGGGTAATTTTTCCTAATTCAAGAGTTAGAATTCCTAAGTTTAACATCTCCACCCATACATTGGGCTTTCACCTATAGACAATTCATATAGAGTTTTTCCACTTCACAAAAGTTTATAGTAAGCCAATTGGATAACCCTAGCAAGAGAGAAAACATAGACTTGGATTAGAATATAGAAGTTGGACCGATAGCCCAAAAATCATGAAAATGTGACTAAACCCTTCATGAAAGGTAGAATTTCAGCCAAAGCAAAGGAAATGGGCAAGAATGAGCCCAAATCCAAGAGGAAAAAATAAAAACCATGTGAGGAAATAGTAGTGTAAAAATAAACAAGATTAGGTCACATAGCATTAGGACAAAACATCTATATCCTACATTTATAATTTCAGCAAGTAGGTAATAGTAGATGACACTAGGACAAAACATCTATATCCTACATTCATAACTTCAGTAAGTAAGTAATAATACATGGCATTATGACAAAACATCCTTATCCAACACAAATAATTTCAAGCAAGGGAGACTCAAAGGCTGAAAATTTGCCACCTAGAAAGGCAAACCTATCATACTTGAGTGAGACAAAAAAACAAGGAAATGAATTCCTAAATCAAAGAGACCTTGTCCCTTGTCTTAAGAACATTTTATCATGATTTTCAAAATACAAATCTCTTTTTGCTATGCATATCTTGACTAACGGAGAGGAATGTAACATCCCTAATTTTGTTTCTTTTATTAATAAAGGTACATAAATATTTAGTTAAGAAAATAAAATTTATTTGACAAGTTTTAGATATCTAAGAAAATATAATCCTTAGAAATTCTACGCCATATGTTTATGCATAAAAAATGTTTTTGACGTTAAGGGAATAAGTAAAGAGAGAAAAACGTAATAGGAAAAAATTTTGAAATAACATATTAAAGAGAGGCGAAATTCTTGGGTAAGGAAAATAAATTTTTGGGAAGTAAGTAAAGGTCTTAAAATTTCAAGAAGATTAGATTAGGGTAATTTTTCCTAATTCAAGAGTTAGAATTCCTAAGTTTAACATCTCCACCCATACATTGAGCTTTCACCTATGGACACTTTATATAGAGTTTTTCCACTTCACATGAGCTTTTAGCTAGCCAACAAGATAGCCTAAGCAAGAAATAAAACATAGACTTGGACTAAGATATAGAAATTGGACTGATAACCCACAAACCATGAAAATGTGACCAAGCCCTCCATGAAAGGTAGAATTTCAGCCAAAGCAAAGAAAATGGAGAAGAATGAGCCCAAATCCAAGAGGAAAAAATAAGAATCATGTGAGGAAATAGTAGTGTAATAATAATCGAGATTAAGTCACATGGCATTAGGACAAAACATCTATATCCTACATTCATAATTTCAACAAGTAGGTAATAATACATGGCATTATGACAAAACATCTATATCCTACATTCATAATTTCAACAAGTAGGTAATAATACATGGCATTATGGCAAAAGATCCTTATCCTACACGAATAATTTCAGCCAAGCAAGGGAGACTCAAGGGTTGAAAATTTGCCACCTAGAAAGGCAAACCTATCGTACTTGATTAAGAAAAAAAGGAAATGAATCCCTAAATCAAAGGGACCTTGTCCTTTGTCTTAAAAAAATTTTATCATAATTTTCAAAATACAAATCTCCTTTTGCTATGCATATCTTGACTAAGGGAAAGGAAGATAAGAACATGAGTTGTCTTTCCCTAAAAAAAAACCAAGTGCATCCTAATTGTGATAACATAGACCCATGATTATGAAAGGTGAACCACTTGATAGTTTATTTAAGCAAAATCCACCCTTATAACATGATAATTTCATCCAAGTGAGGGAAAAAAAACATAAGCAAGGTAGAGTGAGGAAAGGAGAGAATGAGAGGAAAGAAGAGGAAGGAGAAGTCTAAAGGACTAAGTACTCAACGTAAGTTAGTTTAATCTCTACTTGAATCCATCTTTTCTCTTCATCCTTAGAGTTCAAAACTCACCCTCATTCTCTTATTTAAGCTACTAGAAAAGCTAAGGGAATGGAGGAATCTTACTACTTCCTTCAAGAGGAAACAAGAAAAAGAATTCACTAAGTGAGCTAGGGAGATCTTTAGGTAGGTTTAACAATATCTCTTTTTGAAGAAAAGATTTGAAATTTGAAACATTTATATGGGATTTTGATCTTAGAACTTTGATAAAATTTACAATATTTGCTACTTTGATGATTGGTCATGGATGATGCTATATCATGTTACATGTTATCTTGCATATGATGGATGTTTTGAACATTTCGGTTGATGTGGAAAGTTCTGCATAGATATGGCTATCGATGGCAAAATTTTAGGATTTTTATGTTGCTATTTTGTATATTTGAATATGGTGAAAAATTGAAATAAGATTATTAGATGTAAATTAGGAAGAAAATAGAAAAACGCCATCTTTCAGCAAGGAAATCCTGTCACATAGCCATAATTATTTCAGTAACATTCCATTAAAGAAACAGCCACCCACTTCAGCCATGTTTCTGCCCCCAATCAGAAAAATAATTTAAAGTGCCCGTTTGGTACATTGGAATAAATTTCAGTGGAATGGAAAGAAGAAAGGAAGAGGAAATGGAAAAGAGAATAGAATACCATTACCTTGTTTGGTATGCAATGGAAAGAATTAGGTAATGTAATATTTTATTATTTAATTAATAGAAATTAAAATAATAAAAAGATAAGATAAACAAAATGATTAAATTAATTTTAATATAAAATAATTAAATTAATTTTTTTAAATAAAAAAATTTAAAAAAAAATAATTTTTTTTTAAAAAATTCTTACAAATTAATTTTTACAAAATATAATCAAATTAATTTTTTTAATAATTAAATTAAATTATTTTAATACAAAAAATTTGAAGTTAACATTATTTTATGATGGAATCATGGATTCCATCCATTATTGGAAGGAGTCTATATTCCATCATATGATGGAATGCTCCATTCCATCCATTCCATCATACCAAACAGTGGAATCCTACTTTCCATCTCAGATTCCTTTCCATTCCAGCGTACCAAACGGGCACAAAGGCTGCTGTCCAACTTCATGCCTTTGCATTATCACGGCCTCCCTGCAAAAACCACAAGGGAATCCCTACAAAACACAGCCTCCTTTTCCTCTTGAATGGTGGAAACCAGGAGCCAAGAATTATGCTGTCTAGGTATTACTTTGGGCAGCAAATTCAAACCCCATTCCTCATGCAATCAGCACCCAAGAGGGAGAGAAGGCAGCCAGAAAATTTAGAGCCAAATGAGGAGAGAAAACCAAAAAAAAAGGTAAGGGAAATCGAGAGGAGAAGCAAGCTAAAATTTAAGAACCATAGGAGCATTTCTGCACAATGTGAGTTTCCCCTCTTAAGGAAAGTTGGTTTGTAGTGAGTAAAGCTCATTTTGGATTCTGCATGGATGATTCTTGAGCATGAGATGCAAGATGTTAAAGTTGAAAACATGGAAATATAGTGGTAGGGAACAATCTTTGCTATCTAAGTAACAAACATGCTGAAGCACCACACATTTTTCACCTAAACTTTTTAGGCCCTGTGTTCTTAGACTGTTTGATTGAGTAAATGGCCTTTAAATTTTCTAATATTTTGTTAGAAAAGTCTTAAAATATTCATAATAAATTATGGAAAATTTTCGTCATTTTTGAGAACCTACAAATAGGCCATTTACAATCAAAACAGTGCTGAGAACAATCTACTAGACAACTTAGGCTGTTGATGGAAATATTAAACATTAAAGAGGTTAGATGTTGAATTTTCATATGAAAATTTTATTACATGTTACAGAAATAATAATTAAGGACCCCACCAAATTTTAGAAAATTATGGGCAGGTTAAGGTATAAAGTAAAATATGGAAATTCGGGGGGACAGGAAGTGAGTCAGAACAAACCAGAACTGGGGACAAACATAAAAAAGTGTGTTATTTGAGGGGTCAAATGAATTATTTTTTACATAAAATTGTTATGGTGATTATATAACATAGGATGATGCATATCAAATATCACAAATTTTGAAGAAGTTTTTCCCCTCCAAAGGAATGGAAAACAAAATAGAAATGGAACTGAAACCAATATGCACTGTTTTGAATTATGGAGGTAGTTCATGGGGTGAATGGAAGAATTAAGGGTTGAGAGAATCAAGAAATAAAATAGACATGTAGAGGAACTTTCATGGAAAATTTTAAAATTTTTAGGACTTTTGTCATATTTAATAATAACCCCAAATCTCAACAACATCACAGTTTTGTTTTGGGGAGCAAAAGCTCTTAAACTAAAGACTTATGATTTTAGGTGCTAATATGCATGCATTAACCGAAAGCTCTTATATGTTTTGTTTTTTTTGCTAGTAGTAACATTGGAAGCCTTGGAAAGGAAGTGATTCTGCAGGAATTGAGGTAGTTAGCTTTTCTTTAAAACACTCTTTACGTTTATGAACTTGAATTTATCAATTTCACTGGTTGCCTAACTTTTATGCTATGATAAATGATGTTCTAAAGATATATTATGTATTCATTCTCAGGAATTAAGGGGGTGCCCAAAGTGTTCCAAGTAAGCCCCATTTCACCCACGTATCGGCCAATAATAGGATATGCATAACCCTTTTGTAGGTATGGGACTGCATTGGGTTAGTAGACCAAAATGTTATGGGTCCCTAGTGTGACCAAGATGATGTATGTATGGTCAGTGCTTATGTTTCAGTGAAATAAATTGAGATGTTTTAAGGAATGGAATGTGTACTATTTTTCTGAAAAATTTGCTAGCTATTGAAATTGTCATCTCATCTTTTTATGTCCACATAATCACATTCTAGGTACTCTAGCAAGAAGTGAGCAACAGGGATCTCAAGGTTGACTCATCTGATTATGGATATGGATTGTATTTTCTTTGGTTGTGTAATATTTGTGGGATGGCTTAGTTGAGTGCCAAGTCTCTTTTAGACAGCTTATAAAGTGATGTAAAATAAGTTATAGACTGTACCATTTTCTTTTATGGCATGAGAGCCTTTTTGTTGTAAGTAATGCATATCATGCCTAGTTAGTTGCCTATAAGAAATGAAAAATGAAAATGTTTAGAATAGCTTGAAGCCTTCTTATGCTTATCCAAGAAAGATAACAAATAATATAAGTGAATAGGTTAATTTATGGGCTAAGTAGACATTGCTAGAAATTTATAGATAAAAAAATGTATAATACTAAATTCTCTTAAATGGAATATTCTATGATGTGAATGTATGAAATAAGATGATAGTTAGTCAATAGGGTTTGAAAATTCTTAGTATCAGAGCAATAGTTCAAGGAATTATCTATGTGTTTAGACGAATTCTAGGATATTCTAAATTGATTTATAGTTAAATTAATGTGAAATTGTCTTTTTATTTATGGGTTGTTAAATATAGTAAACATAGTTTATGGTCATGTGACTAATTATATGAAAAATGTTTGTATATATAAATGTGCACACAGGAAAATGGCATATAAGAGAACCCAGGCTGAGACCCTAAAAGAAATATCTGAGAATATGGAACCCTTAGCTGCCAGGCTCGATGGGCGAGCTGCAGCCCAAGCCACCACAGCACAAATTCTTCAACAAGTTCAAGAAGCCCTTAGACAAGTACCACAAGGAAACAATCCTAAGGTTGCTAGAAAGGAAAATGGGCCAGGCCAAATGAATAAACTCCTTACCCAATTTAGGAAGGCCAAACCTCCTTCAATTCTAATAGAATATGACCCAGTGATAGCTGAGCGATAGATAATGCAATTGGAGAAAAAATTTGGGGTTTTAGAATGCAGTGCAGAACAGAAAGTTTCCTTAGCCACTTACATGTTAGAAGGTGAGGCAGAACATTGGTGAAAAAGTACGCAGAGACTATGGAAAACCAATGATAATCCCATTACCTGGGATAATTTTAAAGAAACATTTTATGATAAATATTTCCCAGATAATGTGAAGAATCAAAAAGAGGCTAAATTCATACAGTTGAAGCAAGGAAACATGAATGTACCCCAATATGAGGCTAAGTATGAAGAGCTCTCTAAATTTTCCACTTACCTAAAGCATACCCATGATGATGCATGGAAGGCGACAAATTTTGAGCGATGATTGAAACCTAAGATTAGAGAAAGAGTGGCTACCTTAGAGATACGAGATTTTTCTAAGTTGGCAAGTAAATGAAGAATAGCAAAAGAAACTCTGATGAGTGCCAGGGCTGAGAAAAGATTGAGAGATAGTGAGCCCTCTGGAGGAAGAGGAAAACCCTAGAACAAAAAGTTTAAGGGGAACAGTTCTTAGGGTAGGAGAATGTTAACCCGTAGTGGCCAAACCTCTAGCTAGCCTGCTTGTAATAAATGTGGGAAGAACCATGGAGATAGACCATGTTTAGCTGGTCATAATGTCTGCTGTAGTTATGGAAAACCCAGCCACTACTCTAGGGAATGTCGAGTAAGGAGAGGATTAGTTCTTGATGGCAGATCACAAAATTAGGGACGGGTGTTTTCTCTTTCCCAACAGGAGGCTAGCCAGTCCCCAAATTTGATCAGAGGTACGTTAATAATCTAAAACTCACTTGTGGATGCATTGTTTGATTCTGGTGCTACACATTCTTTTATTTTATATAATTGTGCTAAGAGTCTGGGTTTGACTGTGGATACTTTCCCTTATGATCTTTCTATTTCCACACCTGCTGGGATCCATGTCATAACTTCTGATGCTTGTATCAATTGTTTTGTACAATTTGATCATAGATGTACCACTTTGGATCTTGTATGCATTCATCTGTTTAATATTGATGTTATTCTTGGAATGGAATGGTTGTTTGCTAATAATGAAATTCTTAATTGTTCTAGAAAATTTGCTTCCTTACTTGTTTATGGTTCTACTTCTTAACACTCTACTGAAACCTCTTACCTATCCAGCACCCAAGCTGAGAGATACCTTAAAAAGGGTTATTAAGGGTTCTTAGTCTTCTTTTTTTTGCAAGCAAAAGTAGAAGAGGGCATAGAATATATACATGTTGTTAAAAATTACCCATAAGTATTTGATAAAGGGGAATTTTGAGTGCTTATTGGTCATGTTTTGTCCCTTTATTCAAAGTAACTTATGGATATTTTCATGCTTTTGGTTATACTTTGTTCTGAGTACTGTTGTGGTTCATTTTATGATTGCAGGAGAGCAAAAGAAGCCAAGAAGCAAGGAAAAACGGTCATGGAAAGACCCTAAAAGACTTGGATCATGTTGAGGAGGAAGCAAGGAGGTTGCACGTCAAATTTGATGAAGAAAGGAGCACCATAGCACCCAACACGGCCTGGCCGTGTTAAGGAGGCCTACAACACGGCCTGGCCGTGTTGGTGGTATTTCCTGCAGCCTCTTCAAAATTCCAGCCCGAAGCACGGCCAAGCCGTGTTCCAGGGCACGGCCGTGCTTCAGGGCTCGCAAAGGACGTCGTTTTTAGGGTTTCTAGGGCCCAAACACATAGGGGACTTGGGGATTCGCAATGGGGACAAGGAGAACCGAAGGGGAGACCAGAAAAACACTTTTTAGCCTTAGGAAACACATCTAGATTAGGTTTTTACATAATTCTTTGAAGGATTTTGATGTTCTAGGATTGAATTTATTGTTTTTCAAGTTGTAATTGATCTAAGTACTTCTACAAACAGGTTCTATCTTTCTATTCCTACTTTTACTTGTTCTTCTACTACTTCTACCTCTTCTCCTACTTCTTAATTGTATTGAACTACTATGAATTATTCAATGAGTATGGTTTTAGATCTTGATTTGACAATGTGTGAGTAGATTCCATCTAGGGTTACGGTAAACCCAATTGTGGTACAATGATACTATGCTTTTAAATTGAATTAAGAAACCCTAATTGTAATTGGGATTAGATTGAATTGGATTAACTATTGTATGCTTTAATTAGTTGATGGAATGCCTGATCACCAATCTATCACGTATTAGGTATTTAATCAATGAACTGAAAGGTGAAGATTAAAACCCGAATCCAATAGTTTATTAGGGTTATCTTAATCACGAAAGTAGTTTAAGATACCTTAGGCTTGAGTCAATTAGTGGGAACGAGAAAACCAACTAGTTGAACTCTATGGTTAGCATAAAGCTTAATGGACCTAGGTTAAACTAAGAACCACGAAAGTAGGTAATTTGATTAACTTAGGTACGATTAGTAATTCTTGAAAGAGATTGCTAGTTAATTAAGGCTAAACCATCCCCAACAATATATGCAATTGCAATTAGAGGTGAATATCAGTTGTTGAGTATCACAAGTGTGGTGAACCCTAACCCTAGGCCTAGTTTAATTGATTCTTTCAACTTGTTTAATTGTGATTCTTGCCTATCGAATTTCATCGATTTAGATAGTACTTTTTGTAAGATTCTGGTAGTTGGCATTGTTCTCTGTGGACACGACCCGTACTTGCCGGACTAGTTACAGCTACGCCGTGCACTTGTGGTAATTGGTAAAATATATACACAACAAGTTTTTGGCGCCGTTGCTGGGGATCAAAGCCAATATTAAATATCTTATAAAATAGCTAGACTAGATCAAATTTTGTTTATTTTTCTTTTTAATTTTTCTACATAATTTTCTTTTGCTGATTTTGCTTCTTTTCTTCCTTCCTAGGTGTGTGTCTCTTTTATGCGAAGAGCGCGTGAAAGTGTTGCTAAATTTGACCCTAAAATCGAACACACTTTGCGAAGGTTAAGAAGAAGACAGCAGGAAGGAAGTTTACCAGTTATGATGGGGGAAAGAGATAACCGGTCACTAAAGGACTTCACAGCCCCAGACACACATGGCCTGAACCCCAGCATAGTTAGGCCGGTGGTTGAAGCCAATAATTTTGAGCTAAAGCCATCTCTTTTGCAGATGGTTTAGCAAAACCAGTTTGGAGGGTCGCCTGCTGAAGACCCAAACCTCCACCTCTCCGTATTCCTGGAGTATTGTGACACCTTGAAGCTGAACGGTGTCTCATCAGATGCAATTAGATTGAGGTTATTCCCTTTCTCACTGAGGGATAAAGCACGTGCATGGCTGCACTCTCTACCATCAGGCTCCATCACCACTTGGCAGCAGCTTTCTCAAGCTTTCTTGGCCAAGTATTTCCCACCGAGTAAGACGGCCCATCTGAGGAACCAGATTACTACATTTGCTCAAAAGGATGGAGAATCTTTATATGAGGCATGGGAGAGATTCAAGGAGCTCCTCAGGGTATGCCCACACCACGGGCTAGAAAAATGGTTAATAGTCCATACGTTCTACAATGGACTAGTATACAGCACCCGGATGTCTGTGGATGCTGCAGCTAGAGGAGCCCTAATGAACAAAACTGTTGATGAAGCCTATGAGTTGATTGAAGACATGGCTCAGAACCACTACTCATGGTCTAGTGAGAGGCAGACCAGGAAGCCGGCAGGTATGTATGAAGTTGATGCTTTTAATCATCTGACTTCTAAATTTGATGCTTTGTTTCAGAAATTGGATAAACTGAGCATCAATGCCATTGCATCATCTTCATCTTCTACATCTTGTGAGATCTGTGGAGGTATAGGCCATGCAGCTAATGAATGTCAGCTTGGGAGTTCTACAGTTCAGGATTATGAGCAAGTCAATTTTGTGAACAATCAGAGGGGTAATCCCTACAGTAATACTTACAATCCTGGCTGGAGAAACCATCCTAACCTATCATACAAGCCTAATGTTGGTCAGCAGCCCCAAAATAATTTTAGACAACCTCCAGGGTTCCAGAATCCAAGGCCATACAATCCTCCCCAACCGAAGTCAAATCTAGAGACTCTAATGGAGAATTTCATCTCCACACAGACCAAGCAGAATGAGGAGTTTAGAGCTTAGAATCTCAACATGAATGAAGCAATTAAAGACCTAGCTTCTAAAGTGGATTCACTTGCTACCTATAATAAGATGCTAGAGACACAGATAGCGCAGCAAGCGAGCTCCTCAACCAGAAATTTTGGTAAGTTCCCTGGTCAACCTGAAAACCCTAGAGAACACTGTAAAGCCATTACTTTGAGGAGTGGGAAACGGATGGGGGAACCAGTGGAAAGGGAGGATGATAAAGAAGTTGAAAATAAGGATGTGCCTGAGCCAATGAATGAAGAAACAAAGCCAGTTAGTGGAAGGAAGGAACTAGATGAGCATGAATATGTGGCTCCTGAACCGTATAAGCCACCAGTTCCCTTCCCACAGAGACTAGCCAAAGCTAAGCTAGAGAAACAGTATGGAAAGTTTCTAGATGTGCTTAAAAAGTTGCACATCAACATTCCATTCTTGGAAGCAGTATCTCAGATGCCCTCATATGCCAAATTTCTAAAGGACATCCTCTCTAATAAGAGGAAGATTGAAGAATATGCCACTGTGGCATTGACTGAAGAGTGTAGTGCCCTGATTCAGAATAAACTACCTCCTAAACTCAAGGATCCTGGGAGCTTTTCAATACCTTGTTCAATTGGAGATGTGCAGATCACTAAAGCCTTATGTGATTTAGGAGCAAGCGTGAGCCTCATGCCACTATCCATTTGCAAAAAGCTCCAGATGGGAGATCTGAAGCCTACCACTATTTCCTTACAGTTAGCGGACCGATCCGTTACTCACCCGGTAGGTATATTAGAGGATGTTCCTCTAAAGGTAGGTAAGTTTTTCATACCTATTGACTTTGTGGTATTAGAGATGGAGGAAGATAGCCAAATCCCCATCATTTTGGGAAGACCTTTTCTAGCCACTGCAGGTGCCATTATAAATGTTAAGGATGGGAAACTTTCCCTGAATGTAGGGGATGAAAAGATAGAATTTAATTTTAATGAAGCTATGAAATGTCCATCCTTAGGAGATACTTGTTGCATGATTGATATAATTGAACAAAATATTATTAATAATGCAATGAGCTTGTGCCTTACTGATCCACTTGAGCTTTGCCTTTTGGATAGTTCTGTTTCTTGTGCTGAACAAGTAGAAGCTGATGCCTACACTAAATTGCTTGATGAGAGTCCTAAAGTCAACTCAGAAGTGAAAACTGAAAAGCTGGACCAGGATCACCATCAAAAATCAGCAGACGTAGAGGAAGGCAAAGCACCTAAGGTAGAATTAAAACCTCTTCCTTCCAACCTCAGGTATGAATTTCTGGACCCTAACTCTTCAAATCCAGTCATAGTGAATGCTAATCTGAATACTGAAGAAACTGGTAAGTTGCTTGATGTACTCAGGGAATTCAAAAAGGTTATTGGGTATACCATAGATGATATTAAAGGGATTAGTCCATCTGTTTGTATGCATCGTATAATTGTTGATAATGATCATAAACCTTCCAGGGAACACCAGAGGAGACTCAATCCAAATATGAAAGAGGTAGTTAAGAAGGAGGTGCTTAAATTGCTTGATGCAGGTATTATCTATTCTATCTCGGATAGTGAATGGGTAAGTCATGTCCATGTGGTTCCTAAAAAGGGAGGTATGACTGTTATTAAGAATGATAATAATGAATTAATCCCTACTAGAGCTGTTACGGGTTGGCGCATATGTATTGATTATAGAAAACTAAATAAAGCCACCCGTAAGGATCACTTCCCTTTACCTTTTATTGATCAGTTATTGGAAAGGTTGGCAAAACACTCACACTTCTGTTATCTGGATGGATACTCAGGATTCTTTCAGATCCCTATCCATCCAGACGACCAAGAGAAGACTACGTTCACATGTCCCTATGGCACCTTTGCATATAGAAAGATGCCATTCGGATTGTGTAACACACCAGCCACTTTCCAGATATGCATGATGGCTATTTTCTCTGATTTTATAGAAGAAATAATGGAAGTGTTTATGGATGAATTTTTAGTTTATGGTACCTCATTTGATGACTGTTTGAAAAATTTGACACAAGTACTTAAGAGATGTGAGGAAGTCAATCTAGTTTTGAATTGGGAGAAATGCCACTTTGTGGTGAGAGAAGGAATAGTTCTGGGACACTTAGTGTCAGAGAGGGGGATAGAGGTGGATAAGGCAAAGAGAGAGGCGATTCAGACTATGCCACCACCTTCGAATGTTAAGGAAGTGAGAAGTTTTCTTGGGCATGCAGGATTCTACAGAAGATTCATCCAAGACTTCTCCAAAATCTCTAAACCTTTAACTAACTTACTTGTTAAAGATGTCCCGTTTGAATTTGATAATGACTGCTTGCGTTCTTTTTGCAGGTTAAAGGAGGCGCTCATATCTGCACCCATCATCCAACCTCCTGATTGGAGCCTTCCTTTTGAAATTATGTGCGATGCAAGTGACTATGCCGTGGGAGCTGTAGTTGGGCAACAGAGAGACAAAAAGCCCTATGTCATCTATTATGCTAGCAAGACATTAGATGAAGCTCAAGTCAACTACTCCACCATTGAGAAGGAGCTCTTAGCAGTAGTGTTCGCAATTGATAAATTCAGACAATACCTACTAGGATCAGAAGTCATAGTTTTCACAGATCATGCTGCCATCAGATACTTATTAAGTAAGAAGGATGCCAAACCAAGACTGATAAGATGGATCCTCTTACTTTAAGAGTTTGATCTTGTAATCAGAGACAAGAAAGGGACGGAGAATGTGGTTGCAGACCATCTTTCCAGACTTAGGCAAGATCTGATGAAAGATGATAAAGATAATTTTCCCATTGATGATTCCTTTCCAGATGACCAACTCCTAATGGTCACTAATGCTGATGCTCCTTGGTATGCAGACTTCGTGAATTTTCTTGCATGTAGAATACTCCCTGAGGGGTTGAGTTATCATCAGAAAAAGAAATTCTTCTCTGACGTAAAGGCATACTATTGAGATGATCCATGCTTATACAAGTGGTGTGCGGATGGCATATTCCGAAGGTGTATTCCGGAAGAAGAAGTTTATAGTGTGATATACCAATGCCATAGTTCACCTTGTGGAGGCCACACCAGTGCCTCTAAGACTGCAGGTAAAGTTCTTCAAGCTGGTTTCTCTTGGCCCACGCTCTTCAAAGATGTGAACACTTTTGTAAAGGCATGTGATCGGTGCCAAAGAGTTGGCAACATAACCCGAAGGAATGAAATGCCCCTAAACAGCATTTTAGAAGTTGAAATATTTGACGTTTGGGGCATTGACTTTATGGGTCCTTTTCCATCTTCATGTGGAAACAAATACATTCTAGTAGCTGTGGACTACGTTTCTAAATGGGTTGAAGCAGTAGCATCCCCCACCAATGATGCTAGAGTCGTTGTTAAACTCTTTAAGAAGATAATCTTCCCCAGATTTGGAGTGGCCCGAGCTGTGATAAGCGATGGAGGTTCTCACTTCACTGAGCAACAGTTCCAAAACCTTTTGGAGAAATATGGAGTCACTCATAAAATGGCCCTAGCCTACCATCCCTAGACTAGTGGGCAAGTTGAGATATCAAATAGAGAGATCAAGGCCATATTGGAAAAGACCGTCTCGAAAACCAGAAAAGATTGGTCTCTCAAACTAGATGATGCACTATGGGCCTACAGGACTGCATATAAAACACCGATTGGAACCACACCCTTTCGATTAATATATGGAAAACCCTGTCATTTGCCGGTGGAGCTTGAATATAAGGCATACTGGGCGGTCAAAACAATCAATTTTGACCTATCAGCTGCTGGAAAGAGGAGATGCCTACAACTAAATGAGCTAGATGAGCTAAGGCTTGATGCTTATGACAATGCCAAATTATACAAGGAAAGAACAAAAAGATGGCATGATAAG
This sequence comes from Gleditsia sinensis, assembly GCA_037074535.1. NCBI lineage: Eukaryota > Viridiplantae > Streptophyta > Magnoliopsida > Fabales > Fabaceae > Gleditsia > Gleditsia sinensis. The sequence continues at coordinate 45,683,033 of CM073464.1, forward strand.
CACATCTTTAGGCGCCAATTTCAAGTGGGGAATTGGGTTTTGCTGTTTAATTCAAGGTTGAGACTCTTTCTAGGGAAACTTCGGTCTAGATGGTCTAGACCATTCCAAGTGACTAAAGTTTTCCCATATGGAGCAGTGGAGGTGTGGACTGAGTCCACCGGATTTTTTAAGGTCAACGGGCAATGCCTCAAACATTTTGTGACGGGACATACAGTTGAAAAGGGAGCCACCCAAGCTCTCTTAGAGCCTTCCTCGATCCATTAAGAAGCAAGGGAGTCGAGCTAATGACTTTAAACAAGCACTTTGTGGGAGGCAACCCACATTTTTGAATTATTTAGAACTTTTCTTTTCCTTACTTTGAGTTTTAGTTTTCATTAGCTATCTTTTTAGGTTAAGTTTATTAACTATTTTCCTTTGATTTCTAGGTTCGTTTCGATGTTTCCAAAGTAGTTTGAAAGGGTTAGAAGCAAGGATCCTTAAAGAAGGCCTAAAGAAGAAGCTAAATGTGGAGAATTGAGGGATTTCAGTCAATCACTTGGGCTATACATGTTCTACAATGCGTTTATGAAGAAAAACACAAGAAAATGGAGAAAATTGGGCATTCCCGCAGGCAACACGGTCGTGCCCGTGTGAAAAAAAAAAAGGGTTCCCATACTAAAACCTGCCAGGAACACGGGCACCCCGTGTTCCAAAAAACGGGCGTGCCCGTGTGAAAAAAAAAAGTGTGCAGCCAGCCCGCAAGAAGCACGGCCGTGCTGCTTGCGTGGGCTGGCATATAATTGCCAAGCCCTCCCTTTCTCCACCCGTGCCCTAGACCATATTCCCCCCCTTTCTCCCGTGCTCCGCCTTCTCTTCTCCCTTCCCCCTCCTTCGCCGAATACCCACCACCAACCCTCCATCCATGTGCCTCTCTTCTTCATCCCCCTCATCTTAATCGGCCACACTCCCCTCAAACTTCCCCCCCTCATCATTTCTTCACCTCCATTCTTTCCACACCCACCCCACTTCCCCCTTCCCCTCTCCACCGTAACCCAACCTTTCCACACCCAAATCGCTACCTAACCCATTCTCCCATTCCCCACACACACCCACTCGGTTCTCATTTGCCCATTACCAGCAATATTCATCGTGCGGCGCTTTCATCCAGGTATTTCTCATCCTTACAATTGCTTCAATTATCTGAATATGACTATTGCTGTTTGCTGGAAATATTTCTGCTCATGGTTTAGTTAGCACTCAAACAACTAATGACTGTTTCTCTTGGTACATCATCTGCATTGGGTTTTTACTTTGTAATGTGAATACTGCCAATTCGTGATTGTACTAGAGTGCCCTATTTTGACTAATTTGAGCATTGGACCAGTTTTGAATTTTTATCTGCACTTTACCCTCTTGCATTGGACCTCACTTGCACTAGTACTGATCAATTGGTGCCTTGACTAGCATTTAATTTAGCCTTCTTGGAATTCCTGCTACAAATATGGATGCATGCTTTGAATTCCTTTAAGGTTTACATTCGTTCACAATTTTGACTACGGATGTTTACATGCATAATTAGCCATTGCTCCTACTTTTATTGAAATTACTCATGGATTACTGATTGAATTCTGAATTGGTCCCAATTCCTTGACTTTGCCATTAATGATATACCATTCTGGTTTTGGTTCCCACTTACTGGTTCTACTCTGACAATCATCCACTGAATTCACTACTTTGAGTTCCTAGATTGCTATATCTCTGATTCAACCATTCCTCTCTGGTCTTGAATATTGTTGAATTATTGGTTGCTTGGTACATAACTGCTATATTTCAACTGTGACACATCTGGCTCTGTTTTTCCCTGAGTTGCATTACTGGTGATTTAAATTCTGCATCTTTGATTAGGTTCTCTGTTTTGGTGCCATCTGTTCTCATTATCTTTAATTTTACATTCATGGGTCCCAAAAGAGCCCGGAAAGGGTCATCTTCATCCCAATCCTCTCAACCACGTAGAGGACGCAACCTTGCACCACCCCAACTCCCTCATCAAATAAATGAGTATGGTATTGAGTTCATTGATGACAATCAACGAGCACGATACGATACTCTTGTTAAACGGGGAATGCTAAGTACCTAGTATATAGATGAGGACTGTTTGGAGCGGTTGGGTCTTTTAAACGACATCCAATACTTGATTGACAGGATTGGGTGGAACCAATTTATATCCCTAAGATACCCCGCCTATCCTCGGCCCACCTTGGAGTTTTTCAGCTCCATTACCACGATCTTATATCGAGGCCCTAATGTCCATCAGGGCCAAGTAAAATTTAGACTTTTTGATCGTACTTTTAATCTTACATTGGCTAAATTCAATGCACTGTTTAGCCTACCTTCAGGAGGTACTAGACAAGTCCCCTCCAGCTTTCTCTCTAACCCATTTTGGACCTCCATTGAAATTGATGGGCAATACAGTGCATCGAGTTCAAAAGCCTCTTTCATTTGCAACCCCAATTTCAGGTATTTACAAAGGCTTATGGCCCATACTATTTTTGGTAGGGCTGAAAGTGATGGGGTAGCCAGTCAAAGAGAGATTTATTTTCTACATTCGATGATTAATGGTACAAAGGTGGATACTGGAGCCTTCATGGCTCATCAGATGACCAAGATAGGTGGGGCAATGACTGGGAAAATTGTCATGGGTGGTTTGGTTACTACTATTGCTAGAGGATTAGGATTTGAGGCTAATTTGCAGGGTATGCCACCAGTACTTGGTAATACCCGAATTGATATGGAAACCTGTTACCATATGAAATTAGTTGTTAAAAAAGATAACCAGTACTGGTTGTATCTCCGCGGTCATCCACTATTCCCCCTCCCCAATCCTACTAAAACTACAGTAACCAACAAAGAGAATTGGATCTATTCAATTGATAACGAGTTCCCCATGGAACCATTGTTAGCTCTTCCACCACCCCCCTCCCATTTTGCTGACACTGCAGGTCCATCTTCTGCTCCCTCAGAGGATATGAATTCCATCTCATCACGGCTTAGCCGCATTGAGGCTGAGCAACTGTCTTAGAGAGCTACCCTGCATGCCATGCAAGACTCAATTCAAAGCATGCAAGGTATGAAGCAGGCATGGTACACCTGGCACCTGAGCCAACATCCACCTCTACCACCACAAGACGACTAGTGCTTTGTAAGTACCCTCTTCCCTCTGCATCCTCTCTATCATACTTATGACACTGAGGCCACTATCTGGTTTAAGCATGGGGGAGTGTACTTATATATCTGTCATTGCTTGAGTTTATCTGCACCGGTCATTTTCTTTGTGTGTATATATTGTACATTCTGCATTTCTTCTGTCCTACTGCAATACCACATAATTACTATTCTCAGGATAGACTAATGTAGTATATGCTAATTCTAGCTCATGAACATGTGATGCACAATAGGATATGAAATATGTAGCTATTATTTTAGTCTCTCTCTTCTAGCACTAAACCTTTAATTTTTTGAAAAATATCTCTCTATTGAGCCATGAATTGTATGTTATTTTTTATTTTTACACTATGAGAGTGCGAAGGTAGGGAGAGGTGAAAAATGAGGGTATGTAAAACCCAAAAAGTTTTCACTCTGAGTACCTCCTTCAAGGCACCAAAAAGGCCTTAGTATGAGTACCTAGATGCCTTTACCCTAGTGAGATAGAGCATAAAATGCACTCATTGCATATTTCTAATATAAAAAAATGATGATGAATGGATGAAAAAGAAAAAAAATATATGATGAAAAGTAAAAGAGTTTGAGTTTAAATAGAAATAAGGGTAAGGCAACATAGGGAGATCTAAGGGATGAGGTGGCCTACTTGAGTGTTTGAAAATCACTCTAAAGCATACAACCTCTGGTCACAATAGGAGAAGATATTTAGTAGAGGAAATTTTTGGTTTGGTTTTAGAAGAATAGAGACTATTTTGATTACTGTCTATTCATATATCTATTGTGTGCACTTGGATTGAGTGAAAAGTTATCTATGATGCATTCATCTATCTTATGGACTTTGATAGCATTTGTCCCCCTTCCTTCTGTTATGGCATGTCATTTGCTTGAGGACAAGCAAAGGTTTAAGCATGGGGGAATTTGATAAAGGGGAATTTTGAGTGCTTATTGGTCATGTTTTGTCCCTTTATTCATAGTAACTTATGGATATTTTCATGCTTTTGGTTATACTTTGTTCTGGGTACTGTTGTGGTTCATTTTGTGATTGCAGGAGAGCAAAAGAAGCCAAGAAGCAAGGAAAAATAGTCATGGAAAGACCCTAAAAGACTTGGATCATGTTGAGGAGGAAGCAAGGAGGTTGCACGTCAAATTTGATGAAGAAAGGAGTACCATAGCACCCAACACGGCCTGGCCGTGTTAAGGAGGCCTGCAACACGGCCTGGCCGTGTTGGTGGTATTTCCTGCAGCCTCTTCAAAATTCCAGCCCGAAGCACAGCCAGGCCGTGTTCCAGGGCACGACCGTGCTTCAGGGCTCGTAAAGGACGTCGTTTTTAGGGTTTCTAGGGCCCAAACACATGGGGGGACTTGGGGATTCGCAATGGGGACAAGGAGAACCGAAGGGGAGACCAGAAAAACACTTTTTAACCTTAGGAAACACATCTAGATTAGGTTTTTACATAATTCTTTGAAGGATTTTGGTGTTCTAGGATTGAATTTATTGCTTTTCAAGTTGTAATTGATCTAAGTACTTCTACAAACAGATTCTATCTTTCTATTCCTACTTTTACTTGTTCTTCTACTACTTCTACCTCTTCTCCTACTTCTTAATTGTATTGAACTACTATGAATTATTCAATGAGTATGGTTTTAGATCTTGATTTGACAATGTGTGAGTAGATTCCATCTAGGGTTACGGTAAACCCAATTGTGGTACAATGATACTATGCTTTTAAATTGAATTAAGAAACCCTAATTGTAATTGGGATTAGATTGAATTGGATTAACTATTGTATGCTTTAATTAGTTGATGGAATGCCTGATCACCAATCTATCACATATTAGGTATTTAATCGATGAACTGAAAGGTGAAAATTAAAACCCGAATCCAATAGTTAATTAGGGTTATCTTAATCACGAAAGTAGTTTAAGATACCTTAGGCTTGAGTCAATTAGTGGGAACGAGAAAACCAACTAGTTGAACTCTATGGTTAGCATAAAGTTTAATGGACCTAGGTTAAGCTAAGAACCACGAAAGTAGGTAATTTGATTAACCTAGGTACGATTAGTAATTCTTGAAAGAGATTACTAGTTAATTAAGGCTAAACCATCCCCAACAATCTATGCAATTGCAATTATAGGTGAATATCAGTTGTTGAGTATCACAAGTGTGGTGAACCCTAACCCTAGGCCTAGTTTAATTGATTCTTTCAACTTGCTTAATTGTGATTCTTGCCTATCGAATTTCATCGATTTAGATAGTACTTTTTGTAAGATTCTGGTAGTTGGCATTGTTCTCTGTGGACACGACCCGTACTTGCCGGACGAGTTATAGCTACGCCGTGCACTTGCGGTAATTGGTAAAATATATACACAACAGTATTCTCTAAAGAGTTTAGCAGTCTCCCTCCTGATAGGGAAGTAGAGTTCTCTATTGACTCAGTGCCTGGTGCAAGTCCCATATCTAAGGCTCCCTATAGGATAGGTCCTATAGAGCTAGCTGAGCTTAAGAAATAGATAGAGGAACTCTTAAAGAAGGGGTTCATCAGACCCAGTGTATCCCCCTGGGGTGCACCAGTCTTGTTTGTTAAAAAGAAAGATGGTAGCCTTAGGTTGTGTATAGATTATGCAGTTAAAAAAAGTGACCATCAAGAATAAATATTCACTGCCTAGGATAGATGACCGACTGCATCAATTAGCTAAAGTATCAGTCTTCTCTAAGATAGATTTGAGGTCAGGTTACCATCAGTTGAGAATTAAAGCCGAAGATGTCCCAAAGACAACTTTTCAAACCTGATACGGACATTATGAGTTCTTAGTCATGCCTATTGGGTTAACCAATGCCCCAGCCATTTTCATGGATTATATGAATAAGGTTTTTAGGCCATACCTGGATAAGTTTGTTGTGGTTTTCATAGATGACATCTTAATTTATTCTAAGAGCCTTGAAGAACATGAGAATCACCTTCGAATAGTGTTGCAAACCTTGAAGGATAGGAAATTGTATGCCAAGCTTAGCAAGTATGAGTTTCGGCTAACAGAGGTGAGATTTCTAAGGCATGTTGTCTGCAAGAAGGGAATAGCAGTGGACCTTAGTAAAGTGGAAGCAATAGTTAATTGGAAAAGACCAAAGACAGTCACTAAAATACGAAGCATTTTAGGCTTAGCAGGATATTATAGGAGATTTATCCAGGGATTCTCTCAAATAGCCATGCCTCTAACTAGGTTAACCAGGAAGGATCAACCATTTGTGCGAAAATGTCAATGTGAGAGTAGTTTTTAAGAATTGAAAGCTAGGCTAACCTCTGCCCCAGTGCTAGTGATACCTAACCCTAGTGAACTCTTTACAATATATAGTGATACATCTAAGAAGGGTTTAGGTTGTGTTTTAATGCAGCAGGGTAGAGTAGTAGCTTATGCTTCTCGACTACTTAGACCTTATGAGGAGAATTACCCCACATATGATTTGGAACTAGCAATTGTAGTGTTTTCCCTTAAGATTTGGAGACATCATTTGTATGGTGTCAAGTTTGAAGTTTTTAGTGATCATAAGAGTCTTAAGTACCTTTTTGACCAGAAGGAGTTAAATATAAGGCAAAGAAGATAGATGGAATTCTTAAAAGATTATGATTACACCCTTAATTACCATCTAGGCAAGGGCAAACGTTGTTGCTAATGCCCAGAGCAGGAAATCCCTCTATATGGCATCATTGATGCTTAAGGAGCAAGAACTAATTGAGGGCATGAGAGATTTGAATCTCTCCATTTCTCCATAGCCTAGTAGCTTCCTTATGAGTGAATTGAGGATTCAAAATGATCTCAAGGATAGAATTAAATATGCTTAAGTTTCTGATCCATACTTAAAGGACATTATAGCACAGATATCCCAGGGCAATTCTAAAGAATTTCACATTTCTGAGGATAGGCTTATCAAGTTTAGAGAGTCGTTGTGTGTACCTGAGGTGAAGGAACTAAGAGATACTATCCTAGCTGAAGCACATAAGAGTAGGTATACCCTACATCCTAGAGCCATTAAGATGTATCAAGACTTAAAAAGGAGATTCTGGTGGCCTGGGATGAAAATGGACATAACCCATTATGTTTCTAAGTGCTTAGTGTGTTAGAGAGTCAAGGTAGAACACTAAAAGTCTAGTGGATTGCTCCAACCCTTAGATATTCCTGAGTGGAAATGGGATAGCATCTCTGTAGATTTTTTCATGGGTGTGCCTAGGACATCATCTGTAACAACTTTTTATATTATTATTATTATACAATATAGAGTTTACATACATGTTATTAATCAAAACATACGTATAACATATCAAACACACAAAAAATCTACATCTCATTTATTCTGGTTGACCAATTCCGGAGATACAGGTGCGGGTGGTTGCACCTTCACCGGGATCTAAGCCAACTCGACCACAAACATTTTATTTGCTTTTGGGATCTGCCCAACATAAAGTAATTGATTCAAAGTGCACTAAAAGCCAGAGCCATAGAAAAATTTGCATAACTAATTTTCTGAACATGATATGGAAATATAGTGAGAATTAAATCCCAGTAAGTTCAACAATAAATCATCATCAATATAACTCCTCGCGTCATGTTCAACTGTATAAACTACAGCAAATATCTTTGGTCACATGAATGCACTATATCTATGCACATGAGAATCATACAATAATGACATGTATCATAGGATTAACTATTTTTAGAATATCATTTGATGACTATCAATTTATTCTCATATCAAGTTACCCCGGTCAAGGTGAGTATTTTTTACTCTCCGATACGGTCTTTTCTTGCTCCGTCCGACATGGCTCACTTTCACTTTCTTTTCTTATTAACATGATCATAACCGTTGGTAGGGTGTCCCCTACTGGTGCGCCACATGGATTGCCATGTGACCGAGCTCATTTCTTTTCTTTTCACAATGATAGCCAAATATATGCTTTCAATAACAAGTATGTTCATCAAAATATAACTATTACCAAAAATCATTGATAATCATGCCATGAACATAACCATTTCAAATATCACTTTATAAAATATTTTCATGTCAAAATTTCACACTTAAGATGGTAAGAAGTTCATACAATGGCAATGGCTATGGCATATACTAGTCATTTATTATTTTCATTTATAAGATTCTTCTTCTTTTTTAAATATTAATTTTATTTCTTTATTTTCTTGATGCAGGTTTTCATCCCATCTAAGCTTCTCTTACTAATTAGAGCATAAATCTCTCAATTTAACTCCGATGTAGGTGATCTTGGTGTCAATTTCAAGATAAAAAAATTATCTAAAACTATTATGTTGAACCGTTTAGCAAAATATTAAGAAATCAAGGTGATATTACCCCCTCAATGTACTGGTTATTTCTTCTCGGATAGGTTCTGACCTCTGTCTACTAATCGATCCAAATCTCCCTCATAAAAATTCCAAATTAAGTGATTCCATTGGTTAAAAATCCGTGACACATATATCTATAATTCATATGTTAACTATGTATTTTAATTCCCTACAGAATGTTCCCAAAAATTAAAACACAGAAGCTATCCTAATATATTCTTCCTTGATTAACCATTTTTTGATCACTGCTTACTAATCAGACTATATCTATCTCATATAGACTTCAAATTGCGTAATTTCAATGGCTAAAATTTTGTGACATATATATCTATAATTCTTATGTTAACCATTTATTTAAACTCCCTACATAATGATCTTAAAAATTAAAACACAGAAGCTATCCTAACATGTTCTTCCCTGATTAATCATTTTCTTAACATGGCTTACTAATAAGACTATATCTACCTCATATGGACTCCAAATTGAGTGATGCTAGTGGCTAAAAATCCGTGACACATATATCTATAATTCTTATGTTAACCATTTATTTCAATTCCCTATATAAAGTTACCAGCAATTAAAACACATAAGCCATCCTAAAATATTCTTCCCTGATTAACCAAATTCTGACCACTGCATACTAATTGGATCATATCTATCTCATACGAACTCCAAATTGAGTGATTCCAGTGGCTAAAACTCCGTGCGACATAGATCTACATTTTTTTTTATGTTAACCATTTCTTTAAATTCTTTACTGATGGTTCCCAGAATTTTAAAAATAGAAGCTTAAAATTTTGCCACCCATAGCCATACCTATGCAGAACTATCTACACCAGCCTAAGTATTCAAACATACATAATATGTAACATGATATAGTAACATCCATCACCAATCATCAAAGTTCTAAGATCAAAATCTCATATAAATATTATAAGTTTCAAAAGTTTTCTTCAAAAATAAATATTGTTAAACTTACCTGGAGCACTTAGTCCTCTAGACTTCTCCTTCCACTTTCTTCCTTTCTTCCTCTCCTTTCCTCACTCTACCTTGCTTCTATTTATCCTCTCCCTCACTTGGAGGAAAATTATAATGTTGTAAAGGTGGATTTTGCTTAAATAGACCCTCAAATAATTCACCTTTCATGATTATGGGTCTACCTTATCACAATTAGGATACACTTGGTTGAATTTTTGGAAAACAAACAACTTATGTTCTTGTCTTCCTCTTCCTTAGTCAAGATATGCATAGCAAAAGGAGATTTGTATTTTGAAAATTATGATAATATGTTTCTAAGATAAGGGACAAGGTCCCTTTGATTTAGAAATTTATTTCCTTTTTCTTTTGTCTTAATCAAGTATGATAGGTTTTCCTTTTTAGGTGGCAAATTTCTAGCCCTTGAATCTCCATTATTTGGTTGAAATTATTTGTGTGGGATAGGAATGTTTTGTCCTAATGCCATGTATTATCATACCATTTGCTAAAATTATGAGTGTAGGACATAGATGTTTTGTCCTAAAACCTTGTATTATCATACCACTTGCTAAAATTATGAATGTAGGATATCACACCACTTGCTAAATTTTTGTCTTAATGCCATGTCACCTAATCTTGATTACACCATTATTTCATCACTTTACATTTATTTTTATTTTTATTTTATGCTCTTGGGTTTGGGCTCATTCTTGTCCATTTTCCTTACTTTGGTTAAAATTCTACCTTTCATAATGGGTTTGGTCACATTTTCATGATTTTTGGGCTACCGGTCAAATTTCTATATCCTAGTCCAAGTCTATGTTTTTATTTCTTCATTGGGCCATCCTATTAGCTTGCTAAAACTGTATTTGAAGTAGAAAAACTCTATATGAAGTGTCCATAGGTGAAAGCTCAATTTATGGGTGGAGATACTAAACTTAGTAACTTTTGCTCTTAAATTAGGAAAAATTACCCTAATCCAATCTTCTTGAAATTTTAAGACATTTACTTACTTCACAAAAATTTATCTTCCTTACCTAAGAATTTCACCTTTCTTTAGCATGTTTATTTCTAATATTTCCTCTTAGGTTTTCTTTCTTTACCTATTCCATTAATATTAGAACATTTCTATACATACACGTAAAGTGAAGAATTTCTAAGGATTATATTTCCTTAGTTAAATATTTATGTACCTTTATCAATAAAAGAAATGAAATTATGGATGTTACTTTGAATACTTTTGTACTTTTATTAATACATGAAACAAAATTAGGGATGTTACATTTCTCTCCCCCTAAAAGAAATTTTGTCCTCAAAATTTTAGAAATTATCTAATAAGAACAATTTCGGATATTTCGTTGACCAAACCACAAGGCACATTGAATTTATCAGAAAGAGACTGCTAGCTTCCGAAAGAAGACAAAAGAGCTATGCAAATAAAAGAAGAAGACCCTTAGAATTTGAAATAAGCGACCAAGTTTTCCTTATGGTAACTCTGTTCACGGGTGAGGGGAGATCTTTGAAAACCAAAAAGCTCAGTCTCAAATATATCAGTCCTTTCTAAATTCTTGATCGGATCGGATCAGTAGCTTATAAACTTGTACTTCCTCCAAACTTTTCTCAGTTTATTATGTATTTCATGTTTCCCAACTCAAAAAGTATAACCCAGACCTTGCACATATCATAAAGCACGAATCAATGCATTTACAAGATAATCTTTCATACACTGTAAGGCCAGATTGGATCATCGACGTTAAGACTAAACAATTGAGGAATAAGAACATCCCTCTGGTTAAAGTGGTCTGGAAGGGACTATCCTCTGAGGAAGCAACTTGGGAGACATAAGAAGAAATGAAAAGGACTTATCCACATCTGTTTGAATAAGGTATGTTAAATTTTGTGGTCAAAATTCTTTTAAGGTGGAAGGAAATGTAACATCCTAAGTCTCTAATAAAGCTAGATAAATCTAAGAATAAGTAGAAAATACATATGATAAAGAATTAAAATGCTTAGTTATGTAATAATAAGGCATTTATAAAATAGGTGACACATAGTTAATCAAGAATCATATAAATAAAATTCTTAAGAGCATAATGGATGGGGAGAAGATACAAATACATTTTTTTAAGACATTAATAATCTAGGATTAGTAGTAAATTAAGGCAATATAAAACAACTAAGGAGTTACCAAGTAGCACCATAAAATTTCAGCCACATAGTATGCCACATTGCCCATAGAATTGTAGCCACCTTGCAGCCACCTTGCACCTACCAAAGTATGCCATATTGCCCACAAAATTTTAACCACCTTGCAGTCACCTTGCACCTACCAAAGCATGCCACGTAGCCACAAAAACTTCAGTCAAAATCAGCCAAGAAAAACACCAACTTTCAGCAAAGAAATCCTGCCACATAGCCATAATTATTTCAGCAACATTCTAGCCAAGAAATAGCCACCCACTTTAGCCATGTTTATACCCACAATCAAAAAAATAATGCAACGGCCGCTACCCCACTTCATGCATTTGCATTATCACACCCTCCCTGTATAAACCACAAGGATATTCCTGCAAAAACACAAGGGAATCCTTGTAAAACACAGCCTCCTTTTCCTCTTGAGAGGTGAAAACTCGTAGCCAAGAATTATGCTGTCTTGGTATTACTTAGGACAGCAAATTCAAACCACATTCCTTATGCAATCAGCACCCAAGAAGGAGAGAAGACAGCCAAAAAACTTAGAGCCAAAGGGGGAGAGAAAATCAAAAAAAAAACATAGTTAAGTGGCCAAGGAAACCAAGAGGAGAAGCAGACAGAAATTTGAGAACCATGGGAGCATTTATGCACAAGGTGAGTTTTCCCTCTTAAGGAAAGTTGGTTTGTAGTGAGCAAAGCTCATTTTGGGTTCTGCATGGGTCATTCTTGAGCATGAGATGCAAGATGTTAAAGTTAAAAACATGGAAATCTAGTGTTAGGGAACAATCTTTGCCATCTAAGTAATAAACATGCTAAAACACCACACATTCTACACCTAAACTTTTTAGCCCCTGTGTTCTTGGACTGTTTGATTGGATAAATAGCCTTTAAATTTTCTAATATTTGGTGATAAAAGTCTTGAAATATTGATAATAACTTATGCAAATTTTTGTGATTTTTGAGAACCTACAAATAGGCCATTTATAATTAAAATAGTGCTGAGAACAATCTGCTGGACAGCTTAGGCTGTTAATGGAAATACTAAAAATTGAAGGGGTTAGATGTTCAATTTTCGTATGAAAATGTTATGAAATTTTATAAGGATCCTAATTAAGGACCCCACCAAATTTTAGAGAATTCTAGGCAGGTTAAGTCATATAGTAAAATATGAAAATTCGGTCAGACAGAAAGTGAGTCAGAACAGACCAGAACTGGGGACATCCATAAAAAGTATGTTAGTTGAGGATTCAAATGAATTATCTTTTACTTGAAATTTTTATGGTGATTATATAACATATCTGGGATGATCCATATCAAATATCATGAATTTGGAAGAAGTTTTACCCATCCAAATGAATAGAAAACATAATAGAAATGGAACTGAAACCAATATGCACTATTCTTAATTATGGAGGTAGTTCTTGGGGTGAATGGAAGACTTAAGGGCTGAGAGAATCACGAAATAAAATATACATGTAGAGGAACTTCTATAGAAAATTTTAGAATTTTTAGATGACTTTTGTCATATTTAATGATAACCCCAAATCTCAATAGAATCACAGTTTTGTTTTGGGGAGTAAAAACTCTTAAACTAAAGACTTATGATTTTTGGTGCTAATATTCATGCATTAACCAAAAGCTCTTATATGTTTTAGTTTTAGTTGCTAGTAATAACATTGGCAGCCTTGGAAAGGAAGTGATTGTGCAGGAATTGAGGTAGCTAGCTTTTTCTTAAAACACTCCTTATGTTTATGAACTTGAATTTATCAATTTCACCGGTTGCCTAACTTTTATACTATGATGAATGATGGTATAAAGATATGTTATGTATGCATTATCGAGAATTAAGGGGGTTCTTAAAGTGTGCCAAGTAAGCCCCATTTCCTCCACGTATTGGCCAATAATAGGAGATGCATAACCCTTTTGCAGGTATGGGACTGCATTAGGTAAGTAAACCAAAATGTTATGGGTCCCTAGTGTGGCTAAGATTATGTATGTATGTATGGTTAGTGCTTATGTTTCAGTGAAATAAATTGAGATGTTTTAAGGAATGGAATGTGTACTATTTTTCTGAAAAATTTGCTAGCTATTGAGATTGTCATCTCATCTTGTTATGTCCACATAATCACATTATAGGTACTCCAACAAGAAGTGAGCAACAGGGATCTCAAGGTTGACTCATCTGATTATGGATATGGATTTTATTTTCTTTGGTTGTGTAATATTTATGGGATAGCTTAGTTGAGTGCCAAGTCCATTTTAAACAGCTTATAATGTGATGTAAAATAAGTTATGGACTGTACCATTTTCTTTTATGGCATGAGAGCCTTTTTGTTGTAAGTAATGCATATCATGCCTAGTTAATTGCCTATAAGAAATGAAAATTGAAAATGTTTGGAATAGCCTAAATCTCTTTTATGCTTATGCAAGAAATATAACAAACAATATAAGTGAATAGGTTAATTTATGAGCTAGGTAGACATTGCTAGAAATTTATAGATAAAAAAATGTTTAATACTAAATTCTCTTAAGTGGAATATTCTATGATGTGGATGTATGAAATAAGATGCTAGTTAGTTAGTAGGGTGTGACAAGGGATCTGAAGAAATGATAAACATTAAAGTTGTAGATACTTGTCTTATATTTTTATAGGCTTTGGAATCAGGTTAATTGGAGTTCGTATAAGGGATATATGGTTCAATAAGTGAGGAAAGGTCATAGAACACGGCCAGGCCGTGTTCTGGGTTGCTTCAACACTGGTAGGCCGTGTTCAGGGCTGTTTTTTAGTATGTTTGAAGTATTTTCAAGCACGGCCATGTCCTGGAACATGACCAGGCCATGTTAAGAGTTGGTAAGGTTATTTTTAATATTTTTCTACCTTAAATGAATCTCATTAACTATAGGGTAGTAATAGAAACCAAATTGGAGAAGAATGCCGTAAAAAATTTGTGAGAATATGTGTTGCAAATGATATAAGTAAGAGGAAAGTAACTAGAGGCCAAGTATAAAGAAAACAAAAAGATGAAAATAATATTTTAAATAAAAGAAGAATTAGATGAATGGAAATAATAAATAACTAGTGTATGCCCTAGCCATTGACATTGCATGAATTCCTTACCATTTTAATTGTGTAATTTTGACATGGAAATATTTTATATAGTGATATTCAAAAATGACTATGATCATGACATAATTTCATTTTACTAATGATTTTTGGTAGTGATTATGGTTTGATGATAAATTCTGGCATGTGAGTATAATGAACATACTTGTTCTTGAAATCATATTTTTGGCTATTAACGTGAAAAGAAAAGAGATAAGCATGGTCATATGGCAGTCCGTGTTGTGCACCAGTAGGAGATGCCCTACTCACGGCTATGATAATGTTAATGAGAAGAAAAAAAGTGTGCCATGTCGGACGGATCGAGAAAAGCCCATACTGGAGAATAGAAAGTACTCACCCTGACCGGGGTAGTTAATATGAAAATAAGTTGATAGTCATTATATAATATTCTGAAAATAGTTATTCATGTCATACGTGTCATTACTGTATGATTTTCATGTGCATAGATAAAGTGCATTCATGTTACCTAAGATATTTGTTGTAGCTTATACAGATGAACATGACATGATGATTTATATTGATGATAATTTATTCTTTATTGTTGAACCTACTGGGATTTAATTTTTACTATATTTTCATATTATGTTCAGAGGACTAGATATGCAGATATTCTCTATGATCGGTTTTTAGAGTACGCTGGGTCATGTTAGCTAAGATCCCGGTGAAGGTGAAACCACCCGCACCTGTATCCCCAAAGCTGGTCAATTTGGATGAATAAGATGTAGACATATATGTATTTGATTTGTGTACGGATGTTGTTAATTAATGATGTGTATGCAAACTCATAATTGTATCAGTATTAATAGTATACTATAAACCTTAATTATGCTTGATTAATTTAATTGAATGTTATTATGAGTTAAATTGTTATAAGTAAAGAGGTAATGACTTCATGGGATTTTAAAAAAATATATATATATTTGTATATATGTAAAAGAAAATGGAGTTGTTATAAGGAAGACAGGAACATGAGTTGTCCTCTCCAAAAAAATCAAGTGCATCCTAGTTGTGATAAAGTAGACCCATGATTATGAGAGAAGAACCACTTGATAGTTTATTTAAGTAAAACCCACCCTTATAACATTATAATTTCGTTCAAGTGAGGGAGAGGAAAAATAAAAGCAAGGTAGAGTGAGGAAATGAGAGAAAGAGAGGAGAAGAGATGAAGGAAGAAGAAGGAGAAGTCTAGAGTACTAAGTACACAAGGTAAGTTACCTTACTCTCCACTTGAATCCATCTCTTCTCTTCATCCTTGGGGTTCAAAATTCACCCTCCTTCTGTTATTTAAGCTACTGAAAAAGCTAAAAGAATGGAGGAATATTGCTACTTCCTTCAAGAGGAAACAAAAAAAAGAATTCACTAACTGAGCTAGGGAGATCTTTAGATAGATTTAACAATATCTCTTTTTGAAGAAAAGCTTTAAAATTTGTAACATTTATATGGGATTTTGATCTTATAACTTTTATGAAATTTACAATATTTGCTAATTTGATTATTGGCCATGGATGTTGTTATATCATGTTACATGTTGATCTTGCATGTGATGTATGTTTTGAATACTTCGGTTGATATGGAAAGTTCTTTATAGATATGGCTATGGGTGGTAAAACAAATTAGGGCTTTTATGCTACCATTATGTATATTTGAATGTGGTGAAAAATTGATGGAATATGATTAGATTGATAAAATAAGTATGGCTTTAAAAATTTAGAAGAAGAATATAAGAAATTTCTATTGGGAAACACCCTTAGTGATGCATGATTTGATTCTGTTTTTCTTTTGAAGTGGATGATGGAATATGATAAATTAAGTAAGAAATATAATTAAATGTTGAGATGAGTCCTTCTTTGGTTAAGTGGAAATTTGGAAGAAAAATGGAAGAGGAATTAATAAAAGGATGAACTAGAACTTTAGGAAAGGCTACGCTAAGAAAGTTGGATTTTGGAGTAACCAAGGATGCTTTTTTTTTGGAATTCTGGGAAGAATAGGTTGGGAATTAAAATAATTGGTTAACATACAAAATGTAGATATATGTCTCATGGATTTTTTGGCACTGAAATCACTCAATTTCGATTACATATAAGGGAGATACAGTCAAATTAATAAGCAGTAGTCATAAACTAGCTAATCAGGGAAGAATCTGTTAAGTATGTTTTTGTGTTTGAATTTTTGGGAAATATCTATAGGGATTTAAAAGAAATTGTTAACATAATAAATATATATATGTCTCATGGATCTATAGGCTCTGAACTCACTTAATTTGGATTTCATATGAGGGAGATATGGCCGATTAATGAGTAGATGTTAGAATCAATCTAGAATCCAGGGTGGTAAATGTAAGCATTTTTATTTTCCATTTCTTGGGAACATTTCATAAGGAATTGGAAGAAATGATAAACACAAAAGTTGTAGATAAATGTCTTAATGTTTTATAGGCTTTGAAATCACCTTAATTAGAGTTTATATGAGTGAGATAGGATTGAATAAGTGTGAAATGGTCACATAACACGACCGAGTCGTGTTTTGGGTTGCTTCAACACGAGTAGGCCATATTCAGGGCTATTTTTTAGTACATTTGAAGTATTTTTCAAGCATGGCTATATCCTAGAACATGGCTAGGCCGTATCTTGAAACATAGCCAAGCCGTATTGGGAGCTGGTAAAGCTTAATTTTAACATTTTTTTACCTTAAACAAACCTCATTAACTATAGGGTAATAATAGAAACCAAATTGGAGAAGAATGCCCTATAAAATTTGTGAGAACATGTGTTGGAAATTATATAAGTAGGAGGAAAGTAACTAGAGGCCAAGCATAAAGAAAATGAAAAAATAAAAATAATATTTAAAAAATAAGAAGAATCTTATAAATGGAAATAATAAATAACTAGTGTATGCCCTAGTCATTGCCATTGCATGAACTCCTTACCATCTTAAGTGTGTAATTTTGACATGAAAATATTTTATAAAGTGATATTCAAAAATAGTTATGATCATGACATGATTTCATTTTACCAATGATTTTTAGCAGTGATTATACTTTGATGATAAATTAAGGTATATGAGTATAATGAACATACTTGTTATTGAGATCATATTTTTTTCTATTAACGTAAAAAAAAAAAGACGAGCACGGTCACATGGCAATCCGTGTGATGCACCAATAAGGGACACCCTACTAACAGCTATGATTATGTTAATGAGAAAAGAAAAAGAAAGTGTGTCATGTTGGACGGAGTAAGAAAATCCCGTATCAGAGAGTAGAAAATACTCACCCTGACCAAGATAGCTTGATATGAAAATAAGTTGATAGCCATCATATGATATTCTGAAAATAGTTATTCATGCCATACATGTCATTATTGTACGATTTTCATGTGCATAGATAAAGTGCATTCATATGACCTAAGATATTTGATGTAGTTTATACAGATGAACATGACATGATGAGCTATATTGATAATAATTATGATTTATTGTTGAACCTACTGTGATTTAATTCTCTATATTTCCATATCATGTTCAGAAGACTAAATATGCAGATACTCTCTATGATCGGCTTTTAGCGTACGTTAGGTCGAGTTGACTAAGATCCCGGTGAAAGTGCAACCACCCACACCCGTATCCCCAGAACTAGTCAATATAGATGAATAAAATGTTAATTAATGATGTGTATGTAAAACCAAAATTGTATCAATGTTAATGGTATACCATAAACTTAAATTATACTTGGTTAATTTAATTGAATGTTATTATGAGTTAAATAGTTAGAAGTAAAGAGGTAATGACTTCATGAGATTTTAAAAATATATATGTATATACGTATAAAAAAATAGAGTTGTTACAGTCATGACCCCTGTTAAAGGAGCACGTGACTGGCACAGGTGAAAGGTTGAGCTTGCCTTAGAAGCCTCAAACCAATGATAGATCTACAGATGAAAACCACATTCACTTAGTATGCATAAAGATATCCACATGCATAAGCATACACACACAGAGAGTCAGATATATATATATATATATATATATATATATATATATATATATTCTTAGCCTAGCACTGCCTTCACTAGCTGGGTTGCTACTGGGGCAAGTGGTAAAATTGGTTGTGTTGATCTTTGACTAGACCCATGTAGTTGTGGGCAATCCCTTTTCATTTGCCCAACTTCATTCCTTATAGCATTTCCATAAGTGAAAGTTGCTACATGTAGGCCACGATGTTCTTATAGTATCCCATAATTTTGAAATATGTATTTTTTTCATAATAACTATGTTTTATGAAAAATGTTTATATTTTTCTTTAAAACTAAATATGTTTTATTTATATTATGGGAAATAATCTTATGGTTTTGAAATGTAAAAGAAATTGTAAACATGGAAGTTTAAAAAGAAAATCATTTGTATCAACTTCTAATTTTAACCTGTAGCTGCACCAAAACTCCTAATATGTCCTTCTAAAGATCAGGTTGCTTGCAATTATGAAAATGAACCTTAATCAAGAAATTACAAAAGTTCCCTTTCATCTTTCTTTATTTGGCCATGGGACATTATGGATATCTTTCAGAATTTTCATCTCCATCTTCCTCCCTCCTATGAGCTCTTTTCCCTTATGCATTATTGTCTTCTGTAATATCCCTAATTTCATTTCATGTATTAATAAAAGTACAAAAGTATTCAAAGTAACATCCCTAATTTCGTTTCTTTTATTGATAAAGGTACATAAATATTTAATTAAGGAAATAAAATTTATTAGACAATTTTTAGATATCTAAGGAAATATAATCCTTAGAAATTCTTCACCTTACGTGTATGCATAGAAATGTTTTAACATTAATGGAATAGGTAAAGAGAGAAAACCTAAGAGAAAATATTAGAAATAAACATGCTAAAGAAATGTGAAATTCTTGAGTAAGGAAGATAAATTTTTGTGAAGTAAGTAAAGGTATTAAAATTTCAAGAAGATTAGATTAAGGTAATTTTTTCCTAATTTAAGAGTTAAAGTTACTAAGTTTAGTATCTCCACCCATAAATTGGGGTTTCACTTCTGGACACTTCATATAGAGTTTTTCTACTTCACATGAATTTTTAGCAAGCCAATAGGATAGCCCAAGGAAGAAATAAAATATAGACTTGGACTAGGATATAGAAATTTGACCGATAGCCCAAAAATCATGAAAATGTGACTAAGCCCACTATGAAAGGTAGAATTTTAACCAAAGTAAAGAAAATGGGCAAGAATGACTCCAAACCCAAGAGGAAAAAAATAAAAAATAAAAATAAAGTGATGAAATAATGGTGTAATCAAGATTAGGTGACATGGCATTAAGACAAAAATTTAGAAAGTGGTGTGATATCCTACATTCATAATTTTAGCAAGTGGTATGATAATACATGGCATTAGGACAAAACATCTATATCCTACACTCATAATTTTAGCAAATGGGTAATAATACATAGCATTATGACAAAACATCCTTATCCTACACAAATAATTTTAGCTACGCAAGGAAGATTCAAGGGTTAGAAATTTTCCACCTAAAATGGCAAACCTATCATAATTGATAAAGACAAAAGAAAAAGGAAATGAATCCCTAAATCAAAGGGACCTTGTTCCTTATCTTAAGAACATATTATCATAATTTTCAAAATACAAATCTCCTTTTCCTATGCATATCTTGACCAAGGAAGAGGAAGACAAGAACATGAGTTGTTTGTTTTCCAAAAATTCAACCAAGTTCATCTTAATTGTGATAAGATAGACCCATGATTATGAAAGTTGAATTATTTGATAGTCTATAGAAGCAAAACCCACCCTTATAGCATTATAATTTCGTCCAAGTGAGGGAGAGAAAAATAGAAGCAAGGTAGAGTGAGGAAAGGAGAGGAAGAAAGGAAGAAAGAGGAAGGAGAAGTCTAGAGGACTAAGTGCTCCAAGTAAGTTTAACAATATTTCTTTTTGAAGAAAAGTTTTGAAACTTGTAATATTTATATGAGATTTTGATTTTAGAACTTTAATGATTAGTCATGGATGTTGCTATATCATGTTACATATTATGTATGTTTGAATACTTTGGCTAGTGTAGATAGTTCTGCATAGGTATGGCTATGGGTGGCAAACTTTTAAGCTTCTATTTTTAAAATTCTGGGAAGAATCAGTAAGGAATTAAAACAAATGGTTAAGATAACAAATGTAGCTCTATGTCTCACGAATTTTTAGCCACTGGAATCATTCAATTTAGCGTCCATATAAGGTAGATATGGTCCGATTAGTAAGCAAATGTCAGAAAATGAATAATCAAGGAAGAATATGTTAGGATAGTTTCGGTCTTTTAATTTCTAGAAAAATTTTATAGGGAATTAAAATAAATGGTTAACATAAAAATTATAGCTATATATGTGTCATAGAATTTTAGCCACTGGAATCACTCAATTTGGAATTCTCATGAGGGAGATATGGACAGATTAGTAGGTAAAGGTCAAAACTTACCCGAGAAGAAATAACATGTACTTTGAGGGAGTAATATCACCATGATTTGTTAATTTTTTGTTAAACTACTCAACATAATAGTTTTAGATAATTGTTGTATCTTTAAATTGACACTAAGATCACCTAAATCGAAGTTAAATTGAGGGAGTTATGCTCTGATTAGTAACAGAATGTCAGATAGGATGAAAACCTGCATCAAGAAAATAAAAGAATAAAATTAATATTTAAAAAAGAAGAAGAATCTTATAAATGAAAATAATAAATGACTAGAAGATGCTATAGCCATTGCTAATG
Organism: Gleditsia sinensis; assembly: GCA_037074535.1. Classification (NCBI taxonomy): domain Eukaryota; kingdom Viridiplantae; phylum Streptophyta; class Magnoliopsida; order Fabales; family Fabaceae; genus Gleditsia; species Gleditsia sinensis. The sequence continues at coordinate 45,704,650 of CM073464.1, forward strand.
CATGAACTTCTTACCATTCTAAGTGTGTAATTTTGACATGAAAATATTTTGATGAAACATTATAGTATGTGAATATAATGAACATACTTGTTATTGAAATCATATTTTTGGCTATTAATGTAAAAAGAAAAGAAATAAGCACGGTCACATGGTGATTCGTGTGGTGCACTAGCAGGGGACACCCTACCAACGGTTATAATTATGAGACAAGAAAGATAAAGTGTGCCATGTCGGACGGAGCGAGAAAAGCCCGTACCGAAAAGTAGAAAATACTCACCCTGACTGGGGTAGCTTGATATGAGAATAAATTGATAGTCATCATATGATATTCTGAAATTAATAATTCTTGCCATACATGTCATTACTGTACGATTCTCATGTACATAGATAAAGTACATTCATGTAACCAAAGATATTTGCTGTAGTTTATACAGATGAACATGACGTGATGAGCTATATTGATGATGATTTATTGTTGAACTTACTCGGATTTAAATCTCACTATATTTACATGTCATGTTCAGAAAATTAGTTATGCAGATTTTTCTATGGCTATAGCTTTTAGTACACGTTGGATCGAGTTACTCTATGATGGACAGATCTTAAATAAAAATGTTTGTGGTCGAGTTGGCTCAGATCCCGATGAAGGTGCAACCACCCGCACCTGTATCTCTGAAATTGATCAACCTGAATAAATAAGATGTAGATATTTATATGTTGAAATGTTGTACGTACGTTTTGATTAATGACGTGTATGTGAACTCTATATTGTATAATAATAAATAATAATAAAAAAGTTGTTACATCTTCCCTCAAACTTCGACTAAATCAAACCCGGCCAAATACACCACTATAATTTAGGTGGAAGTAGGATGTCTTCTAGCACCTTTTCCCTTTGTATGGCAACAGTTTTAGGAACAACCAACTTGAGCTATGATTTTCCAAAATCTTTGTTTTCAGATTTTTCTTGTTTTCCTAGCTCTATATTCTCATTTAGGGGATATCATAAATCTTGTATAGAAGTTTTCTTGATCAAATAACATCTTTTCTAGATGTAAAAATTCCAATAGTCATAAATAATTGAAATATGTAAAAATATGATGTGAAAATTAGAAAGACAGAAAAATATGTGATATTAGGTATTATCTACTCATAGAATATTTAGTTTGAAGTTTTTTAGCTCCATTGGGCACTTTTCCAAGCAAATTTAGCTAAAAGGGCCTAAAAAATGAGACCGAGAGGACAAAAATATAAGAAATTACTCTAAAATTTTGGAAGTCAGACTTTGGGAGGTTGATCAACATAGGTCAATGAAACAAGGCATTGTTCATGTGTTGATACTTACAAGTGGGCTTGACATGCTGTTAGGTAAGATGGCGCATGTGGCATCTGTAGAGGTGTCCTTGCCATGACATTTTGGCTTCTAAGGTTTTTCCACCTCTTGAATTGATATCTGGAGATAGTTTTTTCATTTGAGCATTCTAAATAGGAATTTTGATACTTAAATTTTTAGAATTTTTCTCTTTTCATTTTAGATAGTTTTTAGCTGGTTTTGATAGGAAGTGTCAATTAAAATTGTAGTTTTTATCGTTCTAAATCTAATGTTGCTAGTGATTTTGTAATTAGAGCCCTTTCTCATCATAGTGCCAACATAATCCTTTTGCAGTTCTTTCCTTTAGGTCTTCCTAGATTATACATCTAAAAATAGGATTCCATGTAAAAGAGGCTAAAATAGGAGTGATGTTAGCCCCTTGTTTACCAAGCAGCTTGTTTGTGTGACACCTTTTTCATAAAGCTTTTCTTCTTATAGTCGTACAAAAGAAATTATAGTCGTGATGGTTTGAGGTTTACTAGCCTTAACTTCATGTTGAATTTCTAGTCGTAGTCCTTCTATAAATGTCCCTACCAATTGTTTCTCACTTTAATCCCTTGTGTGATTCGACAATCATTTAGACTGACCCTGATATTCTAGAACAATTGATGTTTGACTTATCTCTGCAAGCTCATCATAAATATTCTCATACTCTGATGGTCCAAATCATGTCAGTAAATGATCAACGAACTCATTCATGTTGGTACTCTATCACACGCCTCAAACTAATCATACCACTGAATAGCATCATCATCAAGGTTGATGGTAGCAATTTCAACGTTTAAAGCTTCTAGTATGTGGTGAAAGTGAAAAAAAAAATAGTTCTAGAAATTCAACATGTTGGGTCTCCTTCATCCTAATATGGGAATTCCACCTTTATATAGGAAAACCTAGTCTCACATTCTCCCTACTAACCTTCACCATAAGACTCTGAACAATATTTCACAGTAAAATTAAATAACTCCTACATAAAATGACTCATGAAACCTTTAAATTCTTTAATTATTGAGCCTTAATTTGTGACTCAACAGATTTTTCTGAAGTCATAGCATATGATTGCAAATCAATTGCTTTGCAATTCTTTTGTTGTCGTGTTAATGGCATCCAAGGATCACCACTCTGATATGGTAAGAACCCAAGGTCCTTATGTAAGGAAAAACTAGGAAATAGAGAATAAAAAGAAAAGATGAGCACTTCCAAAAGGTCTAGACCTCTAAAATTCCTAAGGCTAGTAATTTTATTGCTTGCTAAAAAGCCATACGACATCTACAATTTATAAGAGTCCAAAACTTGCTAGCCAAGCCAAATAATTAATATAATTTCCCCAAATTAAGTTAATAGAAACTAATTAGACCAATTACAAGGTTACCACCCTAATCATAGTAAAGTAGTGATAAATATGTAAATAAAGTAAGGCAAAAAAATCAGTAAAATAATTAAGGTGATAAGATATGGGTTATATCAAGGACTTCATGTTTGTTTCTTAGATACCCAAGAATCCTTGAACTTGGAGTTACCATCTTCCTCTATAGATTCAAGTGTATCAACCACCTTTAGTACTCTTTTATGCATCTATCTTTTATGGATTATTTTTGGGTATGCTTATATAAGTGAGTTCGCAAATTCTGATGAATCACAATCTACAATAAGTAGCCTGGGTTACCTTCTTTGTCAAATAACCACCATGAGTGTTCACCATTGCCATTGAAAAAGAGAGAAGCTCTTATGTGAGTTTTGATTTGTTATAAAAACTATTAGCCCACTGCAAAGAATTGTCGTCGTTTTTCACAATCTTGCCAGAGAAGCAACAAACTTGCATAAAAAGTTAAGATCAAGAAAAAAAATCATGATTTGTGGTGAAAAAGCAGTGATGAGCAACAATGGCAACAAGAAAATGAAGATGATGAAGTTTCAATAAGAATGACAGTGACCGAAAGTTTGGATTGCGAGGCTTTGGGAGCAAGCATGGCAAAGATTTTGGGAACAAAGTATGAAGAGGAGATTTTAAAATAAGAAGACAATGAGTCTAAGAAAATCGGTTTGCCAAAATGAACAAAAGGAGAAATTTTTTCCAAATGATAAGGTAATTTTAATTTTTTTAAGAAAAGGAAATAGATGTAAAAATAAACATTGGCCTTTAACACAAATTAAGACATGTAAAAAAGCCAAAAAAAATTAAGTAGAATCAGAGGATCAGAATAAAAACTCATAAAATTAGCAAAAAAATTTCATAACCAGGTCCTTAAAATCCCTTAGAACTATTTTCTTGTTGTTTATATTTATACCTTTATAGTTAGCTCACTTTTCACAAAAAAAAAATCTTATCTTCTTTAATATTGACTCAAAATACATCAAAAACTCCAAAATGTTTAATTAAGATGTTATGAACATGACTATGCACATTTTTTTTGAAAAAGATCATTAAAACATCATTTCCATAAAAAAAATTCAAATTAAGCAATAGAACATGATAAATGCACACATAATGTAATTGATAATTAAAACTTATAAGCAATGCAAAAGAAAAATATACTCTATCACCTCATTGAATGAAACCTTTGGCTACAAGTAGATTTACATTTTAACCATTCTAACTTGTTGTGAAATACCCATTGTTCCAATCATGGTGCAATAGCAATATCACCTTGAATGACATATCTTTTATTCTTGAATGGACTTGAAAAATTCCATTTGATATGAGTTGAGCATCCACTATCTAAGATTCATAGAACTTTCTTGAACTTTGATCTCAAGTGCACCTGCAAAAAGAAAATTATTTTTTCTTTGTTATCCAAATTTTCTTGGATTCTTTGATGTTAGTGTCACTACCCTTTAGAGCATATGAGCTCTTAGGCTTCCAAATAAATTTAAAAGTATCTTGCAATTTTTTTTATAGCACAAGAGTATGATATATGCCCATTTTTGCCACCATGCCAACAATTAACAAAAGGTCTTGTAGTTTTATACTTTTTACTATGAAAATTTTTAAAACGCTTTTCATTTTATATTTGTTCATAACCCAGGCCAGCTTTCTTGTAAACACACATTTGTTTTCCCAATAAAACATTTAAATTCTCTTCCCATTGAACAAAAATTTGCAAATCCTTCATTAAATTATTGTTTTTCAATTTTAAAAATTTATTTACTATTTTCAAATAATGTGGAACAATACTTCCTAGTTTTTCAAGTTCATTTTTCATAAAGATATTTTCTTCTCTTAAAGTATTATTCATTTCCTTAATATGCTCAATGTCCTTTTTCAAAATCAAATTATTTTTTAGAGAATAATTTTTTTAAGCATATTATCAAGATCACGATATACTTCTTTTATAGTTTCTTTTAACTATTCATATATAGTAGATGAATCATCATTAGAGGGTATTTCAAGATTAGAAGAAATATATAACTCTTTGGATTCCTCCTTTGCATCTTCTTTAGCCATGAAACAAAGGTTGGCCATTTCATTTTGAAGCTCTTTCTCTTCACCATTTGAATCATCTTCATCACTCCATGTGGTAACTACAACTTTCATCTTTTTGGACTTCTTGAATTCTTTCTTTTTGAGGAGTGGGCACTCACTACTAACATGTCTAAGTGTATTACATTCATAACATACAATTGAATTTTTAACTTTATCAATTTTCTTTGATGGATGTCTCCTTCTAGCCTCTTATTTTTTGTGATAGGAACTCATCACCTTTCTAGTCATGAAATTGACATCTCTTGCTATGACTTCAACAAGATCATTGGAGTTGTCCACTTCTTCATCCTCTACAATTGCTTGAGAAGAAACTTTCAGCCCTATGCTTTTCCCCTGTTGTCTTCTTACATATACCTACTAAGATAGATTTTCTCATTTGCAATAAAGATGCCCCTTAATTCATCATAGGATAGGACATTCAAATCTTCACTCTATATTATGTCCACCTTTGATTGGTAAGCTTTAGGAAAACTTCTCAAGATCTTTCTAACTTGGTCACCATTGGAATATGATGTACCAAGAGCCTTCAAGCCTACCACAAATTTAGAGAACCAATTGAACATGTTGTCTATGCTTTTCTCTTCCTTCATCTTAAACAATTTGTACACATACACTGACATGTTGATTTTTGTCTCCTTAACCTTGCTAGTTCCTTCATTGATGACTTCCAACTTGTCCCAGATTTACTTGGCAGTGCCAAAACCTAAAATTTTATCATATTCTTGTCCACTAACAACACAAAATAAAATGTTAATAGCATGTGCATTAGTTTGAATCATTTTAATATCACCCTTATTCCACTCACTCTTAGGTTTTTCAACCTTACAACCCTTAACAATTTTTGTAGGATATTTGGAACCATCCATGATGACATCCCATGTTGCATAATCAATTGATTGAATGCAAATCCTTATATTTACTTTCGAATGACTATAATGGCTCCTATTGAAAAATGGTGGCTTATTTGTGGAGTTCCCTTCTGCAAAATATAATCTCTCAAGAGTGTTCATTTTCAATTCACCAAGGATATTTACTTTGACTGTTAAATACAAAAATGTATACAAAATGGTTTTACCATGCTCACTAGAAATGCTTTCTTTTCTACAACTTAGGTTGTACAATAAAGCTTTCATATGCTCTCCAAAATAGAGTGGATATGTTAAATAAGGTTTAGAAAGAGAGAAATATTCTTATAAAATAATGGAGCTTTCTCTTGTAAGTTGTGTACTCATGAATCTTCAAATTCTTCCCTTTATATAGTCTTTTTTGGCTCTTGACTATTGCATAATATGCTCTTTAAAATGTGAAGTAAAGCTAGTATGTTTTTGCTTTGAATCATGGAACTTTTTTAAGGAAAGATCAAGTTGTAGTCAACTCACTTCGAATGTAGTTGACTCACTTCTCTGGTGCTTCAATTTTCACTCTTAGTTGTTGTCCAATGTTCCAAAACATTAAATAGCATTGAATTGCTCTTAGCCATTAAGGAAGGATTTAGGGGTTTGCCTTTAACTTCCTTGAATTTCTCCATTATCTCTCCATTTAATCTAGCACATTCAAAAAGATATTTGTAATAAGTGAGATATTTCAAATATAACTCAGAATATATTCCTATTTGATTTATTTAATATGCTCCATTTATTTAATCCCTTTAATCTAGCAATTACTCAAAAATAACATACCTTAAAAGCACAAGAAATATTGCTATAATCTTTATAATTAAATTTTGATTCAATATAAAATATCATATTTAAAATTCAAATCACTTAGAAAATATAACCATAAAAGCATTACCAAACTTAGCTTCAAATAAATTTGTTATCATCAAAACATTACAAAATATTGTTTTGAAACCTTGGGGCTACCACAAATTTCAATGCATAAGCTTCACTGATCAACTCAAGACCATTTGAAGCTAACTCCCTCCACCCTTGTAGCTATTTACTTTTTGAGTTGGTACAAATTTTCTTTCCTCATATTAGCTTCTTCCTTTTCATGCAAAGTTTTTTTGTGTAACTCTTCAAATGAGCCTCAAAGATCTAACTTAGAGTGTCCAAGTTGTGTAACTTGGGTTTGTCAACAATGCGTGGTATTGGGGGCCTACATCTAACAATTTTTTTATTTATTTTAAATAGGTTAATCTCCCTTCATTTTTTCCTACATGCATTGAATGAAATTCTTCCTTTGTTTCTCATCATTTTCCCTTGGTTTTTTTTGAATTGGAGAGATTGGTTCCATGGCATCCTCACCCATCAAACACGCCAACATAGAAATCATTAAAACATCGCTAAGTTGACTCATCTCACAACTCATTGCTCAATGATAATGCACCCAAAGCCTTTAATGCAAGTTGATCTTTGCATGATTTATGTAGCTTGTCTTTCTTTAGGGTAAAGCCCCATCATTCACATTTTGGAGTGGTGTCGAAGAAAGGTTATGAAGGATTTATGCATTTCATTGGCTTCACTCTAGGTTAAGATGCACCACTATCTACTATATTATTTTAGCAAGCATAGGTATGCTACCTACCTACCTTTTAATGATAGTGAGTTGAAGGCATTGTAATAAGTTCAATTTTTTTGACATATATACATATATATAATTTTAAAATCCCATGAAGTCATTACCTCTTTACTTTTAACTATTTAACTCATAATAACATTCAATTAAATTAACCAAGTATAATTAACGTTTATGGTATACCATTAACACTGATACAATTCTGAGTTCACATACACATTTTTAATTAAAAACGTCTGTACAAAAATCAAACACATATAGGTCTACATCTTATTCATCCATAATGATCAGTTTTGGGGATACGGGTGCGAGTGGTTGCATCTTAACCGGGATCTTAGCCAACTCGACCCAATGTATGCTAAAAGCCGGTCATATAGAATATCTGTATATTTATTCTTCTGAATATGATATGAAAATATAGTGAGAATTAAATCTCAGTAGGTTCAACAATAAATCATAATTATTATCAATATAGCTCATCATGTCATGTTCATCTATATAAGCTACAGTAAATATCTTAGGTCACATGAATGCACTTTATCTATGCACATAAAAATTGTCCAATAATGACATTATGGAATGAATAACTATTTTCAAAATATCATATGATAGCTATCAACTTATTTTCATATCAAGTTACCTCGGTTAGGGTCAGTACTTTCTACTCTCAGGTATAGGCCTTTCTCACTCTGTCTGACATGGCACACTTTCTCTCTTTTTTCTCATTATCATAGTCATAGCTATAAGTAGGGCGTCCCCTACTGGTGCACCACACAGACCACCATGTGACCATGCTCATCTCTTTTCTTTTCTTTTCTTTTCACATTAATAGCAAAAAATATTATTTCAATAACAAGTATGTTCATTATACTCACATGCCATATTTTATCATCAAAGCATAATCATTACCAAAAATCATTGATAAAAATGCAATCATGCCATGAACAAAATTATTTTCAAATATTACTTTATAAAATATTTCTATGTCAAAATTACACACTTAGAATGGTAAGGAGTTCATGCAATGGCAATGGCTAGAATAAACAATAGTAATTTATTATTTTCATTTATAGGATTCTTCTTCTTTTTTAAATATTATTTTCATCTTTCACTAATCAGAGTATAACTGCCTTATTTTAAATTCAATTAAGGTGATCTTGGTGTCCATTTAAAGCTAAATAAATCCTCTAAAACTATTATGTGAAACATTTTAGTTAAATTGTAATGAATCTTGGTGTTATTACTCCCTCAAGTTCAATGTTATTTTTTCTTGGGTAGGGTCTGATCTCTACTTACTAATCTAACCATATCTCCCTCCCATGGACTCTAAATTAAGTTATTCCAGTGGATAAAAATTCATGAGTCATATATCTATATTTTTCATGTTAATCATTCCTTTTAATTTCCTACAAAGTTTTTTCGAAAATTCAAACACAGAAGCTTACCTAACAGATTCTTTCCTGGCTAATTAGTTTCTGACCACTTCTTACTAATTTGACTATATATATCTCATATGGATTGCAAATTGAATGATTTCAGTAGTTAACAATTCGTTACACATATATCTATATTTTTCATGTTAACCATTTCTTTTAATTCTCTACAAATATTTTCTAAATATTTAAATACAGAAGATTATCTAACAGTTTTCCCTAGCAAACTAATTTTTGACCACTGCTTACTAATCTGACCATATATCCCTCATATGAAATCCAAATTGAATAAATTCAGTGGCTAACAATTCATAAGAAATATATATATATATATATATATATATATATATATATATATATATATATATATATATATATATTTCATGTTAACCATTTCTTTTAATTCCCTACATATTTTTTTCAAAAAATCAAATATAAAAGCTTACCTAACAGATTCTTCCCTGGTTAGCTAGTTTCTGACTACTGCTTACTAATCTAACCATATCTCCCTCATATGGAATTGAAATTGAGTGATTCTATTGTTAAAAAATCTGTAAAACATATATTTACATTTTTTATGTTAACCATTTCTTTTAATTGCCAACCAATTCTTCCCAGAATTTTAAAAACAAAAGTTTCCCTAGTTACTCTGAAATCTAGTTTTCAAACCAAACCCTTCCTAAGGTTCTAGTTTATCATTTTATTACATCATTTTCTATTTTCTTCCTAATTTACATCTAACCATAAAATTACTCATTTCAACATTTTAATTAGATTTCTCACAATTAATTTAACATATTTCATCATCTACTTCTTAAGAAAATAAAAATCAAATCATGTATTATTAACGATGTTTCCCAACAGAAATTTCTCATGGTCTTATTTTAAGTGTTTAAGGCCATATTCATTTTATTAATATAACCATATTTCATCAATTTTTCACCACATTTAAATATACATATCAACAGCATAAAACCCTAAAACTTTTGTCACCCATAGCTATACTTATGCAGAACCTTTTACACCAACCTAAGTATTCAAACATATATCACATGTAACATGATATAACAACATTCATGGCCAATCATCAAAGTAGCAAATACTATAAATTTCATCAAAAAATCTCATATAAATGTTATAAATTTCAAAACTTTTCTTCAAAAAGAGATATTGTTAAACCTACCTAAAGATCTCCTTAACTCACTTAGTGAATTCTTTTTCTTGTTTTCTCTTGAAGGAAGTGGCAAGATTCTTCCCTTCCATTAGCTTTTTCAGCATCTTAAATAAGAGAATGAGGGTGAGTTTTGAACCCCAAGGATGAAGAGAAAAGATGAATTCAAGTGGAGATTAAACTAACTTACCTTGAGTACTTAGTCCTTTAGACTTCTCCTTCTTCTTCCTTTCTCTCTTCTCATCTCTTTCTCTCATTTACTCACTCTACCTTGCTTCTATCTTTCCCTCTCCCTCACTTGGATGAAATTCTAATGTTATAAGAGTAGTTTTTGCTTAAATAAATTATCAAGTGGTCATCCTCTCATAATTATGGGTCTACCTTATCACAATTAGAATGCACTTGGTTGCTTTTTGGGAGAAGACAACTTATATTCTTGTCTTCCTCTCCCTTAGTCAAGATATGCATAGTAAAAGGAGATTTGTATTTGAAAATCATGATAAAATGTTATTAAGACAAGGGACAAGGTCCCTTTGATTTAGGGATTCATTTCCTTTTTCTTTTGTCTCACTCAAGTATGATAGGTTTGCCTTTCTATGTGGCAAATTTCTAACCCTTGAGTCTCCCTTACTTGGCTGGAATTATTTGTGTAGGATAGGGATGTTTTATCATAATTCCATGTATTATTACGTACTATATCATCATATGACTTACTGAAATTATGACTGTAAGATATAGATATTTTGTTCTAATGCCATATGACCTAATCTTGATTATTATTATACTACTATTTCATCACATAATTTTTATTTTTCTCTCTTGGATTTGGGCTCATTCTTGTCCATTTCCTTTGCTTTGGATAAAATTCTACCTCTCATAGAGGACTTGGTCACATTTTTATGAGTTTTTGCATATCGGACAAATTTCTATATCTTAGTCCAAGTCTATGTTATATCTCTTGCTTGGGCTATCCAATTAGCTTATTAGGAACTCATGTGAAGTAGAAATGAAGTGTCCATAGGTGAAGGCCCAATGTATGGGCAGAGATGTTAAACTTAGGAACTCTAATTCTTGAATTAGAAAAAATTATCCTAATCTAATCTTCTTGAAATTTTAATACCTTTATTTACTTCTAAAAATTTATCTTTCTTACCTAAGAATTTCGTCTTTCTTTAGGATGTTATTTCTAATTTTTCCTATTAGATTTTCTCTCTTTACCTATTCCTTTAATGTTAGAAATATTTTCTATGCATACACATAAGATAAAGAATTTCTAAGGCTTATATTTTCTTAAATATCTAAAAATTGTTTAATAAGTTTTATTTTCTTAATTAAATATTTATGTACCTTTATTAATAAAAGAAACAAAATTATGAATGTTACAAGCATCCTGGATGATGATGACATCATCATCACATATTTCCATAAGCCCTTCCTACATATTCTCTTGTCTCACTTTTTTGGTTCTCCTCCACCTTTAATATTTTCATTCATGCCCAATGAGTTGGTATCCTTGACTAAGAAAGCATGCATTTTCTTCAAAGGATAAGGTTACGAGGGTCAGGCAAAAAATGACCCGATTCTTAACAGGTTGGCATTTTGGCAACCTAACCCACATTTATAAATGGGTTGGTTTTGTTTTGAAACCTCTAAGGTTTCCTAGCTATAACCAATTTAAACTAAAAAGATTCACATTACATCAGAAAATACATACATACAAACCTATGTTGAGTAATCCTTAGGAACATATAATTTTACATGAGGTATATACTAACAAAGTTAGATTTTACTTAAAAAGAAAGTTTATTAAACTAGCAAAATAATGTGTAATGTCTCCCCGTAATGCATTTAATCTTGAAGTGATTCTTTGCCTCAATTGTAACACATGAACATATTGTTGATTTGGCATATTGATGATGGAATTCTTATAATCCGAGATTAATAAAAACTCCATAAACCTTATGAATCTTTCTTGTACCTGACAAGAATCAAATATTCTTTTTCTGATTTTCTAATTTCCAAAAGTTTAGCTTCTGATTAATGCCTATGAGATGATACAATTAATCTACATAGTGATTAATTTTACAAAGGATCATAAAAGCATATATATGGCCCTTATGAAGATTAAACCAAATATTCCAAACAATCATAGCTTCATGTCCCAAAACTATAAGCATTCCACTTATTGCTCATAAGTTACCCACCTGGTAAGATAATCTATCTATTCATTTATTCATATCAATGATAAAAAGCATTTCCTTTCTACCTAAATGTTGGTAAATATAAAATTTTTTTCATTTTAAGTTTGACCAAAGTTTTAATTTTGTCTCTAAAGTTTTTTTGGTTTGTTCTTATCCTAAACATTACATTTTTGTTCCAAATTTTTCTTCTTTATCAACTATGTTAATGGATTCGATAAATTTTGTTTACGTGGCTCACAGAATTGCACATTTGGACCTGCACCTTCCAGTCAAGATCTAACATAGCTGATGGCAAAAATCTACATCACTTTCTTCATTTGATGTGGCTATTTGAAAATAAAAAGACCAAAATGCCCTTAATTCAAAAAATAAAATACCCAATGCTTGAAAAAAAAGAAATAAAACTAAAATACCCACCTAATAACCCATCTGAAGAACAAAAATTAGAACTAGCTAACACTAAACCCATCGGCCATTTCCCAAAACAAAGAAGAAAACCCTTCATTCAAATCAGCAAACACCACTTGCGATTCTCTTATTACAATTTGAGGCAGGAGATTAAGGGCACCTAAGCTAGTGGGTGCGATTCTCCCCCATTGACATAGAAATCCCAATTATGTCTTTGAAACTCATAGCTTCTTTTTGCAAAATTTCATGGTCCCCGTTGATTTTAGCATACCTAAAAAAATTCACTTCATTTTATGATGATTACATACAAGTTAAAAGCTAAGAAGTGTACGACTCGTACAAAAATTTAAAAGAAATAGTGTTTACTTTTAGAAATAAAAGAGATGGAAGTTTTCATTTTACTTTTTTGTAAAGAAGAAAGTGAGGTCTTAAAATTATTAAATCAGCAAAATCTTTGATACTGTTCAAACACACACATGAAAATGATGGTGTTATCAAAATCACTTACTAAATTTTGGCAATCCTTTTAAGGAGAGAACATCATCAAAGTGTGAAAAATAGATGTGGGATTAATAAATCCATTTGATTGGTGTAAGGATTTTGCACATACATAAAAAAAAGAATATGTTACTTTCTTGCCACGTTTGCATCTATTACAAATTCATTCAATAGTAACTATCTATGTATAAATGTTTGATAAAAGCATCTCCAACAGAAGTTGCTAAACTATAGAGCCAAAGCAAGCAACGCATCTTACCCGTATTTTTCCATTGGAGTGCTCCACCATGGAGCAATCATTGCTTTTGTAAGCAACGTTCCTTAACCTCAAATTCTGGACCAAAAATCATAAAAAAAATTAGAAAGCCCCATCTCCATTTCCTTCCTCCATCAACTTGGTTGCCTTTGCATCAAGGTCCACAGAAGACCAAATCGCAAAAACAACAACAGAAATCAACAACCAAAAATCAATAAGGAAACAGGGGAAGAACGAATGCTTGGATCTCCTGCTTCAGCCTGTGATCAAGTATCTCCTGCTTCGCACCCAGATATTCTTCTACTTACCTGAGCCCTTCCTCCTTGGCATTGAGCATCTCAATCTTTGGGCCACCACGGTGGTTCAGTTGTTGAGAGGGGGAGATTACGGGTCACAAAAACAACAACAGAAATCAACAACCAAAAATCATAATCAGAAAACAAAAAAATAAACCAGAAATCAACAAGGAAACAGGGGAAGAACGAATGCTTGGATCTCCTGCTTCAGCCCGTGATCAAGTATCTCCTACTTCGCACCCAAATACTCTTCTGCTTACCCGAGTCCTTCCTCCTTGGCATTGAGCATCTCAATCTCTGGGCTGCCATGGTGGTTCAATTGTTGAGAGAGGGCAAGATTACGGGTTGTAAGATTTTAGGGATTTTGATGTTTATGGTAGTTATGTCAATTTTTTTCAAGGGATTTCGATGTTTGGAGGTTAGGAATGGGATGATGCTTGGATGATTTGGAAGAAGATGGCGTGTTTAGAGGTTGGGAATAGGATGAATGCTTGGATGATTTTGGGAAGAAAATGGCGATGCGTGAGGCGTGAGGCGACACTAGAGGCTTCGAGAATGGGTGGAAAGAATGGAAAAAATTGAAAATGCTTCAAGAATTGCAATGGGAGGCTTCGAGAATGCTTGAGGCGTTGGAGAAAATGCTTTTAAAATTGAAAAAATGAAAAAGAATTGCTTTTAAAATTACAAAAAATGGATAAAAAAAATCTTTGATTTATTACCGTTGAGTGAAGCAAACTTATTACCATTTTAAAGCAAATGTCTGATTTATTACCGTTGAAGCAAATCAGAAGCTTGCCGTTGAAGGACCGTTGGAGATTAGCCGTTGAGAGCATTAATATCATCCTATAAATTGTGGCAAATTCTTGAAAAATTTTATACTCAAATCTTCAATTTATCAATTCTCCTAGTGTTTTTCTTCAATCCAGAATTTTATTTGTTTTGACAAATAGATCCCAAAAAATTTAATTTAAATTCTTTCTTACATTTTATGAAAAATTATCAACCTCCCACTAGCGAAAATTCTCAAATTCCTCCATTTTTTCCAAATCTACAAAGTAATCCAAATACTGGAAATTTCTAATTTGTTATATTTCCATTCCAACCAACTAATCCCACCATATTTTATAGACCTCCTCCAATTGGTACTAGCGATGTAGAGTCCACTAATCAAGAACCTAAAATACCAGTCAGGTCCATGTCCGAATCTCAAGTTCCACAATTTTTCATCCAAATTAGTTTGAAAATATTGTGCTCGATGAAGGAGGAGAAAATGTAAGTTGTTGGTGTTGACCAAAAAGCAGATAGTTTTTGGTTATGAATCAAAGATAATTATAACAACTATTGTGTCGGTTACGAGAGAGAGAATTCGTTCAACTAAAATCTCGATCGCATCAATTGAATAGTGCAGTTCAAAAGTTTGTTGGGTGCTACAAACAAGATGTTCGTTGAAAAAAAGTGGAAGCTCAAAGAATGACATCATGGTTTATGCATATACTATTTTTTGTCAAGATAAGCGCGAACAGTTCAAATTTGAGCATGCGTGACGACTACTAAAAGATGAACCTAAATGGGCAATAGAATCAACTGGGAGTTCTTCAAAAAGAATAAAAATTTCGACTTCTGAAACGTACTCATCATCTTCTAACCCAGGGACTCCATTCAAATGCACATACGACCCAACATCACTTATTATAGTTCGGCCAACGAAAAAAAGACAGCAAAAAGAAAGGGTAAAGAGAAACCAACTGAAACTTCTTCTAACAATGTCGACTTTACTGCAATACAAGAGACACATAGTCACAGAATGACTGTCATGGAAGAATTTGCATGAATTAAGGCGAAAGAAAATAAGATTAAGGCAGAACAAAATAAACTAAAAAAAAAGAGTTGAAGTTAAAGGAGTTGAAGATCTTTGAAAAAATCATCTTCAAGTATACATCTGAGATGACAAAGAGACAACGACAAGATCACGAAACATTATGTGATATTATTAGAGAATTACATAGAATTAGTTAAGATAATGTTATGTATTTTCTTTTAATTATATTATGTTATGTATTTTTCATCATTTTTAATTATTGTTATCAAAAATATTACTTGAAATAAATTTGTATTATTTTAAATATATTTTAATTTTTTATGTATTTATTGTTTTAAAATTAAAATGCAAATGAGTTAATATTTTAAGTAGAAATAAATATGAATAAAATATAAATATGTGGGGTAACCTGTGGGATCCATTTAATGAACTTTTGGGAGTTACACCATTGGAGTGCAGAGTTGCTTAAAGTAATGTGGAGTTGCTTAAAAGAAAAAGTGATGATACGACAATACGGGGTCCACTTAAGCAACTTTAGAGAATATCACCATTGGTAATGCTCTAATATTGTGGGTGTAGATACTAGGAAAAATTTCTCAACAAACAGATCCACCTAATAGTGCAAAATCTCCCACCCTAAACCGTAATTGGAGAATTGTAGGTGATGTTTACATATTTGAACAATGAGTTTTCTTTACCTTGTCTTTTTTGTATATGTAAATGGCTAGTCCAATTTGTGTTTGTAATTTTTAAGTATATTTGATGCAACATCTGTAGAATTAAAATTTTCCCGAACATCATACTAAATATTGACTCATAAAAAAATTAATGGGCTATGTCAGTACTTTTAATATTGTTTTTAACAATTTTGTCAAGTGTTAGTATTTATTGTAACGTTGATAAAAATTTTAACTCTACCGTCTATATATCGAATAATAATCTTTTAAATTTTGTATCTTTATTTGAGTTATTGGGTGGGTATTTTGGTTATTTTATTTTAAAGCATTGGGTATCTTGGTTTTCTAAATCAAGGGCATTTTTGGCCTTTTCGTTTTCAAATAATGTGATTAGCCACGTCAGATTTTAGCTGGAAAGTGTAGTTCCAAGCGTGCAATTTTGTGAGCTAGGTAAACAAATTTTAACAATGCCATTAATGGAGAGGAAAACTTTGGAACAAAAATATAATATTTAAGATAAGAATAAACCAAAAAAACATTTACAGACAAAAGTGAAATTTTGGTGAAATTTAAAGGACAAAAAATGAATTTTCTTTTCCCTAAAATGACAATTGCCATAAAAGAAAATTGACAATGTAACTTATTGCCGCATCTCAACCCAATCAAGGAACCTATCATATAGGAATGATAAACTAGTTTGCTAACCCATAACTTCACCTATACTTGACTATGGATCAAACTTGACTATATTTAGATCAATTTTTTTGGAAAAAGAATTAAAGAAAATAGGTTTGAACTTGGCCCAAATAACAAAATATCAAACAAAGTGCAATAAAATATTGTTATTTATTTTAAATTGTTTTAAAAGAGAAAAAAAAGAAAAAAATTTAAAAGTATGTACTTATATGAAGTACACAATTTTAAATTTAAAAATTTATATTACTTTTAGATTAGGACAGACTCTTGTGACATTAAAATTTAAATTTAATTTGATCTTTAATTTTAAAATTTAAATCACGCTTTTCTTTTGGGTGGGCCTTATCAAGCACACGAACTATCCAAACCCAGTTTACCTCCGATCCTTGGGGCTTCTACGTAACAATATTCATCACAGCATATAGTTGCAAAGTATGTAGACGCACTCACTACAGTACAAAGCATTAGAAAGGGCTGAGTTTTAGTTCATATAGGTAGTGTGGTATTGACAATTTTATAATTTAGCGCTGCAGAACTGCGTATGAATGTATTTAGAGAAGCTTCTGAAGGAAGCATTGAATAATCCGAATGCAAGTTTCTTACTTTTTCACCACCTGCTGGCAAAAAAGAGTCTAGTTTTCTGTTCTAATCTCCTTTTGATACAAAAGGAAAATCTCCTACTCATCACAGCATATAGTTGCAAAGTATGTAGACACACTCACTACAGTACAAAGCATTGGAAAGGGCTGAGTTTCAGTTCATATAGTATACTGTACCTCAATCTCATGGCATGCACTCTTCATTAAACTGGTGGCTGAGTTACTGAAAGTGCCATTGATAATATCAAAATTTCATCTCTCTCTCTCTCTCTCTCTTATATATATATATATATATATATATATATATATATATATATATATATATATATATATATATATATATATATATATATATATAAGAGAAAAATACTCTATCCTCTATTTTATTTTGCTTTTATTACATAATATTTTTCAAAATTTACTCATTTAGTTGTTGACAAAAAAAATATGAATAAAAATTTAAAATAAATATTATTATTAAAATTATATTTAGTACGATATAAAAAAATTATTATTTTTTTATGTTTACTATATTTTAAATAATAAAAAAATAAATAAAAATTTGATAAAAAGATAAAAATATTAAAATAAAATAAAATTATTTAAAAATAATATAAATAAAAAATAAAATAAATAATTAGTAATATAAAAATTTTATTAAAAATATAGACTAAAAATTATTTAAAAATACTATAAAGAAAAAACAAAATAATTAATTAATAATATAAAAATTTTATTAATAATATTAATAATATTTAAAATATAATTTAAACATTACTTTTTTATTTATCAAAAAAAATATTTTAAAATAATATTTTAATCTTTTTCAATTCTATTCCATTATCTTCTCTCTCTTTTTATCACTTTTCGAAAGGTAATTTACTTTTTCACACATAACATAATCTATTTTTTTATTTCATTTTTTTTGTCAATCAAATATAATATTTATTTAAACGTATCCACCAAACTAAATTTAAAAGTTATGTCACAACTAAACTTATTTTAACTATTTCATTAGATGACTATCAATTAATTATTATATTATTGTTTTCTTATATTCTTTTTACCACAATACTCTTGTGAAAATTGTATTTTGATAGTGTTTTAACAATATTTTTATATAACTTAACGTCTTAAAATATACAATTATTTTTTATAAAATAATTTAACAAATATATGAAATATATTATTTTTAAATATATTTTAATTATTTCTAATGTAATCAAACGGCGATTTTAGTATGTTTATACTATTTTTTTTATGAATCAATTGGATGCAAATAACATCATTTAAAATTAATTGATAATTAAAACAAAAAAATAAATCTTTTTGTGTGGGAAGGTCAAAATAAGAATCAAATAATAATTAAATTTTTAAATATTAATTAACTAATATTAACTCAATTTTTTTTTGAAAATAAATAAATATTAGAAAGCCTAACATTTATTTTTAGAAAAAAAAATATGAGTGTAATATTAATAAAATAATATTTAAAAAGTTAATGTAATTTAATTATTTTTTATTCTTATAAAAAATTAATTTTTTTATTAATTATCACTTAATATTAATAGTGTAATATACATTTGAGTAATTCATAAAAAAATAGTATAAATTTATTAAAATTATTATTTAATTATATTAAAAATAATTGAAATATATTTAAATATATATATTTGATACATTTGTTAAATTATTTTATGATAAATTATCAGTGTATATTAAGAAGTACAGTTATATAAAAATATTGTTAAAATCTAATTTTTATAAGAGTATTTTGTTAAAAAATATATTAAAAAATTGTAATATAACATTCAATTAACGAAATAGTTCAAATGAGTTTAGTTGTAACGTAAATTTTGATTTTAGAGAAGATTTATGTAGTTTTTAAAATTAGAGAGAGAGTTGTATAATAAGAATAAAATATTGAGGAGATGAAAGTATTTTTTTTATTATATAATGCTATTTTTATTTTTATTTTATTCAATTAACTGAGATTTATTAATTTTTGTTACATTTTTGTCAAAAATAGTGACATTTGTCTTTAGTGCTTTTTAATAGTGAAAGTTATAAATTTATGTTTGGTTAATTTTTTTTATTGTATATTTTTAGCCTTTTTTAAGGTCTTAGAAGCGTTTTGAGAAACATCTTAACGAATATTTTTTAAAGTAGTGATGATTATTATAAAGTTAAAATAATTAAAAAGACCTTTTTAATTAAATTTTGTTAATATTGTTGTTATATATTATCTCTTTCTTTATTGTACCAATTGTACCAAACGTAAATTTCATTAAGATTTTTGAAGTTGAAATTATAAGTAAGATTGAGGATTAATATAATTCAAAACAACAATAATTTTTTTGACTCATTTATAATAACATTTTTATATGAAATCAAAATAAAAAAATTATTAATATAACTATAAAAAAATCACATAGTTCCTTATAAGTAAGATTGAGCATTAATATAATTCAAAACAACAATAATTTTTTTGACACATTTATAATAAAATTTTTATATGAAATCAATAGAAAATATAAAATATAAAAAATTATTAATAAAACTAAAAAAAAAATCATTTAGTTCTAAATTGTCAAATTTTATTATCAATAAAATTATCTTTAAATAATTATTTAAAATATCACCATTTGTCTTTAAACATGTTCTAAACACAACAACAATTAATAATAATTTTACAGCTTGAAAATCTTTGTTTAAATATTTATAATAGAATCTCTTCCTTTTCTGAAAGAGATATTCTCTTTGGTTCTTGAATGTGAGAAATTCTTATCTTCGAGCTCCAAGTAGGCTATGAGGTAAAGAAGCAAAGCAAGTCTTGTATAATTGTGAAAAAGAATAATGGTCAATCCACACATATATATAGACACACATACAGTAAATTTAGTATAAAGTGAGTATTATACCAAAGTCTAAACCTTCTATAGGTATAATAGTCATTTTTAAACACACAACAAATTTAGTACATAATGAGTATTATATCAAAGTTTAAACCTTTTATAGGTATAATAGTCATCCCTATTTAGGTGCATAAGTAATCATATTGTCTTAGATATATTTTGACAATATTATAATTTTCATTAGATGATGCTTATTATAACGCTTCTAATTTATGAGTAGGTGAAACAAACATTTTTTTTTCTGTAATCAGATATTTTCCATAAAGATGCACAATTCAATTCTTTGTCATTTCTCTCATGTATACACAATATACAGATCAAGTCTATAAACATCAAAGTACAGTAGAAACAGAGATCATGCTCCTTCCTGTAGCGTTCAGAGCACTCTAAAATACAAACACAGTATAATTCAAAAACCGTGAGCCTTGAAAACAACGTAGACTCACCCACAGAATATGTCACATAACTGATCACCTATCTGCAAGATCATACTCTGTATTCTCATCTGAAAAATGTGAAAATATCGTGTAGTGAGTTTGACAACTCAGTGAATAAATAATTTCTCTTATGACCTCTTAGGTCAGCATATGGATGTACTTATATTTTAAAATTTGTCACATAGATAATACAGTTCAGAAGTATATTCATATGGGACTCGTATTTCAAATATTCTCAATTCAAAAGATATTCATATATCCAAAACTATATACAGCACGATATGATCATTAAACAAATGTTGTTATGCTCAGTTGTATAAGCTATAGTAAAAGATTAGGATTTGGAGATAAAATCATCACTTTTAATGCACCTGCTTCACTCGGCGATCTAATCAATGCAATGAAAACATAACTTTAATGCACTTGTCTCACTTGGCGATTTGGTCAATGCAATGAAAGCATAACTCATTTTCTATACGCATATTGACTGATCGACTACAGTCATAATAAATGATCAGAGAATGTGAGTACATCACCCTCCTCCCCCCCAACATTACCACTATCACCTGGTTAGAGCAACCCTCCCCTGGCTCACTCAGCTTAATAAGGCGTCCCCTATTCGGTATCGTCACAAGCCATACAACCTGTCGATATTCATCCATAGATATAAATACATGTAAAATTATCAAGCAATTCGCCATGAGCTTTACGCTTACCATAATTATCATGCAATTTGCCATGAACTTTACGCTTGCCATTCAATCTCATTTATAATATGACATGCATCATTTTTACATGTATATAGCTTTACAAATCAATACATCATGTACATAATATTCACTTTATCAAATAATGATAAATACATTTAGAACTACATATTCAATGAGTTTCAAAATCCATTTCTAAAACCATACTCTTCTTGAACTATGTGTCAGTTCGTAAGAAAAATAAATATTTTAACACATTTCATAAATTTATGATAGCAAAAATAATTGTAAACATAAACAATTATACATTTATACTTTAAGAAGAGCATGGAGTAAGTCATAGAAATAATTATCTACTCATAAGGTAAGGGCTCCAGATTGGACATCCGTAAAATGCACTTTTTCAATCCACATTTGACTAAACAGACTTCAAAAACGTGTCCGAAAGGTCTAAAAATTAAGAAAATGACTTCGAGAACTTGGTCACTATTCATAGCCGAAAAACACTATTCACTAAAAACAAAAAGTTATCAGATAGCTGAAAAATTTCATATTTTAAGGTTTATCTAACTCCTAAATCCATCTACGGTGTCAGATTTCCAATTTGAAATATCTAAGAGTTTTAAAATTTATCTTTTTATGAAATTTTTTACTTCTGATCTACGGCGATTCTACGACTAATTTGAGAAATTGTTCGATCAAAATCGTAGTATTTTCTGTCCTAAATCCATTGGTACTATTAGTTTTGAAATCGGAGGACTGTAGACACTCCAAATTTAGAGAGAAAAATGAAAGTTACTATTCACACTATTCACACTATTCACACTATTCATCCATTTCGCATTCGGTTTCCTCTCCGTTTTGTCTCCCTTTTCCCCTTCCTTTTACTATTATTTTTTATAATAATAATAATTATTATTATTTAATAATTGAATAATAGAATTTTATTTTATATATATTCATATAAATTCCGTTTTTTCATCCTAAAATATCACAAAAATTTCTAAAATTTTACATTCTCATAAACCTTTAGTTAAACTCTTAAATCCTGAATTTTCTTGATAAAAATCTTAATAAAAAAAATCACAAAATAAATATCTTTATACATAATAAAAGAAAGAATATTTCTAAAAATACAACAAAAATTTATTAAATGCCAATATAATTATTTAAAGCAAAACAATAATTACTTTAATTAAAAGTATACTTGCTTTTAACAGAACATAATCATTTTTTAAAAAATAAAAATTTATTTATTTATAGCAAAACATTATTAGTTAAAAATAAAAATTACGGGACGTTACATGTAACATCCTTAATTTTGTTTCATGAATTAATAAAAATACAAAAGTATTCAAAATAACATCCCTAATTTCGTTTCTTTTTTTAAGGTACATAAATATTTAATTAAGGAAATAAAATTTATTAGAAAATTTTTAGATATCTAAGGAAATATAATCCTTAGAAATTCTTCACCTTATGTGTATGCATAGAAATGTTCTAACATTAATGGAATAGGTAAAAAGAAAAAATTTAAAAGGAAAAAATTAGAAATAATATACTAAAGAAATGTGAAATTCTTGGGTAAGGAAGATAAATTTTTGGAAACAAGTAAAGGTCTTAAAATTTCAAGAAAACATTGGATTAGGGTAATTTTTCCTAATTCAAGAACTAGAATTACTAAGTATAACATATTCAACCATACATTGGGCTTTCACCTATGGACACTTCTTATAGAGTTTTTCCACTTCACATAAATTTATAGCTAGCCCATTTGATAACCTAAACAAGAAATAAAACATAGACTTGGACTAGGATATAGAAATTGGACCGATAGCCCAAAAATTATGAAAATATGTCTAAGCCCTCTAAGAAAGGTAGAATTTTATCCTAAGTAAAGGAAATGGATAGGAATAAGCTTTAATCCAAGAGGAAAAATAAAATAAAATAAATCATGTGATAATATAATAAAAATTAGGTTACATAGCTTTAAGACAAAAATTTAGCAAGTGGTATAATAATACAAGGCTTTAGGACAAAACATTCATATCCTACACTCATAATTTTAGCAAGTGGTATGATAATACATGACGTTAGGACAAAACATTCCTATCCCACACAAATAATTTCAACCAAATAATGGAGATTCAAGGGTTAGAAATTTGTCACCTAAAAAGGCAAACCTATCATAATTGATTAAGACAAAAAAAAAAAGGAAATGAATCCCTAAATCAAAGGGACCTTGTCCCTTATCTTAAGAACATATTATCATAATTTTCAAAATACAAATCTCCTTTTCCTATGCATATCTTGACTAAGGAAGAGGAAGACAAGAATATGAGTTGTTTGTTTTCCAAAAATTCAACAAAGTGTATCCTAATTGTGATAAGGTAAACCCATGATCATGAAATGTGAATTATTTGGTGGTCTATTTAAGCAAAACTCACCCCTATAACATTAGAATTTTCGTCCAAGTGAGGGAGAGGAAAATTAAAAGCAAGGTAGAGTGAGGAAAGGAGAGGAAGAAAGGAAGAAAGAGGAAGGAGAAGTCTAGAGGACTAAGTGCTCAAGGTAAGTTTAACAATATTTCTTTCTGAAAAAAAGATTTGAAACTTGTAATATTTATATGAGATTTTGATCTTAGAACTTTGATGATTGGTCATGGATGTTGCTATATCATGTTACATATTATGTATGTTTGAATACTTTGACTGGTGTAGATAGTTCAGCATAGGTATGGCTATGGGTGGCAAAATTTTAAGCTTCCATTTTTAAGTTTCTGGGAAGAATTTGTAAGGAATTAAAACAACTGGTTAACATGAAAAATGTATATTTATGTCTCACGGATTTTTAGCCACTAAAAACACTCAATTTGTTGTCCATATGAGGTAGATATGGTCCGATTAGTAAGTAGTCATCAGAAAATGGTTCATCAGGGAAGAATATGTTATGATAGCTTCTGTGTTTTAATTTCTGGGAACATTATGAAGGGAATTTAAATAAATTGTTAACGTAAGAATTATAGATATATGTGTCAAGGAGATTTAGCCACTAGAATCACTCCATTTGGAGTCAATATGAGGTAGATATGGTCCGATTAGTATGCAGTGGTCAGAAATTGGTTAATTAGGGAAGAATATTTTAGGATAGTTTCTGTGTTTTAATTTCTGGGAACATTCTGAATGAAATTAAAATAAACTATTAACATAAAAATAATTTCTATATGTGTCACGGATTTGTAGCCACTGGAATAACTTAATTTGGAATTCTTATGAGGGAGATATGGACAAATTAGTAGGTAGAGGTCAGAACCTACCCGAGAAGAAATAACTTGTACTTTGAGAGAGTAATATCACCCTGATTTCTTAATATTTCGTTCAACTGTTCAACATAATAGTTTTAGATAATTGTTTTGTCTTTAAATTGACACCAATATCACCTAAATCGAAGTTAAATTTAGGGCGTTATGCTCTGATTAGTAAGAGAATGTCAGATAGGACGAAAACCTGCATCAAGAAAATATAGAAATAAAATTAATATTTAAAAAAGAAGAAGAATCTTATAAATGAAAATAATAAATGACTAGTATATGCCATAGCCATTTCCATTGCATGAACTTCTTACCATCTTAATTGTGAAATTTTGACATAGAAATATTTTATAAAGTGATATTTGATATGGTTATGTTCATGGCATGATTACCAATGATTTTTGGCTATTATTGTGAAAAGAAAAGAAATGAGCACGGTCACATCGCAAATCCGTGTGGTGCACCAGTAGGGGACGCCCTACCAACGGTTATAATCATGTTAATGAGAAAAGAAAGAGAAAGTGTGGCATGTCGAACGGAGCGAGAAAAGCCCGTACTAGAGAGTTGAAAATACTCACATTGACCGGGGTAGCTTGATATGAAAATAAATTGATAGTCGTCATATGATATTCTGAAAATAGTTAATCTCGTCATACATGTCATTATTGTACGATCCTCATGTGCATAGATATAGTGCATTCATGTGACTAAAGATATTTGTTGTAGTTTATACAGCTGAACATGACGTGAAGAGCTATATTGATGATGATTTATTGTTGAACTTACTGGGATTTAATTCTCACTATATTTCCATGTCATGTTCAGAAGAATAATTATGCAGATTTTCTCTATGGCACTGGCTTTTAACGTATGTTGGATCGAGTTACTCTATTTTAAGCTGATCCCAATAATATATATGGTGTCTATGGACGAGTTGACTAAGATCTCGATGAAGGTGCAACCACCCGCACCCATATCTCCGAAACTGGTCAACAGCGATGAATAAGATGTAATTATATATGTGTTAGACTTTGGTACGAATGTTGTTGATTAATGATTTGTATGTAAACTTCGTATTGTATAAATTAAATAAATGTTATTTTGAGTTAAGTTTTAACGAGGTAATAACTTCATGATATTTAAAAAAAAAATTGATACTTAAATGGAGTTGTTACATAATTGGTATCAGAGCAGGTCGATCCTAGATGGCCAGTGGGTGAATGGTTATCTGAATTGATCTTATATTGTTTTGAGTATGTTTGTGGTTGTGCTGTGTAGGGATCAGTGAATTCATATAGGTAAGAAATTACTAGTGTTTCCTACCTACATGCCGAGGTGGTGTTATAACTACTGTTAAATATTTTTTAACTAACTAATGGGCTTGATCACCTCAATAGCAGCATAACTTTGTTTTTGCCATAATAGAAAATGGCACCACCAAGGAGGAATCCGGCAAACAATGCGGAGAAAACCCTGCACAACTTGGCCACAGCAATTCGAAACCAAATCATTACCACTAATCAAATTCTACAATACCTCTAGAATGCTAATAACTCGAATGGTGTGAATGGTGCTAACAACTGAATGTCTGGAAATGATAACAGCATATATGAGTTCCTAAGGACTAGGCCGCCTTTTTTCAAGGAGGCTTTGACCCGATTGTAGCTGAAAGATGGATAAGGGAGTTAGAGAAAATCTTTGAAGTGATGGGCTGTACTGAAGAGCAGCAAGTAATCTTTGCTGCATATATGCTAAAAGATGAAGCAGAATACTGGTGGCGTGGAGCTAGAGAACTTTTAGCTCACCAGGGAAGGCAGATCGCTTGGCAGGTGTTCAAAGACATCTTTTTGGAAAAGTACTTTCCAAGTACTGTGAGGGCGGAAAAAGAGATCGAATTTCTCTAACTCCAGCAGGGTAGCATGACCATAGACCAATACATCGCAAGGTTCAAAGAGTTGTCTAAGTTCTCCTCTTATCTGCAATTTAACCCTGATGAAGCATGGAAGGCTGTTAAGTTCGAAGCGGGACTGAACCCAGACATAGAGAATGCTGTTGTAGCTATGGAGATCAGGGAGTTTGTACCTCTAATCAATAAATGCAGACTCTTGGAGAATAGTTTAAAGGCAATGGAGGACGAAAAGAAAGGCGAAACCTATGGAAAAGGAAGAAAAATCTTCCCAACGCTAGCAAGAACGTGAGAAGAAGTGGATATGGAGCTGGTAAGAGGCCATTGGCTGCGGGTCCCAGACCTTTTCAACAAGACCTCGCCCCAGTCAAGTGCGCTAAGTGCGGACGCATGCATGGTAATCAGCCATGCTACATGGGACAAGATGTCTGCTTCAACTGACAGAAGGGTCATTTGGTGAAAAACTGCCCACAGAATGTGGGGAAGTAGCCAGAACAGAGACCTTAGGTGAAAGAAAGGGTTTTCACCCAGAGCGGCCAAGAGGTAGCTCAATCTTTTGAAATGATTCAAGGTACATGCTATATCTATGGATTTGCTCTTATGGTATTGTTTGACTCTGGTGCTAGTCATTCATTTATATCGGAAGAATGTATTAGGAAGTTTCAGTTTCCTATTTCTGAAACTTCCTATGAGCTATCTGTAATAACTCCCACAGGGAAAAGGGTATTAACTTCCTCTGTATGTAAGGATTGTCAAGTCACTATCCAGGAGAAAACTTTTTCCGTAGACCTCGTCTATTTACCTTTAAGAGGTATTGAGGTCATTCTAGGGTTAGACTGGATGTCTAAAAATCGAGTCTTGCTGAATTGTTGTAACAAGACCGTTAAATTTCTACCTCCTACTCCGAAAGAGGAGGTGCAGTTATTGATGCTTAATGCCAATCAAATTAATAAGGAGTTGAAGAATAGAGTACTTGGATACATTCTCTTGTATTTATCAAACCTAGAAGTCAAATCGAAGCTTGATGAAATCCCAATAGCCAATGAGTTTCCTAAAGTATTTCCATAAGATATTCCAGGCTTACCTCTCAAGAGAGAAATAGAGTTCTCTATTGATCTCCTACCTAGGACAGGGCCTATCTCTATTGCACCATATAGAATGGCCTCAAAGGAACTTGGTGTGTACTGTCGCAGGTACACCTAAATTAATACCTTACCTCAAAACTAACCTGTAGTAGTGGGAGTAAGGGTCGATCCTACAGAGACTGGAATTACCTTATGTGATTAAAAGGGGGGAATTGATAATCGCAAATTAAGTAAAGTAAACAATAATGAAAATAAATAAGAGAAAGTGATTAATGATAAAGACGTTGGTTTCGGTTGGTATCTACCGTCAAGGGATTACATTGATCATCGACAACATAATCAATCTGTAAATGAACATCTATCATTGGGGTTTTAACCCTATTTCTCCTTAAGCCTAACAAATTAATGACAATCGAACTAATAAAACCCTAATCAACAAGCCATCTTTTAGCACATCGGTAAAATATAACTTGTTAACCGCATGAAGAACTAGAGAAACTGACAGAGCTAAACAAACATAAACACATCGGCTATATCTAATTTAGTTAATCATTCATCATAGGTTCAACGATTTATAATCCAAAACTCTCAACCCTATTTGCCTCACGAATCGCAGAATTGAAGACTTTGTTCAAAACACAATTCAGCGGTAGATTAAAACAGACAAAATACTAGTAGGCCTCCTAGCAATCATATGAATAATCATTAAGAATAAGAACAGATGAACAATCAATATTCAAAACAAATTGAAATAATAACATCAAATCCACATCTCACAATGTATAAAAATCCTTTATGGTTTCAACTCACCTCAACCAACTAAAAGAACTAGCCACACAAGGCCATAAGAAAACCTAAAGAAGAAATGAAGAATGTAGATGAAGAATTGGATCCTTTCTCTGGTTGCTTTCCTCCCTTTTATAGACTTTTTTCCTCCTAATCGATGTTAGAATGTATTTAGGTCAAATTCCTGTACATCCCACTTCAATTTGGGCGAAAACAACCTAAAATCGCGAAATCAGCAAGTCCTGTACGGCGAGCGGGCGCCGCGGCGCTACGGGGAACAAGCCGCGGGGCGCCGCAGTGCGCTGGGTTGAGCGTCACGGCAATCTGCGTCAAAGGTGCTCAGGCACCGTGGTGCCCTGGGTTGAGCGCCGCGGCGCTCCGGACTGCCTTATCGTGGTGCCGCGACACTCCCTTGTGAGCACCGTGGCGCCTAGAATCTTTTAGATTTTGCTGAAGTGCCAAACACAAAAGTTGTAGCTATATGTCTCTTCTTTCCATAGCCGCTGAAATCACCTTAATCAGAGTCCAAATGAATGAGATATGCCTCAATTAGTTACAAAAGGTCAGAAATCAGCATTTTTCTATGATTTTTTCTTTATTTTCCTCTTCCTTTCTTCTTTATTATTCCTAAAACACAAAACACAACACTCAATCAATTCATATCTATTTTCTACTAAAATTAAATAAAAAGTAACTTAAAACATGTAAAAAACATGCTTATTTTATAGCATGTCAGAACTACAGGAAATCAAGAAACAGTTGGAGGAACTATTAGACAAGCAATTCATTAGACCGAGTGTATTACCTTGGAGAGCTCATGTATTGTTTGTTAAGAAGAAAGACAGGAGCTTGAGACTATGCATAGATTACAGACAGCTGAATAAGGTGACTATAAAAAACAAGT
The DNA here is from genome assembly GCA_037074535.1 of Gleditsia sinensis. NCBI lineage: Eukaryota > Viridiplantae > Streptophyta > Magnoliopsida > Fabales > Fabaceae > Gleditsia > Gleditsia sinensis. The sequence goes on from CM073464.1 coordinate 45,734,124, forward strand.
ACCCTCTCCCTAGGATAGATGACTTATTGGATCAACTGAAGGGAGCCTCCATCTTTTCTAAAATTGACTTGAGGTCAGGATACCATCAGATTAGGATCAAGGAGGAGGACGTACCAAAAACTGCTTCCAGGACTAGGTATGGGCACTATGAGTTTCTCATAATGCCCTTCGAGTTGACGAATGCACCTGCAATTTTCATGGATTACATGAATTGCATTTTTCGACCCTACCTAGATCAATTTGTTGTAGTGTTCATTGATGACATCTTAATATATTCTAAGAGTGAGAAAGAACATGAACAATATCTCTGAATCATGCTGCAAGTATTGAAAGAGAAAAAGTTATATGCCAAATTGGAAAAGTGTGAATTTTGGCTGTCAGAGGTAAAGTTTCTCGGACATGTCATCTCTAATAAAGGGGTAGCCATAGATCCTAACAAAACGGAAGCAGTGATTCATTGGAAGAGACCAAAGACGGTTACAGAAGTCAAAAGTTTCCTGAGTTTGGCAGGATACTACAGGAGGTTTATACAAAACTTCTCTCGTATAGCTTTGCCATTGACTAAATTGACCAGGAAGGGAAGTCCTTTCAAATAGACTGATCAATGTGAAGCTAGTTTTCAGGAGCTTAAGACAAGACTGACCACTCCTCCAGTTTTAATTATTCCAGACCCTGCAGGACATTTTGAAGTATATAGTGATGCTTCAAATAAAGGGCTAGGGTGTGTGTTTATGAAAGATAAGAGAGTAGTTGCTTATACCTCTAGGCAACTAAGACCCCACAAAGAAAACTATCCAACCCATGATCTTGAATTGACGGTGGTGGTGTTTGCTTTAAAGATTTGGCGACACTACCTATACGGAGCAACATTTGAAGTATACTGTGATCATAAGAGTCTTAAGTACCTTTTTGATCAGAAGGAGTTAAATATGAGGTAACGAAGGTGGGTAGAATTTTTCAATGACTATAATTTTGAGATAAAGTATCATCCGGGAAAAACAAATGTTGTAGCTGATGCTCTGAGTCAAAAATCTCTACACGTGGGCCAGATGATGATGTATGAGATGCAGATGCTAGAGGAGTTTCGAAATTTGAAGCTGGACACTATTCTTACTCCAAAGAAGCTAGTCATTAATAGTTTAAGCATAAGGTGTGACCTTAGAGCTCAGATAAAAAAGGTTCAAGTTCACGCCCAATACTTACAAGATCATAAAGACCAAGGTAATTTTTTTGTCTCAAAAACTGGAGCAATCTTGTATCAGAGAAGGAATTGTGTCCCTCAAGAATGAAAGTTGAGGACTAAGATTGTAATGCCTCTTAGTAGTAAACAAAAAAAAAATACTATAGCATTTACTGTAACCTACTGCATTAAATTGGGTCTGCATTTCCAGAACCCAAAGAGAAAAAAATTTTGCAGCCCCTTCTACCATTTTTCTCCTATACTTTTCAAACCCTCATAACTGGAGCTACGGATCTCCGATTGACAAACCGTCTGAACCGTTGGACTCGTGGCAATGAGTACTTCAAAACCCATCGATCAATTTTGCTGAAAGGTCGCCGGAAACGATGAATAGTAACTTCAATGGGTAAGCTTCGAATTTCAAATTTTTTTGATGTTTTCTAGTGATTTTGAGCCTAGAATCATGTTTAGGAGATAGAATAATCAGTGTATTCATAATTTTCTGGCTGGAAAACATGATTTAAAGGATTAAATCATGGAAAAAGGTTTCAGATGAACAGTAACGGCTACCTGCGTGAACAGTATCAATTCGTGGTGTTTGGTTAGAAATTTATATGCCAAAGTTGTTTTTTTAGGTTTGGAGATAGCGGAAAATAGTTTTCAGCATCAATTCGACTATTGAGTTTTGGAAGAGATCAAGAGAGTTCAACTACCTTGCATCTCTAGTGTTGTGAGTAGATAATACTTACTATGACATTATTTTTAACTATCCATTTGATACATCGACATGAGACATTACTATTAATGTGAAATTTATTTCTTTTAAAATATGACTCCTAGTATTAACTTTAGAAATGCAGGACAAGCATCATTTATATTTTAGTTCTCTATTGGTTTATGGTGATGTTGATATTTTATATGAATTGATAATGATTTTATGAGGCACATGTGTAGGCCTTTGGATATAAATGTATAAACTAAGTTGATGTTGTTGTGGCTATTGTTGATTAGTGCATATTGAGTTTTGTGTAATGGACTTTTACTTGACTGATTGTGCGGGATTTTGCCTGATAGATGAATTGTGCGGGCTTATGCCTGAGGGATGATTGTGCGGGCTTGTGCCTAATTGATAATTGTGTGGGCTTTTTCCTTATGGACTTTGCGGGCTTTTGCCTGATGGATTATGGGTTTTTACCCGATGGACTACAGGCTTTTGGCCTGATTGATGGTGAATATCCTCTTTATTGTATACTTGAGAAATGACTGTAGATCTGATATAGAGAGAGTTAAAACTCTAACATTGATATTATGCCTTTTAATACAGAACTTTTCTTGTTATTGATTCAAACACATGATACATATGGAATTCATCTTTTTCTTGCATTAAATTTTATATTTGTGAAGGAAAAACTCGTGCCCTACTTGTCCTGTTTCTGTTGTAGTAAGGATTACTTATTCATTGAGTTTTATACTCACTCCATCATATGTTTCCTTTTTCAGATAATCAAAAAGATTCAGATCCAGCTCCAACTTTCTAGTGAGCTAAAAGAGTTGTGGTGAGACCATGTTGCTTTCAGGGCTCTCAGTTTGTTTAGATATTTTTAGTTTGTTTTATAAGGTAGCTCCATGAACTACAGGCAAGATCCCTGCATCCCTGCGTATCTGAATATTGATAGAACCGTTGTTGTATGAAAAACATATGATTTCTGTATTGTTTGGCTTAATGCCAATTGTATATGAATTTATGAATTCTGAACCATCCTTATGGTATGCATGATGTTGTTTATGCCTATATGTTGTAAGTCATAGTGATAACTTGGTGTCAGTTAATTTTAGGCTTACGGGATAGGATTTATTCATACTCTTGTGCCGGTCACGTGCCTGCTTCTATAGGGGCCGTGACAAAATTGGTATCAGAGCATTAGGTTTCCCTGTGTTCATGGAGCAACAAATTGTTTTTAATAGGACCCTAAGTATGGGTATGAGCTGGACATACTTATACTCAGGGTGCTGTTGAAGATATCTGGTAGGATGTTATTCTTATTTATTTGAGTCAGTCTTTTTTAGATGATAATCCATGTGTTGATGTTGATTAAAATTTTAAAGTCTGACTTGATTTTGTAGTAAAAGATGCCACCGAGAACTAGATCAAATGCTAGACAATCTGTGGAGCGTGAGCAAACAGCTGAAGGATCTGCTTAATCTGTCGCTCCTACATCCAGAAGCCATAGTAGGAGTCGACCTAGTTCTAAAACTAAAGAAGGTAGTCAAAGTGTTAGGGCCATTGAGGTACCTAGTCAGAATGAGCAAAGTAGAGATAAGGGAAAAACTCCTGAGGCAAGTGCAGTGTCTTCACATCCTAAAGATGACATTATGATTGAAATGATGGCTACTATGCAAGGTATGCATAAAACAATGGAGAATTTAGCTGGCCTATTGGTAGAACAAGGTAAAAAGGGGTCACCACAACCAAAAACAACAATAGCTCCAGTGTCTGTGGAGCTTGTTGAGCAGGTTATTAGGCCTACTAGGGCAGAAGTGAGCTTGTCTCAATTTTTAAAGCTAAAACCACCAACATTTACTAGGACATCAAGCAATGAAAATCCTCAGCAATTTATAGATGCAGTAGAAAAGATTTACAAAGTCTTGAGGTGTTCTGATAACTAGTCTATGGAATTTGTGTCATTTCAATTATCAGGAATGGCGCAAGTATGGGTTACTACTTTTAAGCGAGGAAGAACAGCTATGTCAGCAACTTTAGGATGGGCTGAATTCAAAAAAGCATTTATGGAGCGTTTTCTATCTGAAAGTGTTAGAGATGCTCGGGCAAAGGAATTTGAAGAGTTAAAACAAACTCTAGGAATGATGGTCACAGATTATGATATCCACTTTACTCAGTTGTCCTAGTATGCACCTCACTTAGCTCCTAATGAGAAGGAAATGATCAAGAGATTTATTAATGGACTAGTTTGACCATTGTTTAAATCTGTAGCACCACAGATGAAACAATTCCCTAATTATGCTGCAGCAGTTGATTGTGCAAGAATGATTGAAACTAGAGAGTTAGCTGAGATTGAAGGGCTGAAGAAAAGAAAAAGAGATAGAGATGGCAGTTCTAAAGGTGGGCATGGTTCCACTACTCAAGGGCTTAAGATACAGAGTCAACATCACCCATTACAATTAGAATATGGAAGTCATAACCTTGTATCAGCTGAGGGTGGTGGACAGAGGTCAGGGCAAAAAGTGATGAGGCCAACTAGTCAGCAAGTGCCGAAGACAGTTCAGCAAAACAGACTCCCTTGTCCAACATGTGGCAGATATCACTCCGGACAATGTTACAGAGAATCAGGTGTATGTTTTTATTGCAAGAAAGCTGGCCATATGAAGAAAGATTGTCCACAATTACATGGCTCAAGTTAAGAGTCAGTACAACCGGCTTTACCATCTGCTCCAATAGCAGCTCAACCAGTGAGAACAATGCCTGGCCAAGTAGGTTATGGTGGGTCAGGTGGAGGATCATTGGTCCGAGGTCAAAATCTTTCAAGCCGAGGTCAGAATTTTTCATGTCGAGGTCAACCTAAAGTCTTTGCATTGACTAGACAGGATGCACAGGCTTTAAATGCAGTTATAACAGGTACTTTATCTATTTGTTCAAATAAGGCACATGTGCTGTTTGATCCTAGGTCCACCCATTCTTATGTATCCCCTTACTTTGCTAAGCAAATGGGTAAGAATCCGACTAAGTTAAGCACTCCTTTTATGGTTGCAACCCCAATCGGTGATTATTTGACGGTGGAAAATGTATTTCAATCCTGCATTATTTTTCTAGATAATAGGAAAACTTTAGTTGATTTGATTGTCTTAAACATGCTATATTTTGATGTGATTCTTGGTATGGATTGGCTAGCTGCATGTTATGCCACTTTGGATTGTAACTGTAAGGTTATTGAGTTCAATATTCCCAATGAAACCCCTTTTCGGTTTCAATGTGACCATAGTGAAGCTGCAAGTAATTTAATTTCTACTTTGAGAGCTCAAAGACTGCTGAAAAAGGGATGCCAAGGATACCTAGCCTTGGTTAGGGATATTGATAAACTTGTTATTGATATAGATCAAATACCAGTAGTTAGGGAATTCCCTGATGTTTTTCTGGAAGAGTTACCAGAATTACCTCCTGAATGAGAGATTGAGTTCAATATTGACCTTATTCCTAGGGCACAACCGGTTTCAATACCACCCTATAGAATAGCACCCACAAAACTTAAAGAGCTGAAGAATCAATTGCAAGATTTATTAGAGAAGGATTTTATTCGACCTAGTATCTCTCCTTGGGAGCTCCAGTTCTTTTTATGAAGAAGAATGATGGATCTTTACGATTGTGTATAGATTATAGGCAGTTAAACAAGGTAACAGTGCGGAATAATTATCCTTTGCCCAAAATAGATGACTTGTTTGATCAACTCCAAGGTGCACAATGCTTCTCCAAAATTGATCTGAGGTCAGGGTACCATCAATTGAGGATAAAAAAAGAAGATATCTCTAAAACAACTTTTAGAACTCGATATGGCCATTATGAATTTTGGTGATGTCATTTGGATTGACTAACGCACCAGCTACTTTCATGGATTTGATGAACAGGGTGTTCAAGCCCTTTTTGGATAGATTTGTCATAGTATTTATTGATGACATCCTGGTGTATTCAAAGAGTCCTGAGGAGCATAAGCAACATTTGAGAACCGTTTTACAAACTCTTAAGGAACAACAGCTTTATGCAAAGTTTTCTAAATGTGAATTTTGGTTGGATAGTGTCACATTCTTGGGACATATAGTTACGCAGGATGGTATTCGGGTAGACTCCAAGAAAGTTGAGGCAGTACAGCAATGGCCACGTCCTACAAATGTGACGGAGATTCATAGTTTCTTAGGTCTGGCAGGGTATTATAGGAGGTTTGTTAAGGATTTCTCCAAAATTGCCACACCTCTGACTTGGTTGACCAGGAAAGGAGTGAAGTTAGAGTGGTCTGATGCATATGAGGAAAGTTTTCAGACATTAAAGAATTGTTTGACCATGACTCCAATTTTAGCCATTCTGTCTGGCGCTGGAGGTTTGGTAATATATTGTGATGCTTCTAGGATAGGTTTGGGTTGTGTGCTAATGCAAAATGGGCATGTTATAGCCTATGCGTCTAGACAACTTAAAAAGCACGAGCAAAATTACCCAACACATGATTTAGAAATGGCAGCAGTAATCTTTGCTTTAAAGATCTGGTGACACTATCTTTACGGTGAATCTTGTGAGATTTATACTGATTACAAAAGCCTCAAATACATCTTTCAGCAAAAAGACCTTAATTTGAGGCAAAGAATATGGGTGGAGTTACTTAAAGATTATGATTGTACAATTTTATATCATCCGGGTAAAGCAAATGTGGTAGCAGATGCTTTGAGCAGAAAATCTATAGGAAGTCTAGCTCACATAACACAATTACGAAGACCATTATTGAGAGACATTCATCAACTGGAAAGTGAGGGGACAAGACTTGAAGTAGAGAAACCAGGAGCATTGATAGCTCATATACAGCTCCAGTCATCATTGATTAAACAAATTAAAGCTAAACAGGGTGAGGACACTAGCCTATGCAACCTTAAGAATGCATTGAAGAATAATCATACTTTTGAGTTTAATGTTGATGCAGAAGGAGTTTTGAGGTGTGGAAAGCGCATATGTGTACCGCATGTGGATGAGTTGAGGAGAAAGATTTTAGAGGAGGCTGACCGATCAGCTTATACTATTCATCCGGGAACTAACAAGATGTATAATGATCTTAAAGAAATATACTGGTGGAGCATAATGAAGAAAGATGTAGCAGAGTTTGTTGCTCGATGTTTGATATGTCAACAAGTGAAAGCAGAACATCAGAAGCCTGCAAGATTGCATCAACAAATTGAAATACCAGAATGGAAGTGGGAGAGAATCACTATGGATTTTGTCACTAGGCTACCAAAGACTTTAAGAGGGTATGATTCTGTATGGGTGATTGTAGATCGAATGACTAAATTAGCACACTTTTTACCAGTGAAGACTACATACAATATGGCACAATATGCGAGTCTTTACCTAAATGAAATAGTTAGATTACATGGAGTTCCAACATCTGTCATATCTGATCGAGGTCCGCAGTTTGCAGCACGTTTTTGGAGAGCTTTCCAAGAGGCTTTAGGAACGAGGCTAGATTTGAGCATTGCCTTTCATCCCCAGACTGACGGTCAATCCGAACGAACAATTCAAGTATTAGAGGATATGCTTAGGGCGTGTATACTAGACTTTGGTGGGAGTTGGGAAAAATACCTGCCTTTGGCAGAGTTTGCATATAATAATAGTTACCAATCAAGTATTCAGATGGCTCCTTTTGAAGCTTTATATGAGAGGCGTTGTCGATCTCCTATTGGATGGTTTGAAGTAGGTGAAGCTAAACTTTTAGAGCCAGACTTGATACAGGAAGCTGTGGAAAAAGTAAAATTGGTCAGGGAAAGGCTGCTAGTTGCACAAAGTCGGCAAAAGGCTTATGTTGATCATAGGCGACGAGAGTTAGAATTTTTCGTAAGCGATAAAGTGTTTTTGAAAGTTTCGCCTATGAAAGGAATTATGAGGTTTGGTAAGAAAGGAAAGCTAAGTCCAAGGTATATTGGACCCTTTGAAATCCTAGATATAGTTGGTTCAGTGGCATACTGTTTGGCTTTACCACCTGAGTTAAGTGAAGTTCATCCAGTTTTTCATGTGTCGATGATGAGAAAGTATTTACCAGACCCTTCACATGTCATACAGCCTCAAAAAATTGAGTTTGACTTATGAGGAGAAACCAAAGGCTATAGTGGATAGGCAAGTGAAGAAACTTAGATCGAAAGAAATTCCAACGGTAAAAGTGATCTGGCATAATCACCCAGTAGAGGAGGCTACATGGGAAATGGAAAGTGATATGCAAAGAAGGTATCCAGAACTTTTTGAATTATAAGCCTTGTATATATTTTTAATCTTATAGTTTTGAAATTCGGGGACCGAATTTCTTAAGGGGGGAAGAATGTAATGCCCCTTAGTAGTAAAAAAAAATACTGTAGCATTTACTGTAGCCTACTGCATTAAATTGGGTTTGCATTTCCAGAACCCGAAGAGAACAAAATTTTGTAGTCCCTTCTACCATTTTTCCCCTACACTTTTCAAACCCTCATAATTGGAGTTACGGACCTCCGATTGACGAACCGTCTAGACCGTTGGACTCGTGGCAACGAGTACTTCAAATATCACCGATCAATTTTGCTGGAAGGTCGCTGGAAGGTCGTCAAAAATGATGAATAGTAACTGCGATGGGCAAGCTTCGAATTTCAAAATTCTTTGATGTTTTCTGGTGATTTTGAGCTTAGAATCATGTTTAGGAGATAGAATAATTAGTGTATTCATAAATTTCTGGCTAAAAAAATGATTTAAAGGATTAAATCATGAAAAAAGGTTTCGGATGAATAGTAACCGCTACCTGCGTGAACAGTAACGGTGAACAGTGCGTGAATAGTTAACAGTAATTTTGACTGGCGTAAAATAGTGAATTCGTGGTGTTTGGTTAGAAATTTATATGCCAAAGTTGTTTTTCTAAGTTTTGAGATAACGGAAGATAGTTTTCAGCATCAATTCGACCATTGAGTTTTGGAAGAGATCAAGAGAGTTCAACTACCTTGCATCTCTAGTGTTGTGAGTAGATAATACTTACTATGATATTATTTTTAACTATCCATTTGATACATCGACATGAGACATTACTATTAATGTGAAATTTATTTCTTTTAAAATATGACTCCCAGTATAAATTTTAGAAATGTAGGACAAGCATCATTTATATTTTAATTCTCTATTGGTTTATGGTGATGTTGATATTTTATATGAATTGATAAATGATTTTATGAGGCGCATGTGTAGGCCTTTGGATATAAATGTATAAATTAAGTTGGTGTTGTTGTGGCTATTGTTGATTAGTGCATATTGAGTTTTGTGTAATGGACTTTTGCTTGACTGATTGTGCGGGCTTTTGCCTGATAGATGAATTGTGCGGGCTTATGCCTGAGGGATGATTGTACGGGCTTGTGCCTGATTGATAATTGTGTGGGCTTTTTCTTGATGGACTTTGCGGGCTTTTGCCTGATGGATTACGGGTTTTTGCCCGATGGACTACAGGTTTTTGGCCTGATTGATGGTGAATATCCTCTTTATTGTATACTTGAGAAATGACTGTAGATCTTATATAGAGAGAGTTAAAACTCTAACATTGATATTATGCCTTTTAATATTGAACTTTTCTTGTTATTGATTCAAACACATGATACATATGGCATTCATATTTTTTTTGCATTAAATTTTATATTTGTGAAGGAAAAATTCGTGCCCTGCTTGTCCTGTTTATGTTTTAGTAAAGATTACCTATTCACTGAGTTTTATACTCACCCCATCATATGTTTCCTTTTTCAGATAGTCAAAAAGATTCAGATCCAGCTCCAACTGTCTAGTGAGCTAAAAGAGTTGTAGTGAGCCCATGTTGCTTTCAGGGCTTCCAGTTTGTTTAGATATTTTCAGTTTGTTTTATAAGATAGCTCCATAAACTACAGGCAGGATCCCTGCATCCCTGCGTATCTGAATATTGATAGAACCGTTGTTGTATGAAAAACATATGATTTTTGTATTGTATGGCTTAATGCCAATTGTATGTGAATTTATGAATTTTGAACCATCCTTATGGTATGTATGATGTTGTTTATGCCTATATGTTGTAAGTCATAGTGATAACTTGGTGTCAGTTGATTTTAGGCTTACGGGATAGGATTTATTCCTACTCTTGTGCCGGTCACGTGCCTGCTTCTATAGGGGCTGTGACAAAGATCCTGCAGGAGGCACATCAGAGTAAATACTCAATCCATCCTGGATCCACTAAAATGTAACAGGACTTAAAGAGGATGTATTTGTGGCTAGGGATGAAAAAGGACATTGCTAAATTCGTAGCGAAATGTTTAATTTGTCAAAAGGTGAAAGTGGAACATCAAAAGCCAACAGGATTTCTACAACCTCTTAAGATTCCTGAATGGAAATGGGATAGTATTTCGATGGACTTTGTTGTGGGTTTACCTAAAACTTTCGTTGGACATGACTCTATCTGGGTAATAGTTGACAGATTAACCAAATCTGCTCAGTTTTTGCCTATAAAGATTAACTATTCACTGGACAAATTGGCCCAGTTGTACGTTCAGGAAATAGTTAGACTACATGGGATTCCCTTAAATATCGTTTTAGATAGAGATCCGAAGTTCACATCGAGGTTTTGGAAGGCGTTGCAGGAAGTTTTTGGTACTCAGTTGTAGTTCAGTACTGCCTACCATCCTCAGACTGACGGGCAGACAGAACGGACCATTCAAACCCTAGAAGACATTTTGAGGGCCTGTGTGATAGAGCAAGGTAAAAGATGAGATAAGTACCTACCTTTAGTAGAGTTTGCTTATAATAATAACTATCATTCTAGTATTAAGATGGCCCCCTATGAAGCTTTATAGGGTAGAAAGTGCCGATCTTCACTATATTGGTTTGAGGCAGAAGAAAAGAACTTGTTGGGTCCTGATCTAGTTCAACAAACCACTGAACAAATCAGGATTATACGAGACAAAATGATCACAGCTCAGAGTCGACAAAAGAGTTACTATGATAAGAGACATAAACCTCTGGAGTTTGAGGAAGGGGACCATGTATTTCTAAAACTTTTCCCAACCACTAGAGTTGGTAGGTCTCTCAAGACCAAAAAGCTAAATCCACGATTTTTGGGACCCTACCAAATTTTGAAGAAAGTAGGGACATCAGCATATCAAGTTGCTCTCCCACCTAATTTGTCCAACTTGCATAATGTTTTCCATGTATCACAGCTCCGGAAGTATCTTCCAGACTCCTCACATGTGATACGAGATGAACCAATCCAAATAAATGAGAACATGATATACCAGCTAGTACCAGCATTTATATTGGACACTGACATGAAACAATTGTGGAACAAAACTATTCCCCTAGTTAAGGTGTTATGGGAAGGTTTAACTCCGGAAGAAGCAACTTGGGAGCTAGAAGAAGTCATGAGGAAGAAATATCCGAAATTGTTCTTATTAGGTAATTTCTGAAATTTTGAGGGCAAAATTTCTTTTAGGGGGAGAGAAATGTAATATCCCTAATTTCGTTTCATGAATTAATAAAAATACAAAAGTATTCAAAATAACATCCCTAATTTCATTTATTTTTTTAAGGTACATAAATATTTAATTAAGGAAATAAATTTTATTAGACAATTTTTAGATATCTAAGGAAATATAATCCTTAAAAATTCTTCACCTTATGTGTATGCATAGAAATGTTCTAACATTAATGGAATAGGTAAAGAGAGAAAACCTAAGAGGAAAAAATTAGAAACAATATACTAAAAAAAGGTAAAATTCTTGAGTAAGGAAGATAAATTTTTGGAAACAAGTAAAGGTCTTAAAATTTCAAGAAAACATTGGATTAGGGTAATTTTTCCTAATTCAAAAACTAGAATTACTAAATTTAACATATTCACCCATACATTGGGCTTTCACTTATGGACACTTCTTATAGAGTTTTTCCACTTCACATAAATTTCTAGCAAGCCCATTGGATAACCTAAACAAGAAATAAAACATAGATTTGGACTAAGATATAGAAATTGGACCGATAGCCTAAAAATTATGAAAATGTGTCCAAGCCCTCCAAGAAAGGTAGAATTTTATCCAAAGCAAAGGAAATGGGTAGGAATAAGCCCAAATCCAAGAGGAAAAATAAAATAAAATAAATCATGTGATAATATAATAAAAATTAGGTTACATGGCTTTAAGACAAAAATTTAGCAAGTGGTATGATAATACAAGGCTTTAGGACAAAACATCTATATCCTACACTCATAATTTTAGCAAGTGGTATGATAATACATGACGTTAGAATAAAACATTCCTATCCCACATAAATAATTTCAATCAAATAATGGAGATTCAAGGGTTAGAAATTTTCCGCCTAAAAAGACAAATCTATCATAATTGATTAAAACAAAAGAAAAAGGAAATGAATCCCTAAATCAAAAGGACCTTGTCCCTTATCTTAAGAACATATTACCATAATTTTCAAAATACAAATATCCTTTTCCTATGCATATCTTAACTAAGGAAGAGAAAGACAAGAACATGAGTTGTTTGTTTTCCAAAAATTCAACAAAGTGTATCCTAATTGTGAAAAGGTAGACCCATGATTATAAAATGTGAATTATTTGGTGGTCTATTTAAGCAAAACCCACTCCTATAAAATTAAAATTTTCGTCCAAGTGAGGGAGAGGAAAAATAGAAGTAAGGTAGAGTGAGGAACAGAGAGAAAGAAAGGAAGAAAGAGGAAAGAGAAGTCTAGAGGACTAAGTGTTCAAGGTAAGTTTAACAATATTTCTTTTTGAAGAAAAGATTTGAAACTTGTAATATTTATATGAGATTTTGATCTTAAAACTTTGTTGATTGGTCATGGATGTTGCTATATCATATTACATATTATGTATGTTTGAATACTTTGGCTGGTGTAGATAGTTCTGCATATGTATGGCTATGGGTGGCAAAATTTTAAGTTTCTGTTTTTAAGATTCTGGGAAGAATCTGTAAGGAATTAAAACAAATGGTTAACATGAAAATTGTATATCTATGTCTCACGGATTTTTAGCCACTGAAATCACTCGATTTGGAGTCCATATGAGGTATATGTAGTCCGATTAGTAAGTAGTCATCAGAAATTGGTTAATCAGGGAAGAATATTTTAGGATGGCTTCTGTGTTTTAGTTTCTGGGAATATTATGTAGGGAATTAAAATGAATGATTAACATACAAATTATTTCTATATGTGTCACGAATTTGTAGGCACTGGAATCACTTAATTTGGAATTCTTATGAGGGAAATATTAACAAATTAGTAGGTAAAGGTCAACCTACCCGAAAAGAAATAACTTGTACTTTGAGGGAGTAATATCACTATGATTTCTTAATATTTTGTTCAACTGTTCAACATAATAGTTTTAAATAATTGTTTTATCTTTAAATTGACACTAAGATCACCTTAATCGGAGTTAAATTTAGGGCGTTATGCTCTGATTAGTAAGAGAATGTCAGATAGGAGGAAAACCTGCATCAAAAAAATAAAGAAATAAAATTAATATTTAAAAAAAAAATCTTATAAATGAAAATAATAAATGACTAGTATATGCCATAGCCATTGCCATTGCATGAACTTATTACCATCTTAAGTGTGAAATTTTGACATGGAAATATTTTATAAAGTGATATTTGAAATGGTTATGTTAATGGCATGATTACTAATGATTTTTGGCTATTATTTTGAAAAGAAAAAAAATGAGCACGGTCACATGGAAAATCCGTGTGGTGCACCAGTAGGGGACGCCCTACCAACGGTAGATTATGTTAATGAGAAAAGAAAGAGAAAGTGGGCCATGTCGGATGGAGCAAGAAAAGCTCGTACCGGAGAGTAGAAAATACTCACATTGACCGGGGGTAGCTTGATATGAGAATAAATTGATAATCATCATATGATATTCTAAAAATAGTTAATCATGTCATACATGTCATTATTGTACGATTCTCATGTGCATAGATATAGTGCATTCATGTGACCAAAGATATTTGCTATAGTTTATACAGCTGAACATGACGTGAAGAGCTAGATTGATGATGATTTATTGTTGAACTTATTAAGATTTAATTCTCACTATATTTCCATGTCATGTTCAGAAGAATAATTATGCAGATTTTCTTTATGGCACTGGTTTTTAGCGTATGTTGGATCAAGTTACTCTATTTTGAGCTGATCCCAGTAATATATATGGTATCTATGGACGAGTTGACTAAGATTCCAGTGAAGGTGCAACCACCCGCACCCGTATCTCCGGAACTAGTCAACAGGGATGAATAAGATGTAATTATATATGTGTTAGACTTTTGTACGAATGTTATTGATTAATGATATGTATGTAAACTCTGTATTGTATAAATTAAATAAATGTTATTTTAAATTAAGTTGTAACGAAATAATAACTTCATGGTATTTAAAAAAAAAATTGATACTTAAATGGAGTTGTTATATTACACTTATCATGAATATTCAATTTTTTTTTTCAATTTTTTAGTAGTATAAAATACAATATTTATTATTGTCATTCCACATAGTTATAAAAATTTTAAAAATAATTATTAAATATCATATCAATCAATTTTGCTTTTAAAATTGATTTTTGTAAAATTTTAACCGAAAAATATTTTTATATAACTTGAACAATAGAATTGAAAATACTGCAACATCTTGTATGAGTTCTTAGTTATATTTTATTTTTACTTTCTCCAAGTTTATTGAGATTCACTTGTCTCTTATGTGAGTTACATTACAATGTATATTGTGTATTTCTGTTTTTATTTTTAATTAATTTTTAAGTGTTTTCACATTAAGTGATATTTTAACTGTTTTTTAATTAACTGATATTTAATTAATTCAATGATTTCATGACTTTCGTTATCTTTATATTTATCTTTTATTTTTACTTTTATTTTATTTTTATTTAATTGAGTTCAATATGAATCAATATCTTTAATTATTTAATTCTTTCTCATTTATACTTTCTTTCATTTAATATCTTTATCTTGCATAATTAATTATCTTTTGGTTCTACTTTCTTTTCATTTTTAATTAATTGAGGTTTAATATAATTTAACATCTTCATTTTTTTAGCTTCATATTATTTACTGATGCCATGCTTAATTTTGAAAATAGAAGCATAGGTAACTTTTAAAACATATAATATATTGATTTAACAAAATACATCATATTCTTGTTTTTTTGTTAACATTCTTTTTTTTTTCTTCTTTTTCATGATATAAAGAGTATCATCCAGCTTTGGTCAACATTCTTATACTATATTTATAAGACCTTATAGCACGTTTGTTTGGCGGATTGGAAACAATATTTATCGGAATAAAATATGATAATGATATATTCTAACGTTCGGTTTAAGTTATTTAAAAAATTTTAAAAAATATAACATTCTTAAAAATAAAACATGAGAAATATATTGTCATACATTATCAGGTTTTATTTTTCATAGGAGGTGAGAATATTTTTTATAATGTTAGAGATTTTTATTTTTTAACTTTAAATTTTAAATTTTAAATATTAAATCTCAAATTTTAAATTTTAAATTTCTAAAATTTAAATTTCGAATATTAAATTTTAAAATTTTAAACACTAAATTTTAAATTATAAAGAATAATTTTTTTATTATAAACTTTTAAACTTTAAAATTCAAACTCTTTTATTCTCTTACTAAAAAGTTTAACTATAAATTATAAATTTCAAATTATAAAATATTAAATTTTAAATCATAAATTTTAATATATATTTTTATCTTTTTTTTAATATTTTATTTAGTTATACATGCATTTTATCTTTTTATGTATTAAAAATTAAGACAGATAATTTTAAAAAATCATTAAACATTTTTAAAAATATTGATATGAACCAAATATAAAAATCTTAAATTCTTTAATAAAATATTTTATAATAAACCATAAATAATAATATATTTCAGAAATGTGATTTTCAATAATCATATTTCTTAAAATGTACTTAATTTTAAAATTTTTTAGTTCTGCAAACCAAATTTCTATAGTAAAATCTTCAAAAGAATATAAAAAATAGAATGATTTAATTAGTCAAGTTTATGTTATATTAGTTAAGGAAAAAACTTAAATAAAATTTCTTAATTGTTTATAGTAAGGTTTTACAATTAAATATAGCACATAGAAAAATATTTTAAAAATCAATAATATAATATTGAACTAACGTATACTTGTTTTTCTTATGTAATTTAATAATATAGACTTTAAAAATTATAATTAAATTTTCTTCCTTAAATATTACACATATAGTTGGGATTTTTATGTATAGAAAACAGAGGAAGATTACAGCTAAAAAAAAAAAAAAAGAGTCCAAAGAACCAACCGAACCCCCACTGGGTCCACAAGAATCTCTCAGCCCTAAATCCCTCCCATTCGCAGGTGAACACATCACCGTATATAACCAACATCTCGGGAGGATGCGAACACCAGATTCCACCACCAGTGCTGTGATGTTTCTCCTTTCCCACTAAATCAAAATATCAAATGCCTCGCTCACAAATGAGTCATCTCAACACCTCAACTGAACCATGAAAGCAACACACACACTATAAAACCTCAGAGCTGAACCTCAATACAACTCTCCCTTTGGCGGCTCCCAAATTTTCCCAAGAACCTTTTCCTCCAAACACAAACCCTAGTTCCATCTCTCTCTCTCTCTCTCTCTCTCACACACACACACACACATATTCTTTATTTTATACCCATATTTATATAGAGACACGTAATTTTTTTAAATTGTTTAATTCTATTTTTTTGGGAAAAAAGAACTTGTTGTGGCTGGGATTGAGCTTGCTGGTGAGGATGGTAATGGAGGATTCGGTAGGGCAAAAGCGGAATCACCGAGAGTTTGCTTTGGCATCAGTTGCTGAGCTCTCTTCGGCTGCCTCTACTTCGCCGGGGATTGCTCGCTTCACTTCCGACGGTTCCGTGGCGGAGCTGCATATTCATCAGGATTCTCATCAGATTACTCTCGATGTCGATCTTCGAATTGCACAAGTTCGTTTCCATGTTTGATTTTGAGTTTATATTTTATCTTTTGTTTGGTTGATTAGCAGCTGCGGAAAACTGGAAAAAATATATTTTTTAAGCTGTAATGAGTTGAAAGCACTGTTAATTCGGGTTTATCATTTTTTTTTCTTTACAAAATATCCAATGCTGAAAGAATGCGCCGAAAGACTTAATTTTTCTCACATAATGGCGGACTCCGCAGTAAATGAGAAATGTGTAATGGACGGCGTTTTTGATTAAAATCTCCTGATGATTGTGCAATGGTGGTTTACAGCTATTCAAGTTAGGACCTGTTCAATCGGTTTGCATGGTGGAAGGGTCTGATATCGGTAAAGAGGTATGAGGCGTAATTATATTGTGGAATATCAGGTATCGTAGCTTTGTAGCATCACTTAATATTGTTTCATTTTGTTGGATTGGAAAAGCTGGGGATTGTTCGTTGTGTTTTGATGATTTGGGCTTCAAAAAGATTTGATAGTATAATTTTGTTGCATCATATGCTCTTTTCTGCCCTTTTTTTAATTTTTTTTAATACTCTTATCTTATGCTTATTCTTTGGTGAGTTTACTCAGTACAATGTTGTAATGTCAACATTGTGTAATTTGTTGAAGTAATGTTGAATTCTTGTGTATTTATGCCTCTTAACAATGCTACTTTTGAACCAGACATCATTCTCAAGGGGTATTGCTATCCAATTTAGAAATGAGGAGGATAGTGGGGCCTTCGATGGTGTATTCCAGCAATGGAAGAAGGAAGTCAATGTTCAAGGTGCTGTTTTGGAAATTTGTCTAGACCTTATATAGTATAAATGCTACTAGTGTGATTTTATTCTAATACACACTGTAGTGGGGCCTTCCATTTTTTATTTTGCTAGGTCACTCAATTTTATTTTCATGGCGTGATCATATTTTATTATGTTACCTATTAACATCATTTGTTCCTATTTTTTTGCATGCATGATCATGTTGCATTATAATTAAATTCTGATATTTATTTGATGTTTTCAATCAGGTAGAAACTTACCGAATGGAACTATTTCAAATTCTAAAAGCAAATTTGATGAAAAGATAGAGCCATCTTCTGCAAAAATGTATTTCCATTACTATGGACAACTTCTGCATCAGCAAAATATGTTGCAGGACTATGTGAGAACAGGTTATACCATTTTGTATTCTGACGGCGGATTTTGTTTAGATTTGCATTTTAAGTTAACAGCTTGATTTTAAATGGGACACTGAAATACCTAATGTTTACCTTGACCTGACAAATTCATTTATGATCTTGTTTCAGGAACCTATTATGCTGCAGTTATTGAGAACAATGCTGATTTCGCAGGCCGTGTAGTAGTTGATGTTGGTGCTGGTAGTGGTATTTTGTCACTATTTGCTGCTCAGGTAGCTAAGTATTTTAGTTGGCTGTATCCTTTGCACTGCATGATAATTGCGATTGCATTTGACTAAATGAAAATTTAAGGCATCCCTGCCTCCCACATCCAAAGCTTTATATTAGGTCTTTCTTATTCTGTTAGTCTCCCTCTCAGGCTGGCGCAAAACATGTTTATGCTGTGGAAGCATCTGAAATGGCTGAATATGCTCGGAAGCTGATAGCTGGGAACCCAACACTTGGTCAACGAATTACAGTAAGATTTTTCCCCAGTCATATATAACATTCTTTTTTCATTGGCTATCTCATTATTTTGGGCACACTTTTCTGTAAAAAATATAGGTTATTAAAGGCAAGGTTGAGGATGTTGAATTGCCAGAGAAAGCTGATATTTTGATTTCTGAGCCCATGGGTAAGCTCATATTCTACATGTTTCAGTCAATCTGGGAAATGATGCTTCTATTCCATGTCTAAGTTATGTATCTTTGTTGTCTATGCATTTTTCTTTTGCTGTTTCCTATATTTATAAGCTTTAAGACTGTACATATGTTCTATATTGGAGAGACAAGTTGTGGCATAAAATATTGCAAACGCCAGTGTTATATGAGAATTAATGTGAGAGGTTTCAACTTTTTTGTTTAGTTGTTTATCAGCCAAAAACATTTCTTCATTGGTGTGCAGGCACCTTGTTAATTAATGAAAGAATGCTGGAGTCTTACGTCATTGCTAGAGATAGGTTTCTCACCCCTATTGGGAAAATGTTTCCTACTGTAGGAAGGTAAATTTGAACATTGAAACACTCTCTATGCTCCTCTAGGTGCTTTCTTGAATGCTGCCATACTAACTTTATAACGAGGATTTGATACTACTAAGCCTAGTTATTGACAAATAATTGACTTGATATCTTCTCTTTGAAAGTGGTATATCTTCATTTAACTATTTTGTGGTATAATCTATTGCAACTACAATGGCAATTCACAATAATAGACAAAAAATATTTTGATTTCAAAATGTGTCATATACATCTTTTACCTGCGTTTCTGTTTTGATATGAAGAGCCAAGCACCTTAACATGATTTTCAAGACTTAGATGCTTTTGCTTAATGCTTTTTTATTTGGTTTAATACAGTGAGGATTTGAAGGCTTGCTGTTTTGTCCCACAGTATTTGAGTGTTTATAATTTTTTAAAATAATTATTTCTCTTCTCATGACCTTGAGTTGATTGCGGGATTTGAAGGTTTGCAGTTTTTGCACTACAGTTTGCATGTGCTTATAATTATTTAAATAATTATTTGTCTTCTCATGACCTTGGGCTGATTGCTGGTGTAGGATTCACATGGCACCTTTCACTGATGAATATTTGTTTGTCGAAATTGCTAATAAGGTTTGTAATTTTAATGTGTTTCTTTTATATATCTCATACTTATTATAAATCTTTAAAAGAACTGTTTTATCACTTGGAATTGGCTGCAAGATATCATGAAAGAGGCTTAGCTTCTTAAAAAGCTTCTGCAGGATTGAAAAATTGCCACTGGTGAACATTATATCTGATCTGATGTTTCTGTGACTGAGATTTGCATCAATTGTCCTGTCAAATGTATTTCAATTATATTGAATTATAAACACTTTTGAAATGCCCAAAAAGGCAAGTGTCCTTTTTAGTTTGTAGAGTCCATGTCCTTATCTGTCGGTTTCAAGTTTCTATGCCCTAAAATTGTGTTGTGGTCTAGCATTCTCTTACTGATAAGTGATAAGTAAACATTCCTTGTTTTCCGTAAGTATATTTCTTAAAACTAATCTGATTGGTCATTATTGTTCTATCTGATCAGGCCCTCTTTTGGCAGCAACAGAACTATTATGGTGTTGATTTGACTCCCTTATATGGGACTGCATTCCAAGGATACTTTTCTCAGGTATCATTCTTGGTTTTACAAATTTACTGAAAATTACTGATTGCATACTACGAGAGTAGGCTAGATTTAGGCTTCCAGTTTTAAATGGTTGTTTGGGGTTTAACCCCCCAACCCCCAAAAGGTCATATAGTGTACCTGTTTTTCACTCTACATTGGTGTGTACCCAATATTACTTTTTCAATGCTTATATGTACTTATTTAGGTGAGGATGAGTGCCAAGGTTCAAATGCGACCTGCACCAGCTTGTTATACTGTTTATGGCATTTGTCAAATTTGAAGTTGGAATAAAGAATTTGTTAGTTACATAGCGAACTGAAGGGGATTATACATTGTGCGTTTTCCAATTGATCTATAAGCAGAATTGTATCTAGTCTAATGCAGGGCTCCTATTTACTGAATTCTTCCTTATCCCCTCTAGCTATGATGTAATACTTTCTTGTTTTCTTCTTTTTCTGCTTCTATTGTTTGTGGTCCTGTTGCATGCATTCTATGTGTTTGTGTGTTCCCAAGTAGTTCCTGACAGATTTGTTATTATAAAAAAGAAAAACTGCTTTTTTGAGATTATCATTTATGTA
Source organism: Gleditsia sinensis (assembly GCA_037074535.1). Lineage (NCBI taxonomy): Eukaryota > Viridiplantae > Streptophyta > Magnoliopsida > Fabales > Fabaceae > Gleditsia > Gleditsia sinensis. Next base: position 45,754,979 of record CM073464.1, read on the forward strand.
TGTATGTGTGTATGTATGTATGTATGTTGTGTGTGTGTGTGTGTATATATATATATGCACAGGGTCTTCACTCTTCATAGACCTTTATGTTCTGGTTTTTCAAATGATATTTTTTTTCTCCTTTAAATTAATTAATTGATTGATTGATTGATTTAATGGGAAATTGTGGAGCCCTGAGAAAATCAATTACTAAATCCACCTAAATTGACCCCTCTTGGATCTTGGGTAGCTTAAGTCCTGGGCATATGCTGGTCTTACAGCCTGTTTGCCCTAGAAGAAGCTGCTTATTTTTTAAAAAAGTGCAGTTTCCCCCCGTTTGGCCAAGACTCAAAAAACTGTTTTTAAATGCCAGCATAATTTATTTTTCTGGTGAAATGGAGAAGTAGAAATTTGAAGCTTCTCCGTTGATGTACAACAACAACAACAACAACTAAGCCTTTTCCCATTAGGTGGAGTTGGCTACATGGATCAAACGGCGCCATAGTGGCCTATCATGGATGAGATCAATAGATAAGTTATTAACTATTAAATCATTTTTAATAGTTTCACTTATTGTTTTCTTTGACCTCCCTCTACCTCTAATTATTGGACTATTCTCCATCCGATCAACTCTTCTTACTAGGGCTTCTGCAGGTCTTCTCCACACATGGCCAAACCACCTTAAGCGAGTTTCAACCATCTTCTCCACAATAGGTGCTATCCCAACTTTCTCTCTAATGCACTCATTTCTAATCATATCTCTTCTGGTGTGTCCACACATCCAACGCAACATTCTCATCTCTGCAACGTTGAGTTTATCTTCATGTTGTCTTTTAACCGCCCAACATTCCGTACCATACAATATAGCAGGTTTTATAGTCGTACGGTAGAATTTTCCTTTAACTTTGAGCGGCACTTTTTTATCACAAATGACACTCGAAACTTTCCTCCATTTCATCCATTCAGCTTGAATCCTGTTGTTTACGTCCTCCTTTACTTCACCGTCACTTTGTATAATGGACTCAAGATATTTAAAACTTGTAACTTGTTTTAATATATAGTCTCCAAGTTTCACGTCTACATTCGTATTTGTTCGTCTCCGTTGATGTAGAAGTAGAAAATTAATTTTGCTATGGACAAAAATACTCTCATTTAAAATAAAAATTTCCAAAACTATTCAACCTTGATTGTAAAATTGTTTCTAAACTTGTCCTTGTTAGTAATTTTTCAATATAAAAGATTGGCCAAATACTAATGACATTGAGAGAAATGTTTATCAGATGATTTGGCCATAACTTATTGCTTCTTTATTACAGCACATGTGCAACTCCATTTTTTTAAAAAATAGGTATGAAAATAAGCAGAAATTAGAAGTACGGCTAAATAAGAACTTAATGAAGTTGGCAGGATTATGAAAGAAAGGTAGAAAATAATTCATGACAGTTGATGTACTCAGCTAGCATATGTTATTCTTATTCCCTATTGTAGTTTTTAATTCTGACTCAGTCATGCAATACTTGCATGCCTTCATGTAAAGGGCTTAAAGTGGGTTTAGAAGTATGTTAGCAGTCTGGATATATTTTGTATTAGAGGTTGGCTTTTGTGTCCAGTATTGACAAACAGGGAGCATTTTCATTTTGCTTCCTTGTTTAAAGGATTGGAGCTCTAAGATTGATTAGCATATAGATAATTTTTTTTCTAACTTTTAAAATTCTTTTAAATACTTCCATGGTCAAAACATAAATTGATAGAGACGTTGCAATACATGGGTTAGCCACTATTAATTTTCTTTGCATCTAGGGACATTTTCTGGGTGTTTGTGTGCCATCCTAATATATACTATTGGTTCTTGCTGCAGTAAAATTTGATGTGTGTGGTTACTAAAATTTCTGATGTGCTTTCTCAATTTCTTTTCCATACAGCCCGTAGTGGATGCTTTTGATCCAAGATTGTTAATAGCTCCTCCTATGTTCCATGTGATAGACTTCACCAAAATAAAGGTGAGGGCTAACTATTTTTTTTGGGGACATCCATGTTATGTGCTGAGACTATGTTAGTGTGTTATTGTTTTATTATCCCGAGGAGGATCAGTCTCTATTGGCACTGACAAATTCTACTCTTTCATGAAAGAAGCTGATGTATTGTGATGTCATCCCAGTTCTTCATCTTATAGATATCCTTTAATTTTCTAATTTCTGTCCCAAAACCCTTTTAGTAAACGCTCCTGTCAGCAGTAAATAATAGTATATAATGCGTACCTTTTCTATTAAAAAAGAGAGTACATAATGCGTACCTCATTCTTGGGTTCTCTATTGCAAGTTAAAAAAGATAAAAAAAAAGAACTTTTGGAACAGTTTAGCAGAACCATTCATTTATGAGGTTGTAACACTCTGAACAGGTCACTTCAGGTTATGAAGTTTCCTTTGAACTTTTGTGACAAATATTAACAACTTGATAAATAATAATATATAATGTGTACCTTTTCCATAGAAAATGTGTATGATGTGTACCTTACTTTTGGGTTCTCTAGTGGAAGTAGCAAAAAAATAAGCTTTTGAAAAAAATTTAACAGAGCCATGCTTTTATGGGGTTACAAGTTATAACTGTATTAACAGGTCCACTTCAGGTTGTGAAGTATTTTTTGATCATAACTTTGTTCTTATTCCTGCTGTTTGTCTTCTTCTGATGCTTGAAATGAAGTTGTCTTTGAACTTATGTGACAAATTATAAGAACTTATATGTTGATTTTGTAGGAAGAAGATCTGTATGAAATTGACATTCCTTTGAGATTCATAGCCTCTGTGGGTGCCCGAGTGCATGGGTTGGCCTGTTGGTTTGATGTACTATTCAATGGAAGGTGAAAATTGCAGTTTAATTAGTGTTGTTTAGTCTGCTTTTTTATCCTTCCAGATTTCGTTACTCTTCCTATCTGTTGATTTGCCTCCATTTGTTCTGAATCCGCAGCACTGTGCAAAGGTGGCTTACGACGGCCCCTGGTTCACCAACAACCCACTGGTACCAGTTACGCTGTGTTCTCTCTCAGCCAATTTATGTCATGGCAGGACAAGAAATTACTGGCAGGCTGCACATGATTGCCCACAATGCACAGAGTTATACAATATATTTAACATTGTCAGGTTGGTATATGTCTTATTTCTTCCTGTATTACTATTGTTACCTTGTATCTTCCTGCTAATGATAAATAGTTCAATTTGCATCAGCTAAAATGTGGGGCCCCGGTGCTGAACAAGGAGGGATTCTTCAAACTTCATCATGCAAACTTGATCTGAAAGAACCCTACTATAGAATGTCTCAACCTCAAGCTTATGCTTTAGCACAAGACCAGCAACCACAACCACTTCTACAAACACAGGTATTGAATTTTTTTTCTCCCCAGACATGCCACCAGGTGGGAGCTTCGTGTATAGGGCCGTCTTTTTTTTATTTTTTTATTTGTCTTTCCTTGTTCACGTTGTTAGTTAAACTTCTGAGGAAAACTTAAAAATTGGAAATATTTGTTTTGTCGTTTTTTGTTTTTCTTGTTTTTTGGGAAGGGAGGAGGCGAGATCACATCTGAAGGACAGCAAGTCTGTTGTAAAAATTGTCACTATGGCATTTTCATCTCAAGTGTTTGTTGTAAGGTTATTCAATAGAATTATCGCATGTGAAGGGAATATTTTGAAGAGTTAATAATGTGGTGCTGAATTGTAAAAAATGTTCACCTTATTTTTCTTATTCAGAGAATCTAAGAGCAAATATCAATAGAACTTGAGTCTTGTTCTTGAAACCTGTGTAGTTAGCTTTTGCTTTTTATTTTTACTTTCATATATGCCATAGTGACAATCAGTTTCTTTGGCAGGACATACCGATCCAACCTCAGGATTTGGATGAACCTGGGATAATGCAACAGCCTTTGCCTAATTCATGTGCTCAGGTTAATTCACTGATGCAGAATGTTTAACTTATTGATACTAACCCGGGCTTCTGTTTGTAACATGAATCTGCGTGCAGCAAGCAGGGGGACTCTATCATTATTTGGACATCCCCTTCCTTGTAAAACATTGTTTGCTATCTATTGAGTGGTTGTGGTGCCAATTGTGTACTCGATTGCATCCAAATTTAACCAGCAATGTTCCTAATATCTATCCCTGGCAAAGCGGAGGTAGTGTAAAATTAGCTATTTGTTCCTGAATGTCTTTTTGTGGTTATTAAGCCTGCAGAAATTTGTTTTGAACTAATTACACACTGATGGATTATTATTGATAGAGGTTACAGCGCTTCTTTTTCGAGAAAGAAGCCAAACTCCACAATTAAATGATCCAAACAATTTTTTGTCTCCCTAATCATCCCTTATTATATATACAATAATTAATTTTTTTTTTATTAGGTGAGGTTGGTTATATAGATCAAACATATCTATTATATATATTCTCTTAAAATTAATTTGACTCATCAATCCCCAGGTAACAGTCTCCTTCCCTTTACATTCCATTCAGAGTATGGATGCATTCATTCTGTCACCTGAGCAGTCAACATAATCTTTATATTTGTATGGCACATTTCTAGTTCTAACCATCTCATGGGACCATCCTTCACGGCTTCCTTCATGGATTTGGACCAAGCTAATGATGTATCAATATCCACTCCCCCTATAATAACATTGTTCTCAAGATTAAGAGAAGGAAAAGCTTCCTTCAGGTGAGATAAATCTTCACAGGCAACTTCTTTCTCCTTGTTGCCATTTGGTAAATGCTTCAGTAGGCGGGGCATTGCTAACCAGCCTTGTTCTAACATCAACAGAACAGGATGGTGTGTATGGATGGTAGTAAGGTTTTGGAATAGGGTGGAAAGAGGTTGGTGGTGTTCTCACGCAAGCCTTGAGGAGGAAAACATGGAAGAGATGATGAGCTCTATTGGTATATGGTAAATAAGGTTGTCAAAATGATCGTGGCCTGGAGGATTGGTCTGGCTATATAAATGGGCTAGGCTGGATTGATGTATGGACATTTCATTTTGATAAAAGGGTTTTTAGTCTTGGTTCATCAGATTCTTGGAGATATTCTAGATTGGATCGGTTTTTTTTTTTTTTTTCTATTAATCGTGTCTATCAAGTTATTATTTACCAATGTCATCAAAATTTAATTGGACTGGTTGGTGAAACTAAAAAATTAGGAATCGGTCAAATTGATGAACCAAGACGGTTCAAACAGTATGACTAGCTTTTCAAATTATTGATCTAGAATGGAAGAGATTGTAGGTAGATGAAGAACCTTGAGCAAGAGATACCAATACCTTCGAATTGATTTCACTTATTTGAGATGTGAGATAGATAAAGGAAGAAAGGATAACCCTTCGGGTACATCTCTGTTTCTCAGCTTCTCTATTTCTCTGCTTTCCTCCTCTCAAGCTCGGTTTCTCCTGTTGATTTCACATTCACATAGCCTCCCAATCTGATTGGCTCATGGTCTCAAAGCTCCTTTTTGGTTCTCCATTTTCAACATCCCAAGCTCTTTCGTTGATGGTTGTTCGCTGGTTCTCAACTCCTCATTATATGCTCGGTTTCCCCTTGGTTAAGGGACGGAGATGGAGGGCAAAGAAATTATCACCAACGGTGGGTGGAGTCTATTGCAAAGGTGGGTAATATCATGATAGATATTTGTGAAAGAGAAATAAAGAAAAAGTTGTTATTGCAGGGAAATTATAACATGAAGATGTGTTTTACCTTTTCCCTTTATTATATGTTAGCTAACAAATTATAATTGTTTAATATTTTTTATATTGTTATTTTATTAATAAAATATATTATCTTTATGTAGTTATGTATAAAATTACAACTTTTTAGATAATATAATATTATTTAAAGGTATTTATAGTTGTTATTTTAATTTTTTAATTTTTATTAATTTATTTAATTAGATAGTATTATATTTTAATTAATTATATATATATATATATATATATATATATAATATTAATTATTGATCTGATCGTAATTTGATTATAATTGAACCATTGAATCGTGAATTGCTATATTCTCTAATTCAATAACTGGTTTTAATTTTTAAACATTATTATTTAATTATAAAGCAAGAATTATTTTATGCAGAATTAATCCTTCACCAAACCACCTGAAGTAAAAACCCCATCATCTTCCAGTGCCATAAGACCACGTTTGCAGAGTTAATCCGTACATAAACATAAATATTTTAATAGTTTGGTATATGAAAACAGAGTAGCAACAGAGGACCATTATAGGATGGCTTACAATCTTAATAAGCTAAGGCAGATAGCCATAAATAGTTAGTACTAAACTACTAGCATGTGCTAGTTAGGGGGTAAACAAGCTGCTCAAAGTCGAGAACAGGTCATGAAATTACTGACTTGTCAAGCATCTTAATGATAATACGAAAATTTGTACACAAAAAAAAAAAATGATACAAAAATTAAATTTTTTGAATTTTAAACCCGAAATTTTCTAATAAATTCAATTGAAATTTGAAACTTTGTTAACCTTAAGTATGTCCTCATCACATGACGTCTTTGATAACAAGCTAACAATTTCCATATTTTGGAGAATATCTAAGAATTTTCACTTCAAGCAACCATATAAGACTCTTAGTTCATTATTGGTGGTAAGAGATGTTTTGCTCCACTTGGTTGGAAGATTGTCAACATGTGCTGGACAGATTGTGAAGTACGGTTCATCATTTCCATTAAGCTCATCTGACAAGACATGAAATAAAATATATTTAAACTAACATGAGGGATAAATGATTCTAATAATATATTCTTATTTATTGAAAATATATGATGCAGAGGAGGTTTGCACTGGCCTCACTTACGTCATCCAGAACTCCAAGAAGACGACAGGTAACCGGCTATAACACATAATAGACCATAAAATTCTGCAATACAAGGCAGGAAACATTGATTGGGTTACATCTAATGCAGTTTGAGTCAGATTGACTTTTTTTTTGAACAAATAAAAAAATTATATTTATACAAAATTAGATATTGAAGTCAATAAATATAAAATAAAAATAAAATAATTTTTTTTATAATTTTTAAAATTATAAAATAAAAAATTATACTATAATTAAAAAATAAAAAAAATAAAAAGCTATTTAAATTTTAATTTACTAAACATTATATATAAAAATTTAAAAATACAATTGATATAATACTAAAATAAAAAAAAGAGACATATCTTGAGGATACCATATTTTTTAATTTTTTTCAAAGATTAATTTTTTTTTAATTTTTTATACAATCATAAATTTAATGTTGTAAATCTGATATTTTCTATTCAGATTCAATTTCAAATTTAAGTAAATGAGATGTATTTCTTAAAGTTTTGACATCTCTTCTACAATAAAAAATTTTTTTTTTTAAAAGAAAAAAAGATTCTTTAAAAAATAAAAATATTTTTTAAAGAAAGAGAAAACATAAGTGAAACAAAAAAAAAATAGAAAAGAAGAAAAAGAAGAAAATAAGGAAGACTGCTCTACTTGTCCCGCGGCAAGATTAACTTTCGTTTTGGTAAGTTGTGTTAGTCATTTTGGACCTTCTGCTCGTTAGACAGCCCAATTTCCATTACCCCAGCCCAGTAATTATTTTAGGTTTTTATTTAAATCTTTAAAAAGATATCAATTAAAAAAAAAGTTAAATTCCTAAATGACTAAATGAATTATTGAAATGAAATTGAATTAGACACACTGATTTCAATCTACGTTTGCAGTTGCTTTATGGTTATTGTGGCCGTTATATCTTTTTTTTTTTTATTTGTACAAAATTTTAAAAACTTATATATTTGTTATAACTTACAATATATCTTACTGTATATTTTTTTTATATTATTTAACACAATTTCAATTAAATTAATGTTTCTAATGCAACTATATAGGCAAAACCTACGTGCTGCACCAGCTAATCCTCCAAGCTAGTCCTGCTACAAGAAATGAAAACTGTATTAGCAAAAGTCAACCTGTTAACCCAGTGTTCCATCCTTTCCTCCACCCTCTTTTCCTTTACACTAGACAAGTCAAAATGAAATTGAAACACCATTGGCTTTCTTTTCTATCATTATCCACCCATAAAATTTTTTAGTAAAAAGTTTGATAATTAAACGAGGGAGTTTAACAGTTAAATATTTGTGTGAGAGTGAGTGAGAGAGACAGTGGTGGGATTGCTAGCAAATAAAAGCCCTCTTAATTCATCACCTATTAAGAGCCACACTTGTAAGAGGGAAGAGAGAACAGAAAATATAGGAAAATGAGGAAAACTAAAGCCAGGTATAATTGCCAATTTATTTCAAAGATTTCATAGACCATGTTGAGAATTTTATTTCAAGTAGATACACACTTAAATTAAATTATAAAAGTGGATTGATAGATTTAAAATATGAAATTGTAATCAAGACAATTACCATTAAATTACCATTACCCTTACATTTTTTATATGCAAAATGAAATAAGTATGGAAGCAAGTAAGATCCCTACCTATAAACTATAGATAAAAAGGACTGTAGCAATCTAAATTTCAGACAGTTAACAACAACAACAACAACAAAACTTTTTTTCACTAGGTGGAGTCGGCCACATGGATCAAATGACGCCATAGTAGCCTATTATAAATGAGATCAATAGATAGATTATTAACTATTAAATCCTTCTTAATAGTTTCACCTATTATTTTCTTTGATCTTCCTCTATTTCTAACTATTGGATTATTTTCCATCTGATCTACTCTTCTCAATAGAGCTTCTGTAGGTCTTCTTCACACATGTCTAAACCATTTTAAACGAGATTCCACCATATTCTCTACAATAGGTGTTACTCTAACTTTCTCTCTAATGCACTCAATTCTAATCATATCTCTTCTAGTGTGTTCACACATCCAATGCAACATTTTCATCTCTGTAACATTAAGTTTATCTTCATCTTGTCTTTTAACTACCTAACATTCAGTTCCATACAATATAGTAAGTCTTATAGCTGTACGATAGAATTTTCTTTTAACTTTCAGTGGCACTTTTTTTTATCACAAATGACATTCGAAACCTTCCTCCATTTCATCCATCCCGGTTGAATCCTATGGTTTACGTCATCCTTTACTTCACCGTCGTTTTGTATAATAGATCCAAGATATTTAAAACTTGTAACTTGTTTTAATATATGGTCTCCAAGTTTTACTTCTAAATTTGTATTTGTTTGTCTTTTACTAAAAATATATTCCACATATTTTTTTTATTTCTACTTATACGAAAACCATGCGTTTTCAAAACTTGTTTTCATGACTCTAACTTCATATTTATTTTCTCCTTCAATTTACCAACTAAGACTATATCATCTGTAAAATTCATACATCGAAGTCTTAAATCTTGAATATACTCAGTAATTGCATTCAAAATCAAGTTAAAAAGATATTGACTCAGAAGACTCTTGATATAGTCTAATAGTTGTGGAAAAATCCTTTGTGTCCTCATTTTGTGTTCTCACACAAGTCGTAATTCTATCGTACATGTCTTTAATTGCTCGAATATACGCAATACGTACTCCTTTCTTCACTAAAGCCTTCCATAAAACCTCTCTTAGCACTCTGTCATATGTCTTTTCTAGATCAATAAAAATTATATGCAAATTTTTCTGCCTCCTTTGATAACTTTCCATCAATCTTCGCTGTAAGTAAATTGCTTCCATAGTTGACCTTCTTAGCATAAAATCAAATTAATTCTCTGTGACTTGAATATCTTGTCTTAATCTTTGCTCAATCATCTTCTCTCATAACTTTATAGTGTGGCTCATGAGCTTAATCTCCCTATAGTTGGCACAGTTTTGTATGTCCTCCTTATTTTTATAGATAAAGATTAAAGTACTTTTCCTCAATTCATCCGAAATTTTTATATATTTCATTATCATATTAAACAACTTAGTAAGCCAACTTATGTAACGCCCCCAATTTACGTTACGTAAAATAAATATTTTTTTTATTATTATTTTCGCAATCAGATATTTCCCAAAAAGATACATAATTCAATTCTTTATCATGGGAACAAATCCATATAAGATCTCTCATGTATTCAATATACAAACCAAGTCTATACACATCAGAGTACAGCAGAAACAAGGATCCTGCCTGTAGCGTTCAGAGCACTCTAAATTAAAAACACAGTATAATTTAAAGACCGTGAGTCTTGGAAGCAACGTAGATTCATCCAGAGAATATATCACCTATCTGCCGAATCAGACTCTGATATTCTTATCTAAAAAATGTGGAAATATCGTGTAGTGAGTTTGACAATTCAGTGAGCAAATAATTCCTCCTATGACCTCTTATATCAACATATGGATGTACTTATATTTTAAAATGTGTCACATAGAAAATACTATTCAGAAGTATATTCATATGGAACCCGTATTTTAAATATTATCAAATCAAAGGATATTCAGTTATCCAAAACCATATGCACCATGGTATGATCATTAAACAAATGTTATTATGCTCAGCTGTATAAGTTATAGTAAAATATTATGATTTGAAGGTAAAATCATTACTTTTAATGCACTTGCCTCACTTGGCAATCTGGTCAATGCAATGAAAATATAACTCATTTTCCATACGCATAGTGACCTCGATCCTAGTCACAATAAGTGATCAGGGAATGTGAGTACATCACCCTCCTGCCTCCCCACATGATCACTGTCACCCGGTTGGAGCAGCCTTCCCCTAGCTCACTCAGGCTAATAGGGCGTCCCATATTCGGTATCGTCACAAGCCATACAACCAGCTGATATTCATCAATACATATAAATACATGTAAAATTATCAAGCAACTTGCCATGAGCTTTACGCTTGCCATTCAATCTCATTTATAATATGACATGCATCATTTTCACAAGTATATAGCTTTACAAATCAATGCATCGTGCACATAATATTCATTTTATCAAATAATGATAAATACATTTAGAACCTCATGAACCTCAATGAGTTCCAAAATCCATTTCTAAAACCATACTCTTCTTGAACTATGTGCCAGTTCCTAAGCAAAATAAATATTTGAACACATTTTAGAAATTTATGATAGCATAAATAATTGTAAATAGAAACAATTATATATTTATAGTTCAAGAAGAGTACGGGGTAGGTCATAGAAAGAAGTATCTACTCACAGGGTAGGGCTCTTGGTTGGACAGCCTTAAAATGTACCTTTCCAATCCTAATTTGACCGATTAGACCTCAAAAACGTGTCCAGAGGGTCCAAAGACTTAAAAAAAAATGACTCAGGGAGTTTGATCACTATTCACTCGCCATAAAATACTATTCACCTGCCAAAAAATACTATTCACGATGAACAAAAAGTTGTCAGATAGCTAAAAAATTTCATATCCTAAGGTTTACCTAACTCTTGAATCCATCTACGGTGTCAGAATTTCAATTAGAGGTCTCTAAGTAAGAGTTTTAGAATTTACCTTTTTCTGAGATTTTCTACTTCAGATTTACGGCGATTCAACGGCTGATTTGAAAAATTGATCGGTCAAATCTGTAGTATTCTTCGTCCTGAATCCAGTAGCACCTTCAGTTTTGAGATCGGAAGCCAATAGACACTCCAAATCTAGAGAGAAAGTTGAAAGTTACTATTTACTCACTATTTACTTACTATTCATCTTTCTCGTTTTTTTCTCCGAAATTTTGCCTACGTCCCTTTTCCCGATTACGCTCCTTTCACTTTTCATTTTATTTATTTATTTAATAATAATAATAATAATTTAATAATTAATAATAGGATTTTCTTTTAAATAAATTCATATAAATTCCGTTTTTCACCCTAAAATATTCTAAAAATTTCTAAAAATTTACATTTTCATAAACCTTTAGTTAAACTCTTAAATCATGATTTTTCTTGATAAAAATCATAATAAAACAAATCTCAAAATAAATATCTTTATACATATTAAAAGAAAGAATATTTCTAAAAATACAACAAAAATTTATTAAAGACCAATATAATTATTTCAAGTAAAAAAATAATTATTTTAATTAAAAATAGACTTACTTTTAGCAAAACATAATCATTTTTAAACAAATAAAAATATATTTATTTATAACAAAATATTATTATTTAAAATTAAAAATTATAGGATGTTACATTCTTCTCCCCTTAAGAAATTCAGTCCCCGAATTTCAGCCAATCCTACTACATGTAGGGAATAAAATCAAGACGTAATTCGGAATTATCAACCTTATTACTCAAATAATTGGTGATATCTTTTCTGCATAACATCTTTACTTTTTTTTTTAAATGTCTCTTCACTTGAGTGATTTTTCCATATAACTTAACCATAGGGATTTCTTTCATCCATAAGTTCTTCACTTGTCAATCAACAATAAACATCAATTGTACCCATAGTTAAGCCAAATTTTGGTCCAATTGAATTTCTTGAAATTAGGTAACATAAGAAGAATCTAATATGTACTTCTTTCCAAACCTCATTACCTCTGTTATTGGTGATTCCTTAAAAAATATGTGGTCACCCACTGATAATTTCTAGTGCTTAACATGCATGATTCCTTTAGACTTTTGGCCTGTATTGAATTATTTGTATTCATTTTCTAATCAATTTTATTTTATATCCTCAAGCTCGCATAGATTATCTATGGATCGATATTAGAAAACATACTCATAAAAGAACATATTCACGTCCAATTGAGGTAACTATCTTTTCTTATTTCAGACTTCTATCAAGTCATCTTTGATTCTCACATGTCAACATCATCCCATGAATATCATCATCTTAATCTATCATCTATTTTTATCCTAAAATCCATTAATCAATATGTTAAACATATGTAGCAATAAATCCACCAATCCTTTTTAACGTTTATGTACTATTGGCACATGTCTAACAATTCTAACTTACCTCATCACAGTAACTCTATACCTTTTTATTAACACCAATAAATTCATTATCAAAAATTTCAAACCTTTCTCTATCATATCCAAAAGCACCTCATTCTATCTTATGTCAATCCCATTTCACCCAATCATTTCAAGAAGATTTGTTTTTCTCCAAAAATTATTCATACATTTAATTCTCAAATTCAACATAATTTTCACCTTAGATACTAGACTCAATTTAGTATAATATAAAAATTTAACACAAATATATTAATCACTAACATTATTTTCAGACAGGATTCTCATAGTATTCTCTATATTTTCAAATCAAGAGTTCAAAGATTAATTTAAATCCTACTTCCCATATTTTATTACTCAAGAACTTCAACACTACTAATTCTCTTGATTACATTCGTCAAAACACCATAAGGTCATCATCAGTCCATTCATTTCAAAATCTCTATTACTTTAACCTACTAATCAATTGGACACCATAATAACTGAGTTTCAAAGAAAAGAAATTAACCTTCCTTATAATATGGAAAAAGAATCTTGCATTTAATACCAAATATTAATGTAGAACAATGCAGTAGAAAATGTGGAATACTTAATAGAGCATGGTGCCAAAATAGGAAGTTAGAAATTTGGACAAAGCATTGAAATAAAATTAAAATCGGCGGCCGTAAATTTTGACAATCTGTAAACAAAAATCTAGCTGTTATATCGGTAAAAATCGGTGGCCGCAAGGTTTGAATATACGTTCCAAAATCTACTTTAAATCTGTTGGTATTCGGTGAAAAAATAACACATGAAAAAAAACATTTCTGAGCTTATAAAAGCCTGTGAAAATCAAAGAATATGTAGTAACTGGTAGGATGTAGTTGATTATTTCAAAATAGATGTAATCAATCAACTGTAAAATAACCAGTCTAAATTAAAATTTCTCAAAATAGTTAGTCAGCTTAATAATACCGATAGTTGACTGGCAAGAACATTGGGAAAACAAAATAAATCATTTGATTGTCCCTCTTCAACAACTAGTTTGCATTTTAACTATTTTATTATTTGTTTTTTTTTTACAATTACGCCTATCACTTACAACTTTCCTACAAGAATCAAGACACCAATACTTCATCAAGGACAACAAGAAAAAGAAAAATTTCTGGTGATATCTTAACCTTATTCTTTTTATATGCCTAATATGAGCGACTATCACAACTACTGTACATATATATTCTTGCCGTCATTTTTGAAAATTTCACCTTCAATTTAGCTAATATCTACCAATCATTCACATACTGTTCTAATTATTCCCGGCTTATTCACATAGCTATCATAAGTATGTCATTCTCTGAGTTCTATAAATGTACACGTTAATTTCTTTACTTTCATATTCCAAGTTAAGGTGTGTGCAGTTATGGAGGGAATCGCATTTTGTCAATTTCGAAATATTTGTGTCTTTTGTGGTTCTAGTCCTGAAAAAGATGGAGAGTATGTGAAAGCTGCACAAAACCTAGGTATGGTACTGGCCATAAGAAAAATTCATTTAGTCTATGGTGGAGGTAACCGTGGGTTAATGGGGTATGTGTCTACAGCTGTCCATGTAGGAGGATGCCAAGTTCTAGGTATTATTCCTATAGCTCTAGCTACATCTAACATCGTAGGAAAGACAATTGGGGAAGATTTTAGGGTAGCTTCCTTGCATGAACGCATGGCTAGAATGATGAGCAATGCTGATGCCTTCATTGTCTTACCAGGTGGTTTTGGTACTTTAGAAGAGATTTTTCAAATAGTTTCTTGGGCACAACTGAATATGCATCACAAATGGATAGGTTTGTTAAATGTTAACCACTTCTTTGACGGTCCGTTGTCTTTTCTTGATCATGCTGTGGAACAAAGGTTCATCTCACATTCAGCACGACGAATTCTCATTTCAGCTTCAAATGCTGAGGAGTTGATTGATGCTTTACAAGCATATGTTCATGTACCTGATCCAACTATGACTCAAATAGAATGGACGGCAGACAACCGCAGGAAGCGCAAATTGGATTTGGATCTTCATCTTTAGATATAATAAAACATAACTATTATTGTACCACTTTTATTTTCTTAGAGTCTACTTGGATACCATCTTTACCAACCATACTCCCTTAGAGTTGGTAAAACTATCTTTGAATGTCGCTTATGATCCTCTGAACTTTTGAAATATTCTATTATATCATCAATATAATAACAAGTTGATCCAGGGATGACTTAATTACTATTCATTAAATCTATAAATGCAGCTAGGATAGACTCATAATGCCCATAAGGAGTTCTAAAAGAAAATTTTCGTACATCCCCTTCTTTTATCCTAAATTAATGTTACTCATATCTTAAATCAATTTTTGAAAAGCATTGAGTACCTTGTAACTGATCAAACAGATCATTTATACGAAGTAATGAGTATTTATTCCACACTGTCACCTTATTCAACTGGCTATAATTTATGCATAGTCATAGTGATCCATCTTTCTTTTTCAAAGATAGAACTGGTGTAACAAACTCTTTTTTTTTTCCTTTATTATTATACAATATTGAGTTCACATACATGTCATTAATCAAAACAGACGTATAACATATCAAACACATAGATATTTACATCTTGTTTATTTTAGTTGACCAATTCCGGAGATATAGGTGCGGGTGGTTGCACCTTCACCGGGATCTGAGCCAACTTGACCACAAACATCGTATTTGATTCTGAAATTTGCCTAACATAAAGTAACTCGATCCAATGTGCACTAAAAGCCAGAGCCTTAAAAACAAAAGCTGCATAAATAGTTTTCTGAACATGATATGGAAATATAGTGAGAATTAAATCCCAGTAAGTTCAACAATAAATTATCATCAGTAAAGCTCATCACGTCATGTTCAGCTGTATAAACTACAGAAAATATCTTTGGTCACATGAATGCATTATATCTATGCACATAAGGATCATACTGTAATGACATGTATGATATGATTAACTATTTTTCGAAATATCATATGATGGCCATCAACTTATTCTCATTTCAAGCTACCCCGGTCAGGGTGAGTATCCTCTACTCTCCGGTACGGGCTTTTCTGGCTCCGTCCGACATGGCCCACTTTTTCTTTCTTTTCTCATTATCATGATCATAACCGTTGGTAGGGCGTCCCCTACTGGTGCACCACACGGATTGCCATGTGACCGTGCTCATTTCTTTTTATTTCACAATGTTAGCCAAAAATATGCTTTCAATAACAAGTATGTTCATCAAAATATAACTATTACCATAAATCATTGGTAATCATGCCATGAACATAACCATTTCAAATATCTCTTTATAAAATATTTCTATGTCAAAATTTCACACTTAAGATGGTAAGAAGTTCATACAATGGCAATGGCTATGGCTATACTAGTCATTTATTAAGATTCATCTTCTTTTTTAAATACTAATTTTATTTTCTTTATTTTCTTGATGCAGGTTTTCATCCTATCTAACATTCTCTTACTAATCAGAGCATAACTCCCTCAATTTAACTCTGATGTAGGTGATCTTGGTGTCCATTTCAAGATAAAACAATTATCTAAAACTATTATGTTGAACATTGTAGCGAAAAATTAAGAAACGAAGGTGATATTACTCCCTCAAAGTACAGGATAGTTCTTCTCGGATAGGTTCTGACCTTCACTGACTAATTAGACCATATCTCCCAAATTGGAACTCCAAATTGAGTTATTCCAGTTGGTAAAAATCCATGAGCCATATATCTATAATTTTTATGTTGGCGTGCTATTTTAATTCCCTACAGAATATTCTCAGAAATTCAAAAACTAAAACATTAATAACATACTCTTCCCTGAATAAACATTTTCTGACCTCTGCTTACTAATCGGATCATATCTACCTCATATGAACTCCAAATTGCATAATTCCAGTGGGTATATTTCCATGAGACATAGATATATAACGTTCATGTTAACCATTTATTTTAATTCCATACAGATAATTCTCAGAAATTAAAATATAAAAGCTGTCCTAACATAATCTTCCCTGATGAACCATTTTCTGACCTTGGCTTACTAATCAGACCATATCTGCCACATGTGGACTCCAAATTGAATTATTCCAGTGGCTAAAAATCCATGACACACATATCTTTAATTCTTATGTTAACCATTTATTTTAATTCCCTACCAATAATTCCCAAAAATTAAATTACCGAAGCTATCCTAACATATTCTTCCCTGATGATTCATTTTCTGACATTTGACTACTAATTAGACCATAGCTACCTCATATGGACTCCAAATGGAATGATTTCAGTGGGTGAAAATCCGTGACACATATATCTTTAATTCTTATGTTAACCATTTATTTTAATTCCTTATATATTGTTCCCAAAAATTAAAATACCGAAGCTTAAAATTTTGTCAACCATAGCCATACCCATGCAGAACTATCTACAACAACCTAAGTATTCAAACATACATCACATGCAAGATCAATATGTAACATGATATAGCAACATCCATGATCAATCATCAAAGTTCTAAGATCAAAATCTCATATAAATATTATGAGTTTCAAAGGTTTTCTTCAAAAAGAAATATTGTTAAACTTACCTGGAGCACTTAGTCCCCTAGACTTCTCCTTCCTCTTTCTTCCTTTCTTCCTCTCCTTTCCTCACACTACCTTGCTTCTATTTTTGCTCTCCCTCACTTGGACGAAATTCTAATGTTGTAAGGGTGGGTTTTCTTATATAGACCACCAAATAATTCACCTTTCATGATCATGGGTCTACCTTATCACAATTAGGATACACTTTGTTGAATTTTTGGAAAACAAACAACTTATGTTCTTGTCTTCCTCTTCCTTATTCAAGATATGCATAGAAAAAGGAGATTTGTATTTTGAAAATTATGATGATATGTTCTTAAGATATGGGGCAAGATCCCTTTAATTTAGGGATTCATTTCCTTTTTCTTTTGTCTTAATCAAGTATGATAGATTTTCCTTTTTAAGTGGGAAATTTCTAGCCCTTGAATTTTTCTTACTTAACTAAAATTATTTGTGTAGGATAATGATGTTTTGTCATAATGCTATGTATTATTACCCACTTGCTAAAGTTATGAATGTAGGATATAGATATTTGTATCCTAAAGCCTTGTATTATTATGCCACTTGCCAAAATGATGAATGTAGAATCACACCACTTGCTAAATTTTTGTCTTAATGCCATGTCACTTAATCTTGATTACACCAATATTTCATCACTTTAATTTTATTTTTATTTTTATTTTTTCCTCTTGGGTTTGGGCTCATTCTTGCCCATTTTCCTTACTTTGGTTAAAATTCTACCTTTCATAATGGGCTTGGTCACATTTTCATGATTTTTGGGCTACCGGTTCAATTTCTATATCCTAGTCCAAGTCTATGTTTTATTTCTTCCTTGGGCTATCCTATTGGCTTGCTAAAAATTCATGTGAAGTAGAAAAACTCTATATGAAGTGTCTATAGGTTAAAGCCCAATTACGGGTGGAGATACTAAACTTAGTAACTTTTGCTCTTAAATTAAGAAAAATTACCATAATCCGATCTTCTTGAAATTTTAAGACCTTTACTTACTTCACAAAAATTTATCTTTCTTTACCTAAGAATTTCACCTTTCTTTAACATGTTTATTTCTAATATTTCCTCTTAGGTTTTCTTTCTTTACCTATTCCATTAATATTAGAACATTTCTATGCATATATGTAAGGTGAAGAATTTCTAAGGAAAATATCTAAAAAATTACGGGATGTTACAACTGGAGCACTCCAAATAAAAGTACTAGGGCATTTAAATCCCTTATCTAACAAGTCTTATAACTAATTTGTTTTTTAAAATTCAATCGATATCATTCTATATAGGGATATAGATACTAGTTGGGTTCTAAGAAGTCAATCAATATCAAATTCTATTTTTCGTTTTTTTGGGGGTAATCTAGGCAATTCTTCTGAAAACACATCAAGAAATTTACTAACTACTGGAACCTAATCTACATTAATATACTTTATATCAACATCTAACATCACTGCCAAATATCCTTAGCACCCTTTTTTTTAATAACTTATGGTCGCTAAAGGTGAAATTAAATTACTGGGTACTTGCTTTCATGATTGCTCACTACTTATGGTCGCTAAAGGTAAAATTAAATTACTGGGTACTTGCTTCCATGATTGCTCATTACTTGCAACTCCTTTACTAACATTTTCTGCTATTGATGATATCTTCATACTGTATCAGCTAGATCGCACTTCGAAACACTTAAACAAATTCAACCTATTGTGACTTTATTCTTAAACATGCTTATGCAATATCTTAACAATTGATCATGGAAAATTTATGTCTATCTAAGAGCCCTTCACATGAATTACCCATTTTGCATACCTTAAAATTTAAATTTCCATGAGTAAACCTTCCTTTATCATAATGCTTAACATAATATTATTAAAAACCAAACTGTCTTCAACTTCCTTATATCAACAAAATATATCATTGAAAATATTATCTTCATAGATTCTCCGCTCTCAAATTCAATCCAACCCACAACTTACCAAATCCATTTATATATATAGATTCCAACTCATCTATCCAAAAAGAGATTTAAATCAATTTTCAAAACACTCACTTTATTTCAAATCATTATCTTGGAGTTAACAATCCCGATCACATCATAACCCATTATCAATATTATATTAGTCATTCGTCATATTGTTTCACATAAGCAAATCAAACAATCAATTCAAACTTTCTTGACATCCAACCAAGTCATTCCCTTTGTGTTCGGATAGAATTTTCTTATTTTCAGCTATTTTCCTAAGAGGGTTGTCTTTATCACTTTTGGTCAAAACAAGTTCAAAAGTTGAACTAGTAGTCCATATACAAAATGTACCATCTAGGACATACGCATAGATGTTTAAATCTCACATATCTAACGAAAAGAGTTAGAAGGAAGAAAAAGATGAAAACCTATAGAATTCCACAACAGCACCGTGAGTATAAATATGTTTGCAGTTACACACCCATACTCAAAGTCCTACTACAGAATTCTTTGCTCTGTTAGCCACAGGGAAACCTAATGCTCTGATACCAACTTGTAACGCCCCCAATTTACATTACGTAAAATAAATATTTTTTATTTATTTTCGCAATCAGATATTTCCCAAAAAGATACATAATTCAATTTTTTATGATGGGAACAAATCCATATAAGATCTCTCATGTATTCAATATACAGACCAAGTCTATACACATCAGAGTACAGTAGAAATGAGGATCCTGCCTGTAGCGTTCAGAGCACTCTAAATTACAAACACAGTATAATTCAAAGACTGTGAGTCTTGAAAGTAACGTAGACTCACCCAGAGAATATATCACCTATCTGCCGAATCAGACTCTGATATTCTTATCTGAAAAATGTGGAAATATCGTGTAGTGAGTTTGACAACTCAGTGAGCAAATAATTCCTCCTATGACCTCTTAGGTCAACATATGGATGTACTTATATTTTTAAATGTGTCACATAGAAAATACAGTTCAGAAGTACATTCATATGGAACCTGTATTTCAAATATTATCAAATCAAAGGATATTCAGTTATCCAAAACCATATGCACCATGGTATGATCATTAAATAAATGGTATTATGCTCAGCTGTATAAGCTATAGTAAAATATTATGATTTGAAGGTAAAATCATTACTTTTAATGCACATGTCTCACTCGGCAATCTGGTCAATGCAATGAAAATATAACTCATTTTTCATACGCATAGTGACCTCGACCCTAGTCACAATAAGTGATCAGGGAATGTGAATACATCACCCTCCTGCCTCCCCACATTACCACTGTCACCCGGTTGGAGCGGCCCTCCCCCAGCTCACTCAGGCTAATAGGGCGTCCCCTATTCGGTACCGTCACAAGCCATACAACCAGCCGATATTCATCAATACATATAAATACATGTAAAATTATCAAGCAACTCGCCATGAGCTTTACGCTTGCCATTCAATCTCATTTATAATATGACATGCATCATTTTCACAAGTATATAGCTTTACAAATCAATGCATCGTGCACATAATATTCACTTTATCAAATAATGATAAATACATTTAGAATCTCATATTCAATGAGTTCCAAAATCCATTTCTAAAATCTTACTCTTCTTGAACTATGTGCCAGTTCCTAAGCAAAATAAATATTTGAACACATTTCAGAAATTTATGATCGCATAAATAATTGTAAACAGAAACAATTATATATTTATAGTTTAAGAAGAGTACGGAGTAGGTCATAGAAAGAAGTATCTACTCACAGGGTAGGGCTCCTAGTTGGACAGCCCTAAAATGTACTTTTTTAATCCGAATTTGATCGATTAGACCTTAAAAATGTGTTAGGAGGGTCCAAAGACTTTAAAAAAATGACTCCGGGAGCTTGGTCACTATTCACCGCTGAAAACACTATTCAATCGCTGGAAAATACTATTCACCCACCGTAAAACACTATTCACGATGAACAAAAAGTTGTCAAATAGCTGAAAAATTTCATATCCTAAGGTTTACCTAGCTCCTGAACCATTTACGGTGTCAGAATTTCAATTAGAGGTCTTTAAGTAGGAGTTTTATAATTTACCTTTTTCTGAGATTTTTTACTTCAGATCTACGGCGATTCAACGGCTGATTTGAAAAATTGATCGGTCAAATCCGTAGTATTCTTCATCCTAAATCCAGTAGCACCTTCAGTTTTGAGATCGGAAGCCAATAGACACTCCAAATCTAGAGAGAAAGTTGAAAGTTACTATTTACTCACTATTTATTTACTATTCATCTTTCTCATTTTTTTCTCTGAAATTTTGCCTCCGTCCTTTTTCCCGATTACGCTCCTTTCGCTTTTCATTTTTTTTAATAATAATAATAATAATAATAATAATTTAATAATTAATAATAGGATTTTCTTTTAAATAAATTCATATAAATTCCGTTTTTCAACCTAAAATATTATAAAAATTTCTAAAAATTTACATTCTCATAAACCTTTAGTTAAACTCTTAAATCATGATTTTTCTTGATAAAAATCATAATAAAACAAATCTCAAAATAAATATCTTTATACATATTAAAAGAAAGAATATTTCTAAAAATACAACAAAAATTCATTAAAGACCAATATAATTATTTCAAGTAAAACAATAATTATTTTAATTAAAAATAGACTTACTTTTAGCAGAACATAATCATTTTTAAACAAATAAAAATATATTTATTTATAACAAAACATTATTATTTAAAACTAAATTATGGGATGTTACAACTTATGCCATTTCTTCCTAGACTTTTCCACAACTCAATAGGTATATTATCGAGTTCTACTACTTTGCCATTTTTCATTCTCTTCAAAGGTTTCTCTACTTCAAGCTCCTGGATTCTATGATAAAAAGTATAATTGCGATCCTCCTCTGCAACATTTAGTCTGTTAGAATCACAGGTCAACTCATGTCCTTCGTTAAAAAGCCCTTGAAAGTAACTCCTCTATCATCCTTGAATATTTTGCTCATTTACCAAAACATTACCCTCTTCAGATAGCTAAGAAGTTAGAAAATCAACTGACCCTCTTTAGGAATCTAGCTTCATATGCTTTGGTGACTTCTAATTATCCTATCATTCTAATAATTTAATATGGCTTAAGTATCATTAGGGTGTTCCAACCTTATTTTAAGAACTTCCTGCAGAAAAGTAAAATTGAAAAAAATATTTAAAAAGAATATTTAAAAAATATCAGACAAGTAAATGATCATTAACATGTCCTTCTCCTTGTCCAAAACATAATTTAAAAAAAAAATCCTCCATTTGTTTGATCCATTTGTTGTTAGTAAGAAAAATTTGTAGCTTAGATGCTGATAACTTATTAAAGGATGATGATATGGTGGGTTTGAGTGCTTGAATAAATTCTTGTGACGTATAACAAGGATACTGATAAAATGGTGGATTATGTATTGAGACAACTCATCGATACCATAATCACTAAAATTTTGTGACATACTACGAGAGGAAAAATTTTCTAGTATATCATTTTGTTGCCTTTTACATGTCCTAGATTAAGATTCACCTCTTCTACTATCTTCAGTTGGCCTATCAGAAGAACCCACATATATATTTGGTGAACGTTTGTGTGTAATTCATACAGAGATGAATACAATGTCAGTACGCAAGTGCACGTATCGTGACCAAGTAATAAAGTGATGAGTGAGTATCGTCCCACGAGGAGTGAATTGAAACTGTCTAGATACCTTTGCTGTATGAATGCTGTAGCAATGTCAAGTTTTTTTTTCACAAATTTGGAATATGCACGGTTTAACCGATTTTTACTGTGACTAAGGTGAAAAGTATTAAGGAATTGGAAAGAAAATATATGGGGATAACTGGGGTGCTCGGGGTTGCCATGGACTTCAGCTTTCAGAGATGCTCTAGACTTTGCTACAGCAAAAGTCCCTGGTGCTAACTCAGTCCTGAAAGGAGTCTTCCCAGACTACCATTCCTTATAACTCCAAGGTTCAGACGCGCATTCCTGCTTTGGCCCTCACCTCTTAGTTGTGCATGCATTTCGTTATGGACTAATGGGGTACCTGTATATCCCTACATAAGGTAGCCCCCTACAGTCAGCCTCTTTTTCCAGCCTCCATTACCCTCCCAGGTGAATGGTGGCCTTGGTTTTCTTCCTCCAAACTTCCGTTATTAAGGAAAGAAAAGTTAGAGGAACTACAGCTGAATGTAAACAAAACTGCAGCAAAATGTATTAACGTTAAAATGTGCTTCAGTCCATTACAACCCTTGTGCAACCCCAGCTGGAAACTTAGCCGAGCCTCATGGGTGCACTAGTTACCAAAATTCCAGAAACACTGGCGTGCATTTTACAAGGTAAAAACTAAATTACAAAAATGCAAATTTTCCCTTTGGCAAGCAGTAAAACAATAACAGATAACACAAAAACAAGGTTCCCTTCTACACTAACACTCTACCCCCTCATGCTGCACCTTCCGGTGTAAGCAGCACTCTAGGCTTGGAGTTATTTTTCACTCGGTTCTTTCCTCTTTCTCCCCGGCAAGCGTGTCCTTTCCATTGGCTATTTTTCGGCCTTATATAGGCAGCTTCTGTGGTCCCAGTAAAGCGCCCTGGATGTCTGCCATTTCTTCTGCTCTGCAGCAGGCGCCCTTGTTGAACAGCTTTATCCTCTCCACTTTCAATAGTGGAGGTAGTCTTGTACCAACAGCTTGCAGTGCACCTGCTGCTGTCCCTACTACTATCGCCTGCTGTTGCTGCGCCGCTCTACCACCTGCATCAAACCAAACAGAATCAGAGTATTGCAGGAAAGGGGGGCAGCTCACCCTCTATCACCCGCGGTTCTGCTATCATTGCCACATATGCTCAGTGAAATGCTGCAGCAATGGGCCGCTGATGTTATATCTAGAAGAGTCATCCTTTTTTTTTTATTAAATCAGAGGGCAAAAGTGCTTAAAACACCAGAAAATTCAGTAAATAATCATTGGTAAGGCATGGAAACTATAGTAAAATGCAGTTAGCAAAATGCAGCTATCAAATTCCCCCAAACTTAAAGGATTACTTGTCCCCAAGCATCCTACATTGCCCACACAAACTAAACACCTGGCAGTTTCAGGCTTTTTCACATGTCAGACTCCCTGGCTCTGCTGAAAGCTTTCAACTCTCAGGATTGCCCTCATACAAGGGATACCACAAATCTTTCTCCCAATCACAGCAAACACCTTCTTTGAATTTGTGTGTGTGAGATATGGACAATTTGTCTAGGAGTTACTTGGGTCAAAAATAGCCAGAGTTCTTAAGACTTTTATGCTAATATTTTGAGCTTCCTTTCCTAGGTCAAGCTGGCATTCATCATAGTGAGGGCAGCAGATATGGGCAAAAATGGGGCAGCTTACTGACTTTTCCTTCCTTTACTGTTGTTTTTGGTATGGATCTTATTATAGTAGAGGTCATTACAGCCTTTTGACGCGAATGCCAACATGATCAATGCTGGCACCCGGTTACTCAGCCTTATCACCTTTCAACTACTCCCCACTCATACTCTACATCCCTGTTTTACATAAAGGCACACATGGGGCTCATGCATACCCCTGGTTACTAAGGAATTTCAGAGCATTGGAGTGTCCACTCTACATCCCTATTTTACACAAAGGCACACATGGAACTCATGCATACCCCTGGTTACTAAGGAATTTCAGAGCATTTGAGTGTCCGTATTTTTCTTTATTTTCTACTCCCCTCCCCCAAACTTAAGCCTTTATGCCCTTATGATTCTGCCTCTTTTATAATTTTACTGGAAGCTCTCAACACTAGCTCTAAGACTAAGGGCCTCTTTCTGAAAGTTCTCCAAATTCTCTTCTGGGCAAGCTGCCCATGATCCAGTGCTTATAAGAGGAAGGTGCTGTGTGATGGGGTGAGACTGTAGGTTCCCTATTCTGATTTTAACAGAATACCCAATCCTCCTCATGGAGTATCCCAAAACTTTCAGCAGGATATGCAGCTATATTTCACCCTCTTTTCTCTCTGTTTTTTTAAACAAAACTAAATTAAACTCAGTGATTACTGGGACAGACTCATTGTACACGGGTGGATAAAGACACAAGCGGATAGTAATATAAACAAACACCTAGATAAACAACAGAACTAATCATGCAAAATGCTCCAGCAGTACTACAGCAATGCTACAGCAATGAATCAAAACACAAAGGACACAAGTGATGCTGCAGCAATGAATCCAAACACAAAAGTGATATGCTCCAGCAACTTTGTCCCCCCAAACTTAAGTTGAGCAGTGTCCTCACTGCTGATGCAATAGTTAGAAAACAACATATGCCCACAAACAGAAACAGAAACAAAGGAATTCCAAATACAGCAGAGAAGGACAAAGGGTTGAGGGGACTTTCCTGAGGGTGCCAGTAGGTATGCTGTAGCACCATAGAGTCATTGACCTCTAGAAGATTTCGAGGAGTTTCTGAGTCCACTCCTCCTCTGTGTTGATTGTTGTGGGGCCTTTCCTTTGCGCAGTACTGCTGCCCTTTTGGCAATGGGCTCATCGTCATCAGAGGACACATTTTGCTCCAGTGTCTGGTGGGGCTCAGGATAGGGCTCCTTGCTAGAGGAGGATCCTTCCGAGGCCTTAGGGTGCTCTGCCTGTGTTTCTGGTGCTGCAGTTGATTCCTCAAAGGTGGCATGGAGCAGGGCAGTTGGGAATTCTGGGAATGGAAAAAATTGCTTGAAATTTTGCTCCAGAGTGGTGTGGAGGGCAAAGTCCCTTTTCTGTGCATACTGTCAGAAGGTTTGCTGGTGCTGCAGCAACTGTGCTTGCTGTCTGAGGAGTGCGGATTGTTGCTGCAGCAGATGCTGAGTGGCCTTGTCAGCTGGCGTAGTGGTAGAGGAGGAAGCAGATGGACCAGTAGTTAGTGGGGGATCCCGAGGGGCAGTTGGTGGGTGCTGGGGTGCTTTCTCGAGAACAATGCGAGAAATGGTGGTGGGGGTGATGGGAGTGGTGTCCTTTAAGACCTCTTCGTCCATGGAGACTGGGAGTCCATGATTTTTGCACAGGGTGGTGATGAGGGAAGGAAAGAGGAGGTTTCCCTTCTTTTGGCCGACACAGGCTCGGATTTGGTCACTTATAATGCGGCCAACGTTGAGTGGCCGGCCGAGTATGAGCGCATATATCATTGCTACTCTTTCTTTGCTTACAGTCTGCCCATGGGTGGAAGGCAGGAGACGGGTCTTAAGAAAATGGTACCAGACCTTTGCTGCCGGCACCAGGGAGATGCGATGTACAGTGGTGGAGCCCTGGGGGGATTTGTCCCAGGTGGTGCCAAGAAGGCACATCCAGGTGAGCATTGCTTCCCAGTCTTCATCCTGCAGACTTTGCAGATAGCCCTCGTAGTTGTCCTCCTCGTCGGGCAAGTTGTAGGCCTTGTTGATAGCAGCTTGGTCAAAACGGACTTTCGTTTCCCGAACTTTCACCCATTTGTCCGTTTCTGGGGAGAAGTTCGCATAGAACTCCCGAACCAGTGGAATGAGGGCCGTTGGTGGATGGCTTGCGAAATTTTCCCAATTCCTCTGTTTTACCACCGTGCCAACGTACATTGGCACTCCCAAATCGCCAGCGGGGGTGAATGTAAACCCCTTCTTGGCACATAAGTTTCTGTGCACGATTTCTTCGTCATGCCTCTTCTTGTTTTCCTCGGAAATGAACTTTTTCATCTTGCTGGCCTTCCTTGCCACTGTCTTGATTCTCGGCATGCTTGGTTCGAAGGGTTGAAGGTTGGGGTTTTCTGCGATGAAGGAGGTGAGAGGGTTGCAGGGCTTGGGACTCGGGAGAGAGGAGATGAGGGGGAAGTTGCAGAGGTGACAGTGTGGATGCGTTAACTTTCGGAAGAAATGGGTTGGAAGTTGCAGAGGTTTAAAGACCGAAGGTGTCTTATGGCCTTCTGCTAGTTTTCCCACCCACCATTTTTTTTTAACACTGCCGCAGCATGGCAGAGGGGAACCCTTGGCTTGAAGCTGACTGTGTTGCTACAGCAATACTGGAGCAATGCGCGAGCAAACTGAGTGCCCAAAAAATTCCTGCTGTAGCATAGAGTGCTTGTTACCAGTTTTGCTATAGGAAACAGGGACTGCCTTTAGTGTTATGTTGCTGCAGCAAAACAAAAACTGGTTCAGCGACTTCTTGCTTCCTAACCTGCGTATTCACCACAAAAGCTATTAGGTTCTTGATCTAAGCTTATCTTAAAACTATTAACTTAAATAATAACAAATTTAAATATGGGTGGCCTCCCATGAGCGTTTGGTTTAGAGTCTTCAGCCTGACTTCCCTTTTGTTCAATTCTCTTGCAACTGAATGGAAGTGTGCTGTCTCTCTACGTCACCCCCCAGATAATGCTTGACTCTTTGCCCATTAACCCTGAATGTCCTTCCTTCCTTCTCTTCTTCCAATTCAATTGTCCCAAATGGGAAGACCTTGCTTATACGAAAGGGTCCAGACCATCGAGATTTCAACTTCCCAGGAAACAAGGTTAGCCTGGAGTTGTACATTAGTACTTTCTGTCCCACTTCGAAGTTTCTGGGTTGTATCTTCCTGTCATGCCATTGCTTTGCTTTCTCCTTGTATAGTTTGGCATTCTCATAGGCCTGTCCTTGAAATTCGTCCAATTCATTTAGCTGCAGCAGCCGTTTTTCCCCTACAGCATCCAGGTTCCAGTTTAGCTTCTTCACTGCCCAATATGCTCGATGTTCCAGCTCTACTGGGAGATGAAAAGCCTTTCCGAATACCAACCTGTAAGGTGACATGCCCAGGGGTGTCTTATAAGCTGTTCTATATGCCCAAAGTGCATCATCTAACCTTGAGGACCAATCCTTCCTTGTAGGACTTACTATTTTTTCCAAAATTCTCTTGATCTCTCTGTTAGAGACTTCAGCCTGCCCACTTGTTTGTGGATGATAGGGGGTTGCAACCTTGTGTCTTACTCTGTATTTGGCCAGTAGTTCCTTGAACTGCCTATTGCAGAAATGGGTTCCTCCATCGCTGATGATGGCTCTGGGGGTTCCAAATCTTGTAAAGATATTCCTCTTCAGGAATCTGGTCACGACCCTGGCTTCATTGGTCTGAGATGCACTGGCTTCCACCCACTTTGAGACATAGTCTATAGCTACAAGGATTTATTGGTTGCCAAAACTTGAGGGGAATGGCCCCATGAAATCTATGCCCCAGACATCAAATAATTCCACCTCTAGGATGTTGTTCAGTGGCATTTCATGCCTGCGAGATATATTTCCTGTTCTCTGGCACCGGTCACATTGCCTTGCATACGCGTGGGAGTCCTTGAATAAGGAGGGCCAATAGAAACCCGCCTGCAGCACCTTGTTTGCTGTCCTAATTCCTCCAAAATGACCTCCATAAGGAGAAGCGTGGCATTGCTGCAAGATTTTCTCAGTTTCTTCACTAGGTATGCACCTCCTTATCATCTGGTCAGCACATTGCTTGTAAAGATATGGTTCATCCCAGTAGTAGGAGTTGACTTCATGCAGAAATTTTTTCTTTTGCTGCCATGTCAGGTCTGGTGGGAGCATTCCACTCACGAGGTAATTCACATGGTCAGCATACCATGGCACATCAACTTGGGACATGAGATAGAGTTGCTCATTTGGGAATCTTTCATTGATAGCCTCTGCTCCAGAGCTGTGCTCCTCCAACCTGGAGAGATGGTCTGCCACTTGGTTTTCAGTCCCCTTCCTGTCTCTGATCTCTAGATCAAACTCTTGAAGCAAAAGCACCCACCGAATGTGTAACAACCTCTTTTTTTTTCCTTTATTATTATACAATATTGAGTTCACATACATGTCATTAATCAAAACAAACGTATAACATATCAAACACAGATATTTACATCTTGTTTATTTTGGTTGACCAATTCCGGAGATACAGGTGCGGGTGGTTGCACCTTCACCGGGATCTGAGCCAACTCGACCACAAACAACTTATTTGATTCTGAAATCTGCCCAACATAAAGTAACTCGATCCAATGTGCACTAAAAGCCAGAGCCTTAGCAACAAAAGCTGCATAATTAATTTTCTGAACATGATATGGAAATATAGTGAGAATTTAATCCCAGTAAGTTTAACAATAAATTATCATCAGTAAAGCTCATCACGTCATGTTCAGCTGTATAAACTACAGAAAATATCTTTGGTCACATGAATGCATTATATCTATGCACATAAGAATCATACTGTAATGATATGTATGACAGGATTAACTATTTTCAAAATATCATATGATGGCCATCAACTTATTCTCATTTCAAGCTACCCCGGTCAGGGTGAGTATCCTCTACTCTCCGGTACGGGCTTTTCTCGCTCCGTCCGACATGGCCCACTTTCTCTTTCTTTTCTCATTATCATGATCATAACCGTTGGTAGGGCGTCCCCTACTGGTGCACCACACGGATTGCCATGTGACCGTGCTTATTTCTTTTCTTTTCACAATGATAGCCAAAAATATGCTTTCAATAACAAGTATGTTCATCAAAATATAAGTATTACCATAAATCATTGGTAATCATGCCATGAACATAACCATTTCAAATATCACTTTATAAAATATTTCCATGTCAAAATTTCATACTTAAGATGGTAAGAAGTTCATACAATGGCAATGGCTATGGCTATACTAGTCATTTATTAAGATTCATCTTCTTTTTTAAATACTAATTTTATTTCTTTATTTTCTTGATGCAGGTTTTCATCCTATCTAACCTTCTCTTACTAATCAGAGCATAACTCCCTCAATTTAACTCTGATGTAGGTGATCTTGGTGTCCATTTCAAGATAAAACAATTATCTAAAACTATTATGTTGAACATTGTAGCGAAAAATTAAGAAACGAAGGTGATATTACTCCCTCAAAGTATAGGATAGTTCCTCTCGGATAGGTTCTGACCTTTACTGACTAATTAGACCATATCTCCCAAATTGGAACTCCAAATTGCGTTATTCCAGTTGGTAAAAATCCATGAGCCATATATCTATAATTGTTATGTTGGCATGATATTTTAATTCCCTACAGAATATTTCCAGAAATTCAAAAACTAAAGCATTAATAACATACTCTTCCCTGAATAAACATTTTCTGACCTCTGCTTACTAATCGGATAATATCTACCTCATATGAACTCCAAATTGCATAATTCCAGTGGGTATATTTCCATGAGACATAGATATATAACTTTCATGTTAACCATTTATTTTAATTCCATACAGATAATTTCCCGAAATTAAAATACAAAAGCTGTCCTAACATAATCTTCCCTGATGAACCATTTTCTGACCTTGGCTTACTAATCGGACCATATCTACGACATGTGAAATCCAAATTGAATGATTCCAGTGGCTAAAAGTCCATGACACACATATCTTTAATTCTTATGTTAACCATTTATTTTAATTCCCTACCAATAATTCCCAGAAATTAAATTACCGAAACTATCCTAACATATTCTTCCCTGATGATTCATTTTCTGACCTTTGACTACTAATCAGACCATAGCTACCTCATATGGACTCCAAATGGAATGATTCCAGTGGCTAAAAATCCGTGACACATATATCTTTAATTCTTATGTTAACCATTTATTTTAATTCCTTATAGATTGTTCCCAGAAATTAAAATACCGAAGCTTAAAATTCTGTCAACCATAGCCATACCCATGCAGAACTATCTACACCAACCTAAGTATTCAAACATACATCACATGCAAGATCAATATGTAACATGATATAGCAACATCCATGACCAATCATCAAAGTTCTAAGATCAAAATCTCATATAAATATTATGAGTTTCAAAGGTTTTCTTCAAAAAGAAATATTGTTAAACTTACCTGGAGCACTTAGTCTCCTAGACTTCTCCTTCCTCTTTCTTCCTTTCTTCCTCTCCTTTCCTCACACTACCTTGCTTCTATTTTTGCTCTCCCTCACTTGGACGAAATTCTAATGTTGTAAGGGTGGGTTTTCTTATATAGACCACCAAATAATTCACCTTTCATTATCATGGGTCTACATTATCACAATTAGGATACACTTTGTTGAATTTTTGGAAAACAAACAACTTATGTTCTTGTCTTCCTCTTCCTTAGTCAAGATATGCATAGAAAAAGGAGATTTGTATTTTGAAAATTATGATGATATGTTCTTAAGATATGGGGCAAGATCCCTTTGATTTAGGGATTCATTTCCTTTTTCTTTTGTCTTAATCAAGTATGATAGATTTGCCTTTTTAAGTGGCAAATTTCTAGCCCTTGAATTTTCCTTACTTAACTAAAATTATTTGTGTAGGATAATGATGTTTTGTCATAATGCTATGTATTATTAACCACTTGCTAAAGTTATGAATGTAGGATATAGATGTTTTTGTCCTAAAGCCTTGTATTATTATGCCACTTGCCAAAATGATGAATGTAGAATCACACCACTTGCTAAATTTTTGTCTTAATGCCATGTCACTTAATCTTGATTACACCAATATTTCATCACTTTAATTTTATTTTTATTTTTATTTTTTCCTCTTGGGTTTGGGCTCATTATTGCCCATTTTCCTTACTTTGGTTAAAATTCTTCCTTTCATAATGGGCTTGGTCACATTTCTATGATTTTTGGGCTACCGGTCCAATTTCTATATCCTAGTCCAAGTCTATGTTTTATTTCTTCCTTGGGCTATCCTATTGGCTTGCTAAAAATTCATGTGAAGTAGAAAAACTCTATATGAAGTGTCTATAGGTTAAAGCCCAATTATGGGTGGAGATATTAAACTTAGTAACTTTTGCTCTTAAATTAAGAAAGATTACCCTAATCCGATCTTCTTGAAATTTTAAGACCTTTACTTACTTCACAAAAATTTATCTTTCTTTACCTAAGAATTTCACCTTTCTTTAACATGTTTATTTCTAATATTTCCTCTTAGGTTTTCTTTCTTTACCTATTCCATTAATATTAGAACATTTCTATGCATATATGTAAGGTGAAGAATTTCTAAGGAAAATATCTAAAAATTACGGGATGTTACAGAATGAGCCTTGGTTTGGAATCCTTCTTTCTGACCAAGTGTTTGATGGCAGAGTGGTCTGTGTGCACTATCACCTTTGCTCCTACCAGATATGCTCTGAATTTCTCAAAGGCAAACACTACAGCAAGCAATCCTTCTCTGTCACAGTGTAGTTCAGTTGGGCACCTTGCAGCATTTTGCTAGCATAGTAAATAGAGTGAAACAACTTATTTTTGCACTGTTCGAGGACAGCTCTCAGTGCTGTTTCACTAGCATCACACATCAGCTCAAATAGGGAGGTCCAGTTTGGTGCCACGATGATCGGGGCTGTGCTCAATTTTTGCTTGAGATCGCAGAATGTCGTCATGCAGCTTTCATCAAAACAAAAGGTTCTATCATTCTCTAGCAAGCTGCATAGTGGTTTGGCAACCTTAGAAAAGTCCTTGATGAACCTCCTATAAAATCCTACATGTCCTAAGAAGCTCCGAATGCCTTTGACCGAGGTTGGTGGAGGCAATTTCTCAATAACTTCTACCTTGGCCTTGTCCACCTCAAGTCCTCTTTGCGATACCTTATGGCCCAGCACAATTCCCTCCTTTACCATAAACTGGCACTTTTCCCAGTTTAGCACCAAGTTTGTCTCCTCACACCTTTGCAAGACTTTAGCAAGGTTTCCCAAGCATAGGTCGAAGGAGTCTCCAAAAACTGAGAAATCATCCATAAAGATTTCCACAAACTGTTCAGCCATTTCTGTGAATATTGCCATCATGCATCGCTGGAATGTTGCTGGAGCATTGCACAGCCCAAACGGCATCCTTCGAAATGCAAAGGTACCATAAGGGCATGTGAATGTGGTCTTATGCTGGTCTTCTAGTGCTATGGCAATCTGGTTATACCCTGAGTACCCATCCAGGAAGCAATAATATTCCCGCCCAGCAAGTCTATCTAGCATTTGATCAATGAATGGCAGAGGGAAGTGATCCTTCCTAGTGCTCTTGTTCAGCTTTCTATAGTCCATGCAAATCCTCCAGCCGGTTACCACCTTAGTGGGAATGAGCTCATTGCTATCAGTTTCCACCACAGTTATGCCTCCTTTCTTGGGAACACACTAGACCGGACTCACCCAAGAGCTATCTGATATGGGGTAAATAATTCCAGCATCCAGCCATTTGATGATCTCCTTTTTTACCACTTCCTTCATGATTGGGTTAAGCCTTCGCTGGGGTTCAATGGACCCTTTTTCATTGCTTTCCAAAAGGATCTTATGCATGCAGAATGAGGGACTGATTCCCTTAATGTCAGCAAGTGTCCAGCCAATGGCCTTTTTGAATTTCTTTAGTGTCAGGACTAATTTCTCCTCTTGTTCCTCTGTTAGAAGTGCTGAGATAACCACAAGAAGAGTGGCTGTTTCTCCTAAATATGCATACTTAAGGTGAGCTGGCAGAGGCTTCATCTCCAGAGCTGGTGGTTCTTCCATTGATGCTTTCAGCAGTCTTGAATCTGGCGTGGTTTCGAATAACGGCTCCTTCTTCCTGAAGCCTTGTCTGACATCAATCCAGGCCCATTCCTTCTCATCTTCTCCTTCGGACTCTGAGTGGTCTGTCCACGCTGCTGGTGATGGCTCCTTACAGCATCTTTCCAGTTGTGCTGATGCTAACATGTCTATCATTAATACCACAGCACATTCCTCTTCTTCACTGGCAAACCTCATGGTTTGGAGCACATTGAATGTAACCTGCTCATCCTGTACTCTCATAGTTAATTGACCCTTCTGGACATCAATGAGTGTCTGGCCAGTTGCTAGGAATGGTCTGCCTAATATAATGGGTACTTCTGCATCAGCTTCATAATCCAGAATTATGAAATCTACTGGGAAGATGAACTTGTCCACCTTAACCAGGATATCCTCTATTTTTCCCTCTGGGTGGGCAATGGATCTGTCTGCCAATTGTAGTGTAACTGTGGTAGGCAGAGCTTCTCCAATTCCTAGCTTTTTAAAGATGGCCATTGGCATAAGGTTAATGCTTGCTCCCAAATCACAAAGTGCCTTGCCAAAATACTGGTTTCCAATTGAACACGGTATGGTGAAACTGCCTGGATCTTTAAGTTTGGGTGGCAACTTATTTTGCAGCATAGCACTACATTCTCTTGTGAGAGCTACGGTCTCAAACTCGCCAAACCTCTTTTTTTTGTCAGAATGTCCTTCATGAACTTCACATAATTGGGCATATGCTCCAGTGCTTCCACCAGAGGAATGTTGATGTGTAGCTGTTTCAGGACATCCAAGAACCTTCTAAATTGCTGGTCATTCTGCTGCTTTTGAAATCTTTGAGGGAAAGGGGGAGGTAGCTTAGGTTGCTGCATGTCCTGCTGCAGCAAAGTTGACGACTTTTGCTGCGTCATAGTTGCAGCATTCTCTCTAGAGATGTTTTCGTCCTTGCTTATCTCCTTCTTTTGCTTTTTCTTGCCATTTTTGTTCTCCAGGGGTACAGTGGACTCTGTCTGGTCTTGCTCTCTTGCTTTTGGTGTTTCCACCATCTTTCCACTCCTCAGAGCTATCGCTTTGCAATGCTCTTTTCCTTCTCTCCTAGGGACTTCAGTATTACTAGGAAGTGTCCCTGGGGGTTTGCTTTTCAGTTCATTGGCAAGCTATCCCACTTGAGTCTCTAGATTCCTCAGTGAGGCTGCTTGACTCTGGATTAGAGCATCATTCTTTGCCATATACTCCTTCAATAGGGATTCTAGTGAAGTGTGGGCTTCCTGAGGCTGTTGTCCTTGCTGCTAGAAGCCTGGTGGACCCTGTGGTCTTTGTGGGGCAGAGTTGTTCCCTTGTCTTGCACCATAATTGCTCCAGGAGAAATTGGGGTGTTTCCTCCATCCTGGGTTATATATGTTGGAGTAAGGGTTGTTATTACGATTCATATTGCCCACAAAACACACTGATTCAGGGTTTGAAGGGCACGCTTCAAATAAATGAGATCCATTGCATAGTACACAAGATGGTCTAGTTTCCTGGACTGCATTGGCTGCTTGAGGACGGGTAACTTGCTGGCTCTTCAAGACATTGACTAGAGATGTTAGCTGGGCTGTGAGAGAAGTCACTTCGCTCACTTCGTGCATGCCTGCTGCTTTCTTTCCATTTGAAACCCTGTCCATTGGCCATTGGTAGTTATTACTAGCCATTCTTTCGAGAAACTCATATGCTTCATTATATGTTTTGGACAAGAGTGCCCCATTGGCCGCTGCATCTACTATGGTCCGAGTTTAGGCATTGAGACCATTATAAAAGGTCTCCATCTGAATGCAGTAAGGAATTCCATGATGTGGGCATCTCCGTAATAGCTCTTTATACCTCTCCCAAGTCTCATACAAAGATTCACCTTCTAATTGTTGGAAAGAGGTGATGTCATTTCTCAATCTGGCATTTTTGGTAGGCGGGAAGTATTTCAGCAGAAATTTTTCTGCCAAGTCACTCCAGTTAGCGATAGTGTCAGGTGGCAGTGAGTTCAATCAGGCTCTTGCTCGGTCTCTTAATGAATAAGGAAACAGCTTAAGCCTGAGCACTTCTTCTGTTACACCTTTCATTTTAAAAGCATCCGTGACTTCCATGAATACTCTTAAATGCAGGTGGGGGTCCTCAGTGGGCATGCCACTGAATTGCCCAGCAGTTTGCAGCATCTGGAACATTACTTGTTTGAGTTCAAAATGTAGAGCCTCAATCTCTGGTCTCACAATGCTCGGGTTCAACCCATTCAGATTTGGTTGAACATAAGCATTTAAGATCCTATCTCTATTGTCCATGTTGTCTGCTCCATTTTGATTTGCCATCTCCGCCTGCTGCTGGTGTGTTAGCTGTCCTCTTCTTCTTCTCAGAAGTGTTCTTTCTATTTCTGGATCAAGGGGCAGAAGTTCTCTGTCAGCCCTGCTCATGCACTGTGTTACCTGCTCAATCAGGACACTAGAGTAAAAGCAGAACAATCCTTCACACAGTGGGGTGCCTAAAAACAATTTTCAAAGTTGACACTCCCCGGCAACGGCGCCAAAAACTTGGTGAACGTTTGTGTGTAATTCATACAGAGACGAATACAATGTCAGTACGTAAGTGCACGTATCGTGACCAAGTAATAAAGTGATGAGTGAGTATCGTCCCACGAGGAGTGAACTGAAACTGTCTAGATACCTTTGCTGTATGAATGCTGTAGCAATGTCAAGTTTTTTTTTCACAAATTTGGAATATGCACGGTTTAACCGATTTTTACTGTGACTAAGGTGAAAAGTATTAAGGAATTGGAAAGAAAATATATGGGGATAACTGGGGTGCTCAGGGTTGCCATGGACTTCAGCTTTCAGAGATGCTCTAGACTTTGCTGCAGCAAAAGTCCCTGGTGCTAACTCAGTCCTGAAAGGAGTCTTCCCAGACTACCATTCCTTACAACTCCAAGGTTCAGACGCGCATTCCTGCTTTGGGCCTCACCTCTTAGTTGTGCATGCATTTTGTTATGGACTAATGGGGTACCTGTATATCCCTACATAAGGTAGCCCCCCTACAGTCAGCCTCTTTTTCCAGCCTCCATTACCCTCCCAGGTGAATGGTGGCCTTGGTTTTCTTCCTCCAAACTTCCGTTATTAAGGAAAGAAAAGTTAGAGGAACTACAGCTGAATGTAAACAAAACTGCAGCAAAATGTATTAACGTTAAAATGTGCTTCAGTCCATTACAACCCTTGTGCAACCCCAACTGGAAACTTAGCCGAGCCTCATGGGTGCACTAGTTACCAAAATTCCAGAAACACTGGCGTGCATTTTACAAGGTAAAAACCAAATTACAAAAATGCAAATCTTCCCTTTGGCAAGCAGTAAAACAATAACAGATAACACAAAAACAAGGTTCCCTTCTACACTAACACTCTACCCCCTCGTGCTGCACCTTCCGGTGTAAGCAGCACTCTAGGCTTGGTGTTATTTTTCACTCGGTTCTTTCCTCTTTCTCCCCGGCAGAGCGTGTCCTTTCCATTGGCTATTTTTTGGCCTTATATAGGTAGCTTCTGTGGTCCCAGTAAAGCGCCCTGGATGTCTGCCATTTCTTTTGCTCTGCAGCAGGCGCCCTTGTTGAGCAGCTTTATCCTCTCCACTTTCAGTAGTGGAGGTAGTCCTGTACCAACAGCTTGCAGTGCACCTGCTGCTGTCCCTACTGCTGTCGCCTGCTGCTGCTGCGCCGCTCTACCACCTGCATCAAATCAAACAGAATCAGAATATTGCAGGAAAGGGGGGGGGGGCAGTTCACCCTCTATCACCCGCGGTTCTGCTATCATTGCCACATATGCTTATTGAAATGCTGCAGCAATGGGCCGCTGATGTTATATCTAGAAGAGTCATCCTTTTTTTTTTATTAAATCAGAGGGCAAAAGTCCTTAAAACACCAGAAAATTTAGTAAATAATCATTGGTAAGGCATGGAAACTATAGTAAAATGCAGTTAGCAAAATGCAGCTATCAATATTATAAGTCATTATAACAATAACCAAGTCTTGATCATGTCTAGAATATGACATCTCTTGATATGAATCATTTCACCTACTTTTATCCATCTCATGGTCAATTTCATCAATTTTTGCATCATCACCATGACTATTGTCACTTGGTGGACTTAAACCCCCATCACCGTTGTGACTATGTACCTCTTCATCATGAGCACCAGTTTGTACCTCTTCATCATCAGAATCAATTTTAAGTAGCCATTATCTTCTTGGAAAATGTAGTTAAGAGAATTAATGTAATGAACTTCGTTTACGTACACACACACATACATGTCATATGTAACATCCCTAATTTTGTTTCATGTATTAATAAAAGTACAAGAGTATTCAAAGTAACATCCCTAATTTCATTTCTTTTATTGATAAAGGTACATAAATATTTAATTAAGAAAATAAAATTTAATTGACAATTTTTAGATATCTAAGGAAATATAATCCTTAGAAATTCTTCACCTTACATGTATGCATAGAAATGTTCTAATATTAATGGAATAGGTAAAGAAAGAAAACCTAAGAGGAAATATTAGAAATAAGCTTGCTAAAGAAAGGTGAAATTCTTAGGTAAGGAAGATAAATTTCAAGAAGATCGGATTAGGGTAATTTTTCTTAATTTAAGAGCAAAAGTTACTAAGTTTAGTATCTCCACCCATTAATTGGGCTTTCACCTATGGACACTTCATATAGAGTTTTTCTACTTCACATAAATTTTTAGCAAGCCAATAGGATTGCCCAATGAAGAAATAAAACATAGACTTGGACTAGGATATAAAAATTGAATCGGTAGCCCAAAAATCATGAAAATGTGACCAAGCCCATTATGAAAGGTAGAATTTTAACCAAAGTGAAGAAAATGGGCAAGAATCAGCCCAAACTCAAGAGGAAAAATAAAAATAAAAATAAAATTAAAGTGATGAAATAATGGTGTAATCAAGATTAGGTGACATGTCATTAAGACAAAAATTTAGCAAGTGGTATGATAATACAAGGCTTTAGGACAAAACATCTATATCCTACACTCATAATTTTAGCACATGGTATGATAATACATGGCATTAGGACAAAAAATTCCTATCCCACATAAATAATTTCAACCAAATAATGGAGATTCAAGGGCTAGAAATTTGCCACCTAAAAAAGGCAAACCTATCATACTTGATTAAGACAAAAGAAAAAGGAAATGAATCCCTAAATCAAAGGGACCTTGTCCCATATCTTAAGAACATATTATCATAATTTTCAAAATACAAATCTCCTTTTCCTATGCATATCTTGACTAAGGAAGAGGAAGACAAGAAAATAAGTTGTTTGTTTTTCAAAAAATTCAACCAAGTGTAACTTAATTGTGATAAGGTAGACCCATGATCATGAAAGGTGAATTATTTGATAGTCTATATAAGAAAAACCCACCCTTATAGCATGGGAACTTTGTCCAAGTAAGGGAGAGGAAAAATAGAAGCAAGGTAGAGTGAGGAAAGGAGGGGAAGAAAGGAAGAAAGAGGAAGGAGAAGTCTAGAGGACTAAGTGCTCCAGGTAAGTTTAACAATATTTCTTTTTGAAGAAAAGTTTTGAAACTTGTAATATTTATATGAGATTTTGATCTTAGAACTTTAATGATTGGTCATGGATGTTGCTATATCATGTTACATATTATGTATGTTTGAATATTTAAGTTGGTGTAGATAGTTCTGCATAGGTATAGCTATAGGTGGCAGAATTTTAAGCTACCATTTTTAAAATTCTGGGAAGAATCAGTAAAGAATTGAAAGAAATGGTTAACATGAAAAATGTATAACTATGTCTCACGGAGTTTTAGCCACTGAAATAACTCAATTTGGAGTCTATATGAGATAGATATGGTCTGATTAATAAGAAAAGGTCAGAAACTGGTTAATCAGGGAAGAATATATTAGGATAGCTTATGTGTTTTAATTTCGGGGAACATTATATAGGGAATCTAAACAAATTATTAACATAACAAATGTATATCTATGTTTAACGGATTTTTAGCCACTGGAATCATTCAATTTAGAATTCATATGAGGTAGATATGGTCCGATTTGTAAGCAAATGTCAGAAAATGGTTAATCAGGGAGGAATATGTTATTATAGCTTCTGTATTTTAATTTCTGGGAACATACTGTAGGGAATTAAAATGAATGGGTAACATAAGAATTATAGCTATATATGTCACAGATTTTTAACCACTGGAATCACTTAATTTGGAATTGTTATAAGGGAGATATGGACCAATTAGTAGGCAGAGGTCAGAACCTATCCGAGAAGAAATAACCTGTACATTGAGGAAGTAATATA
The DNA here is from genome assembly GCA_037074535.1 of Gleditsia sinensis. Classification (NCBI taxonomy): domain Eukaryota; kingdom Viridiplantae; phylum Streptophyta; class Magnoliopsida; order Fabales; family Fabaceae; genus Gleditsia; species Gleditsia sinensis. The sequence continues at coordinate 45,795,370 of CM073464.1, forward strand.
ACCTTGATTTCTTAATATTTCGCTACACTGTTCAACATAATAGTTTTAGATAATTGTTTTATCTTGAAATTGACACCAAGATCACTTACATCGGAGTTAAATTGGGGGAGTTATACTCTGATTAGTAAGAGAAGGTTAGATAGGATGAAAACTTGCATAAAAAAAATAAAGAAATAAAATTAATATTTAAAAAAGAAGATGAATCTTATAAATGAAAATAATAAATGACTAATATATGCAATAGCCATTGCCATTGTATGAACTTCTTACCATCTTAAGTGTGAAAATTTGACATGAAAATATTTTTAAAGTGATATTTGAAATTGTTATGTTCATGGCATGATTACCAATGATTTTTGGTAATAGTTATATTTTGATGAACATACTTGTTATTGAAAGCATATTTGTGGCTATCATTGTGAAAAGAAAAGAAATGAGTACGGTCACATGGCAATCCGTGTGGTGCACCAGTAGGGGACGCCCTACCAACGGTTATGATCATGTTAATGAGAAAAGAAAGAGAAAGTGGGCCATGTCAGACAGAGCGAGAAAAGTCTGTACCGGAGAGTAAAAAATACTCACCCAGACCGGGGTAGCTTGAAATGAGAATAAATTGATAGTCATCATATGATATTCTGAAAATAGTTAATCCTGTCATATATGTCATTATTGTACAATTTTCATGTGCATAGATATAGTACATTCATGTGACCAAAGATATTTGCTGTAGTTTATACAGCTAAACATGACGTGATGAGCTATATTGATGATGATTTATTGTTGAACTTACTGGGATTTAATTCTCACTATATTTCTATATTATGTTCAGAAAATTAATTATGCAGATTTTTCTATGGCTCTGGCTTTTAGTGCACGTTGGATTGAGTACTTTATGTTGGGCAGATCCCAGAAGCAAATAAAATGTTTGTGGTCGAGTGGGCTTAGATCCCGGTGAAGGTGCAACCACCCGCACTTGTATCTCTGGAATTGGTCAACCAGAATAAATAAGATGTAGATTTTTATGTGTTTGATATGTTGTACGTATGTTTTGATTAATGACATGTATGTAAACTCTATATTCTATAATAATAATAAAAAAGTTGTTACATCATACACACACACACACACATACATACATACATACATATCTATATATTTATGTACATATATACATGTATGTATGTATACACACACACACACACACACATATATGTAAAACTTATTTCACCTTGAAGCCATCATCTTTCTTTTATGTTTCCTATCTTTGGTGTTCATCTAATTCGTTAATCCAAGTACAAGAAATTGAGAAATAGAAAACATCAATTCCATATCAAATATACAAACAAAATTTTTTCAGCATTTCATTAATTTCTGACCATCTATTTACATCAGTTCTTCCAAAAGTACTACAGTAACCCTAGGTACTATATGTAGTATGTAACAACCCTAAAATTTAGTCATTCTTATTTATGTATAGATTATTAAAAGAAATAAAGGAGTAGGGATGTAATTGAAAGGTTTTAGGGATGAAAATGAAAACTTATTAATATTTTTGGGGTCAAAGTGTAATTTTCTAAAAGTTTAGGGGTCAAAATATAAATAATAAAATTTAAAGGACTTCCTCCAACAATTAGTAAATTGTTCTTTGGTCCCTCCATTATTTTTTAAAAATCTTTCGTAGGTTTATCGGGAGATTACTATTCATTCTCTCTTCTCTATTTTCTCTCTCTAGATCTGGAGTACTTTTGAGTATTCGATCTCAAAATTGAGGGTACAACTAGATTCAAGACGGAGAGTACTACAATTTTGGTCGAACAATTTTTCAAATTAGCCGCATGATTGCCGCATATTGGAAGTAGAAAATCTTAAAAAAATGTAAGTTCTGAAACTCCTACTTAGAGTTCTCAATTTAAAAATATGACACTGTAGATGGATTCAAGAGGTCGAAAAACTTTAAGATATGAAATTTTCAGCTATTTGACAACTTTTTGTGCGTCATGTGTAACATCCCTAATTTTGTTTCATGAATTAATAAAAATACAAAAGTATTTAAAGTAACATCCCTAATTTCGTTTCTTTTTAAAGTACATAAATATTTAATTAAGAAAATAAAATTTGTTAGACAATTTTTTTTTTAGATATCTAAGGAAATATAATCCTTAGAAATTCTTCACCTTACGTGTATGTATAGAAATGTTCTAACATTAATGGAATAGGTAAAGAGAGAAAACCTAAGAGGAAAAATTAGAAATAATATACTAAAGAAAGGTGAAATTCTTAGGTAAGGAAGATAAATTTTTGGAAACAAGTAAAGGTCTTAAAATTTCAAGAAAACATTGGATTAGGGTAATTTTTCCTAATTCAAGAACTAAAGTTACTAAGTTTAACATATTCACCCATACATTGGGCTTTCACTTATGGACATTTCATATAGAGTTTTTCCATTTCACTTAAGTTTCTAACAAGCCCATTGGATAACTAAACAATAAATAAAACATAGACTTGGACTAAGATATAGAAATTGGACCGATAACCCAAAAATTATGAAAAAGTGTCCAAGCCCTCCAAGAAAGGTAGAATTTTATCCAAAGCAAAGGAAATGGGTAGGAAAAAGCCCAAATCCAAGAGGAAAAATAAAATAAAATAAATCATGTGATAATATAATAAATATTAGGTTACATGGCTTTAGGACAAAACATCTATATCCTACACTCATAATTTTAGCAAGTGGTATGATAATACAAGGCTTTAGGACAAAACATCTATATCCTACACTCATAATTTTAGCAAGTGGTATGATAATACATGATATTAGAACAAAAAATTCCTATCCCACACAAATAATTTCAACCAAATAATGGAGATTCAAGGGCTAGAAATTTGCCACCTAAAAAGGCAAACTTATCATAATTGATTAAGACAAAAGAAAAAGGAAATGAATCCTTAAATCAAAGGGACCTTGTCCCTTATCTTAAGAACATATTATCATAATTTTTAAAATACAAATCTCCTTTTCCTATACATATCTTGACTAAGGGAGAGGAAGACAAGAACATAAGTTGTTTGTTTTTCAAAAATTCAACCAAGTGTATCCTAACTGTGATAAGGTAGACCCATGATCATGAAAGGTGAATTATTTGGTGGTCTATTTAAGCAAAACCCACCCCTACAACAATAGAATTTTCGTCCAAGTGAGGGAGAGGAAAAAATAGAAGCAAGGTAGAGTGAGGAAAGGAGAGGAAGAAAGGAAGAAAGGAAGAAAGAGGAATGAGAAGTCTAGAGGACTAAGTTTTCAAGGTAAGTTTAACAATATTTCTTTTTGAAGAAAAGATTTGAAACTTGTAATATTTATAAGAGATTTTGATATTAGAACTTTGATGATTGGTCATGGATGTTGCTATATCATGTTACATATTATGTATGTTTGAATACTTAGGCTGGTGTAGATAGTTCTGCATAGGTATGGCTATAGGTGGAAAAATTTTAAGCTATTATTTTTAAAATTCTGGGAAGAATCAGTAAGGAATTTAAAGAAATGGTTAACATAAAAGATGTAGATCTATGTCTCACAGATTTTGAGCCACTGGAAGTACCCAATTTAGAGTCCATATGAGATAGATATGGTCTGATTAGTAAGCAATGGTCAGAAAATAGTTAATCAGGGAAGAATATGTTAGGATAGTTTCTGTGTTTTAATTTTTGGGAACCTTTTTGTAGGGAATTAAAATAAATGGTTAACATAAGAATTATAGATATATGTGTCATGGAATTTTAGCCACTGGAATCACTCAATTTAGAGTGTGTATGAAGTAGATATGGTCCGATTAGTATGCAGTGGTCAGAAATTCGTTAATCATGGAAGAATATTTTAGGATAGTTTCTATGTTTTAATTTCTGGGAACATTCGGTAAGGAATTAAAAAAAATGATTAACATAAAAATTATTACTATATGTGTCACGGATATTTACCCACTGGAATAACTTAATTTGGAATTATTATGAGGGAGATATGGACAGATTAGTAGGTAGAGGTCAGAACCTATCTGAGAAGAAATAGATTGTACTTTGAGGGAGTAATATCACCTTGAGTTCTTAATATTTCACTAAATGATTCAACATAATAGTTTTAGATAATTGTTTTTTCTTGAAATTGACACCAAGATTACCTACATCGGAGTTAAATTGAGGGAGTTATACTCTGATTAGTAAGAGAAGGTTAGATAGGATGAAAAACTGCATCAAGAAAATAAAGAAATAAAATTAATATTTTAAAAAAAGAAGAATCTTATAAATGAAAATAATAAATGACTAGTATATGCCATAGCCATTGCCATTGTATGAACTTCTTACCATCTTAAGTGTGAAATTTTGACATGAAAATATTTTATAAAGTGATATTTGAAATTGTTATGTTCATGGCATGATTACTAATGATTTTTGGTAATAGTTATATTTTGATGAACATACTTGTTATTGAAAGCATATTTTTAACTATCGTTGTGAAAAGAAAAGAAATGAGCACGGTCACATGGAAATCCGTGTGGTGCACTAGTAGGGGACGCCCTACCAATGGTTATGATCATGTTAATGAGAAAAGAAAGAGAAAGTGGGCCATGTCGGATGGAGCGAGAAAAGCCCGTATCGGAAAGTAAAAAATACTCACCCTGATCGGGTTAGCTTGATATGAGAATAAATTGATAGTCATCATATGATATTCTAAAAATAATTAATCCTGTCATACATGTCATTATTGTACGATTCTCATGTGCAAAGATATAGTGCATTCATGTGACCAAAGATATTTGCTGTAGTTTATACAGTTGAACATGACGTGAATAGCTATATTGATGATGATTTATTGTTGAACTTACTTGGATTTAATTCTCACTATATTGACCAGTTCTGGGGATACGGGTGCGGTTGGTTGTACCTTCACCGGGATCTTAGCCAACTCAACCTAATGTACGCTAAAAGCCGGTCATAAAGAATATCTGCATATTTAGTCTTTTGAACATGATATAGAAATATAGTGAGAATTAAATCCCAGTAGGTTCAACAATAAATCATAATTATTATCAATATAGCTCATCATGTCATGTTCATCTATATAAGCTATAGCAAATATCTTAGGTCATATGAATACACTTTATCTATGCACATGAAAATCATCTAGTAATGACATGTATGGCATGAATAACTATTTTCGTAATATCATATGATGGCTATCAACTTATTTTTATATCAAGCTACCTCGATCGAGTATGGGCTTTTCTCACACCGTCTAACATGTCACACTTTCTCTTTCTTTTCTCATTATCATAGCCATAGCCGTGAGTAGGGCGTCCCCTACTGGTGCACCACATCGACCGCTATGTGATCGTTCTCATCTCTTTTTTTCACATTAATAGCCAAAAATATGATTTCAATAACAAGTATGTTCATTATATTCACATGCCATATTTTATCATCAAAATATAATCATTACCAAAAATCATTGATAAAAATGTAATCATGCCATGAACATAATCATTTTCAAATATCACTTTATAAAATATTTTCATATCAAAATTACACACTTAAGATGGTAAGGAGTCTATGCAATGGCAATGGCTATGACAAACACTGATAATTTATTATTTTTATTTATAAGATTCTTCTTCTTTCTTAAATATTATTTTCATCTCTCACTAATCTGAGCATAACTCCCTCATTTTAACTCCTATTGAAGTGATCTTGGTGTCCATTTAAAGCTAAGAAAATCTTCTAAAACTCTTATATGGAATATTTTAGTTAAATCGTAAGAAATATTGGTGTTATTACTCCCTCAAGTTCAATGTTATTTCTTTTCGGGTAGGGTCTGACCTCTACTTACTAATCTGACCATATCTCCCTCCCATGGACTCTAAATTGAGTGATTCCAGTGGATAAAAGTTCATGAGTCATATATCTATATTTTTTATGTTAACCATTTCTTTTAATTTCCTACAAAGTGTTCTAAAAAATTCAAACACAGAAACTTACCTAACAGATTCTTCCCTGGTTAATATGTTTCTGATAACTGCTTACTAATCAAACTATATATCTCCATATGGATTCAAAATTGAATGATTCCAGTGGCTAACAATTCTTTAGACATATATCTATATTTTTTATATTAATCATTTATTTTAATTTCCTACAGATTTATTTTAATTCCCTAGTTAACTAGTTTCTGACCATTACATACTAATTTGATCATATCTCCTTCATATGGAATCCGAATTGAACAACTTTAGTGGCTACCAATTCGTGAGAAATATATATATATATATATTTCTGACCACTACATACTAATTTGATCATATCTCCTTTATATGGAATCCAAATTGAACAACTTTAGTGGCTAACAATTCGTGAGAAATATATATATATATATATATATATATATATATATATATATATATATATATATATATATATATATATATATATATATATATATATATATATATATATATATATATATCTCATGTTAACCAATTCTTTTCTCTACATATTTTTCTCAAAAATTCAAACAAAGAAACTTACTTAACAGATTCTTCCCTGATTAGCTAGTTTCTGACCACTGCTTATTAATCTAACCATATCTCCCTCATATGGAATCAAAATTGAGTGATTCCAATGCCAAAAAATTTGTGAGAGATATATCTACATTTTTTATGTTAACCATTTATTTTAATTTCCAACCAATTCTTCACAGAATTTCAAAAACAAAAGCTTCCTTGGTTACTCTGAAATCCAATTTTCAAACCAAACCCTTCCTAAGGTTCTAGTTCATCATTTTATTACGTCATTTTCTATTTTCTTCCTAATTTACATCTAAACATACGATTACTCATTTCAACATTTTAATTAGATTCCTTACACTTAATTTAACATATTACATCATCTACTTCTCAAGAAAACATAAATCAAATAATGTATTATTAAGGATGTTTCCCAACAAAAATTTCTCATGTTCTTCTTCTAAGTGTTTAAGGCCATATTCATTTTATCAATCTAAGTATATCCCATCAAATTTTCACCACATTTAAATATACATAATAGCAGCACAAAACCCTAAAATTTTGCCACCCGTAGCCATACCTATATAAAACCTTCCATACCAACCTAAGTATTCAAACATACATCACATGCAAGATCAACATGTAACATGATATAGCAACATCCATGGCTAATCATCAATGTTGCAAATATTGTAAATTTCATCAAAGTTCTATGATCAAAATTCCATATAAATGTTATAAATTTCAAAGCTTTTCTTCAAAAAGAGATATTGTTAAACCTACCTAAAGATCTCCCTAACTCACTTAGTGAATTCTTTTTCTTGTTTCCTCTTAAAGGAAGTGGCAAGATTCCTTCCTTCCCTTAACTTTTTCAGTATCTTAAATAAGAGAAGGAGAGTGAGTTTTGAACTCTAAGGATGAAGAGAAAAGATGGATTCAAGTGGAGATTAAGCTAACTTACCTTGAGTACTTAGTCCTTTAGATTTCTCTTTCTTCATCCTTCCTCTCTTCTCCTCTCTTTCTCTCCTTTCCTCATTTCACTTTGCTTCTATTTTTCCCTATCCCTCACTTGGACGAAATTCTAATATTATAAGAGTGATTTTTACTTAAATAAAGTATCAAGTGGTCCTCCTCTTATAATTATAGGTCTACCTTATCATAATTAGGATGCACTTGGCTACTTTTTGGGGGAAGACAATTCATATTCTTATCTTCCTCTCCCGTAGTCAAGATATGCATAGTAAAAGGATATTTATATTTAAAAACCATGATAAAATGTTCTTAAGACAAGAGACAAGGTCCCTTTGATTTAGGGATTCTTTTTCTTTTTCTTTTGTCTCACTCAAGTATGTTAGGTTTGCCTTTCTAGTTGGCAAATTTTTAGCCCTTGAGTCTCCTTTACTTGGCTGAAATTAGTTGTGTAGGATAGGGATGTTTTGTCATAATGCCATGTATTATTTCCTACTATATCATCATATGGCTTGCTGAAATTATGAGTGTAGGATATAGATATTTTTTCCTAATGCCATGTGATCTAATTTTGATTATTATTACACTACTATTTCATCATATGATTTTTATTTCTCTCTCTTGGATTTGGGTTCATTCTTGCCCATTTCCTTTCCTTTGGCTGAAATTTTACCTCTCATGGAGGGTTTGGTCACATTTTTATGATTTTTGGGCTATCGGTCTAACTTATATATCTTAGTCCAAGTTTATGTTATATGTTTTGCTTGGGCTACCTAATTGGCTTACTAGAAACTCATGTGAAGTTGAAATGAAGTGTCCATAGGTGAAGGCCCAATGTATGGATAGAGATGTTAAACTTAGGAACTTTGACTCTTAAATTAGGAAAAATTACCCTAATCCAATCTTCTTGAAATTTTAATACTTGTACTTACTTCCAAAAATTTATCTTCCTTACCCAAGAATTTCGCCTCTCTTTATGATGTTATTTCTAATTTTTCCTAATGGATTTTCTCTCTTTAGCTATTCTCTTAATGTTAGAAACATTTTCTATGGATATACATAAGGTGAAGAATTTCTATGGCTTATATTTTCTTAGATATCTAAAAATTGTTCAATAAGTTTTATTTTTTAATTAAATATTTATGTACCTTTATTAATAAAAATAAAATAAAATTAGGAATGATACAGCCATGGTGGAGGATCCATTGAATCCCTTAGTTAATAGGAACATTATAAAGCTCAAGGTGTAGTTCTTGAAAAGGAGATGGTGACTCCCTCACAAGAAAGAGTTATGGTAGAAATGCTTGTTGGGATTCAAGGAATTTAGAGAACTTTGGTAAAACTTGTGGCAGGTTAGGATTGAATGGGACAACCTTAAGCAGAGGATGATATTAGGATACAAGGTCCTACTATAATAGCTAAGAAAAAAATTTGCCTCAAATGGCAGGAATTGAGGTGACTCTAACCTAATTTTTGAAGTTAAAGCCGCCAACCTTTATAGGATTTAATAGTAATGAGGACCCACATCTGTTCATAGATGTAGTAGAAAAGATTTATAGAGGTTTAGAGTGTTCTAGTATAATGTCGGTAAAATTAATGTGCTTCTAGTTTTATGTTATGGCTTAAGTGTGGTTTAATACATTCGTTAAGGGAAGAGAAGTAACTGCGCCTCCTATGGAATGGAACAAGTTCAAAGAAGCTTCCATGAAACATTTTCTGTCAGTAAGTGTAAGAGATACTCGTGCTAGAGAATTTGAAGAATTGACACAAGTATCAAATATGACTATTACAGAGTATGATATTCGATTTACTCAACCATCTTGGATGTCCCATGATGAGTGAGTTTTATAACTATGAATTAGAAACTTTCATCTTAGCTTTTTATCATATTTAAGCATTTATTTTTTGTACTTATCTTTAGTTCTATGCATCTTTTACAAATGGAGATAAAAATAGAAAATTGATTCAATTTGAGGAATCAAAGCTAAATTGTGGATCTTTAGGAATGATGTCTATAAATCAAGCAGATAAAATAAATTCATTGAGGATAGCTGAGTAAAGAGTATTATCTTTTTAACTCTTGAGATGCATCCTAATGGATATATGCATTAATTCAAAATTTATTTATGACCATATTTTCAAAAGAACTTAAATATAAAGATTTAAGGAACATCCAATGTTGAGAATCTGTTTTCTAGTTGATTTTCGGCCCAACTTTACTCCATTATTTTAGCTATAACCCATAAATTACATATTCAATATGTATAAAATTTGGTAGGTGAATAAATGATACAATTTTCTACAACTTTTATGTTCATGTAATCAACAAATTCTGACATAACAAAGGCCAAAATTGGGATGGAAAAAAATATGTTTGCTGTTGCAGTCTAGCCTAACCATACTGCAGTATTTGGGATGTATATCATAAAATACAAAGTCAATATATACGAAATTTGGTAGGTGGATAGTTGACACAATTTGATACAACTTTTCTTTTCACATTGGCATCAAATTCGGTGGTTATCAAGGAGGAATATCATGATCACATTTTGTGCACATAATGCAATACAACCTGTCAACTTTAGTGCAACTTCTTTTGTCACATTCCTCCCTAGCTGTATCTATAAATAGAGAGATCTTGTGAGCTAGTGAGGAGGCTAGAGGAAGGCTTGAAAGAGCTAAATTTTGAGAGTATAGTTTTGGGTTCTTAGTATTGTAATATTCTTATGTCTTTAGATATTTTGTTATCCGTTCATAATATCATTATTCTTGTTCATCTTCAATTTTGCTTTCTTATTTTGAATATGGAGAACTAAGTTCCTTATGCTAAGGTAAAGGGTAAAACTCTTGGTATGAGAATAATAATTTATCTAACTCTTAATTTTAATATTTATATTTGATGTTGTATTTACCTTCTTATTTTTTTTGTTATTTCTTAATGGCAGGCTTTGCTGCCTATCACTTGTTATTTTCTTTCTAGGGGATGGCTTTGCCGCCTCTCTCTTTTGTTAATTTCTTTCTTAGGGGATGGCTTTGCCATCTACTTTATGTTATTATTATGGTTGACTTTGCCACCTATTTTATTTTATTTTGTTTAGTTAATTAGTTTTATACCTTTCTTTTTTTTGCATACATTAATCTTGTAAAGTGTGAATCTTGATATATTGTAAACAATTTTTGGCACAATAAATGGTTGAACTAATCTTGATTTATTATAGACAATGTGATGATTGGCACAATGTATGTTTGAATCTATTTTACAAGAATGTATTAATTGTGTAAAATGAGGTAAATATAATTCATGTATAAACAAAAGTGAGCTTAAATTAACACATTTTTTGATTGGTACCTTATTCATGTGAGGATTCCAATTGAGTAATAAAAGAGTTAAATTTATTTTTATTCATACCAGGAGTGGATCCCCTAACCTTAGCATTCATTTTTACTTTGAATACATTTCAATTTAATTTGAGTGCATCAATTTCTTGTGTAACATCCCTAATTTCGTTTCTTTTATTGATAAAAGTACATAAATATTTAATTAAGGAAATAAAATTTATTAGACAATATTTTAGATATCTAAGGAAATATAATCCTTAGAAATTCTTCACCTTATGTATATGCATAGAAAATGTTTCTAACATTAAGAGAACAAATAAAGAGGGAAAACCTAATAGGAAAAAAAAATTAGAAATAACATACTAAAGAGATTCAAAATTCTTGGATAAGGAAGATAAATTTTTAGAAACAAGTAAAGGTCATAAAATTTCAAGAACATTGGATTAGGGTAATTTTTCCTAATTCAAGAACTAGAGTTACTAAGTTTAAAATCTTTACCTATACATTGGGCTTTTACCTATGGACACTTCATATAGAGTTTTCCCACTTCTCATAAGTTCCTAGCAAACCCATTGGATAACTTAAGCAAGAAATAAAACATAGACTTGGACTAGGATATAGTAATTGGACCAATAGCCCAAAAATTATGAAAATGTGACCAAGCCCTCCAAGAAAGGTAGAATTTTATCCAAAGCAAAGAAAATGGGTAGGAATAAGCCCATAATGGGTAGGAATAATCCCAAATCCAAGAGGAAAAATAAAATAAAATAAATTAGGTGATGATATAATAATGTAATAATAATAAAGATTAGGTTACATGGCATTAAGACAAAAATTTAGCAAGTGGTGTGATTCTACATTCATAATTTTTGCAAGTGGCATGATAATACAAGGCTTTAGGACAAAAACATCTATATCTTACACTCATAATTTTAACAAGTGGTACGATAATACATGGCATTAGGACAAAACATTCCTATCCCACACAAATAATATCAACCAAATAATGGAGATTCAAGGGCTAGAAATTTGCCACCTAAAAAGGCAAACCTATCATACTTGTTTAAGACAAAAGAAAATGGAAATGAATCCCTAAATCAAAGGGACCTTGTCCCATATCTTAAGAACATATTATCATAATTTTCAAAATACAAATCTCCTTTTCCTATGCATATCTTGACTAAGGAAGAGGAAGACAAGAACATAAGTTGTTTTTTTTTCCAAAAATTCAACCAAGTGTAATCTAATTGTGATAAGGTAGACCCATGATCATGAAAGGTGAATTATTTGGTGGTCTAAATAAGAAAACCCACCCTTACAACATTATAATTTCGTCTAAGTGAGGGAGAGGAAAAATAGAAGCAAGGTAGAGTGAGGAAAGGGGAGGAAGAAAGGAAGAAAGAGGAAGGAGAAGTCTAGGGGACTAAGTGCTCTAGGTAAGTTTAACAATATTTCTTTTTGAAGAAAACTTTTGAAACTTATAATATTTATATGAGATTTTGATCTTAAAACTTTGATGATTGGTCATGATGTTGCTATATCATGTTACATATTGATCTTGCATGTGATGTATGTTTGAATACTTAGACTGGTATAGAAAGTTCTGCATAGGTATGGCTATGGGTGGTAAAATTTTTAGTTTCTGTGTTTTTAATTTCTGGAAATTATCTGTATGGAATTAAAATAAATGGTTAACATAAGAACTATATATATGTGTGTCACAGATTTTTGGCCACTGGAATCATTCAATTTGGAGTCCATATGAGGAAGATATGAGCCGATTAGTAGTCAAAGGTCAGAAAATGGTTCATCAGAGAATAATATGTTAGGATAGCTTTTGTAATTTAATTTATGGGAATTATCTGTAGGGAATTAAAATAAATGGTTAACATAAGAATTATAGATATGTGTGTCACGGATGTTTAACCACTGGAATCATTCAATTTGGAGTCTATATGAGGGAGATATGAGCCAATTAGTAGTCAAAGGTCAGAAAATGGTTCATCAGGGAAGAATATGTTAAGATAGCTTCTGTATTTTAATTTTTGGGAATTATCTGTATGGAATTAAAATAAATGGTTAACATAAGAATTATAGATATGTGTGTCACGGATTTTTATCCACTGAAATCACGCAAGTTAGAGTCCATATGAGGTAGATATGGTCCGATTAGTAAGAAATGGTCAGAAAATGGTTAATCAGGGAAGAATATGTTAGGATAGCTTCGGTGTTTTAATTTTTGGGAACATTCTATAAGGAATTAAAATAAATGGTTAACATATGAATTATAGATATATGTGTCACGAATTTTTAGCCACTGGAATCACTTAATTTAGAATTCTTATGAGTGAGATATGAACCGATTAGTAGGTAGAGGTCAGAACCTATCCGAGAAGAAATAACCTGTACATTTAGGGAGTAATATCACCTTGATTTCTTAATGTTTCGCTACAATGTTCAACATAATAGTTTTAGATAATTTTTTTATCTTGAAATTGACACCAAGATCACCTACATCGGAGTTAAATTGAGGGAGTTATGCTCTGATTAGTAAGAGAAGGTTAGATATGATGAAAACCTGCATCAAGAAAATAAAGAAATAAAATTAATATTTAAAAAAGAAGACGAATCTTATAAATGACTAGTATATGCCATAGCCATTGCCAGTGTATGAACTTCTTACCATCTTAATTGTAAAATTTTGACATGAAAATATTTTATAAACTGATATTTGAAATGGTTATGTTCTTGGTATGATTACCAATGATTTATGGTAATAGTTATATTTTGATGAACATACTTGTTATTGAAAGCATATTTTTGGCTATCATTGTGAAAAGAAAAGAAATGAACACGGTCACATGGCAATCCGTGTGGTGCACCAGTAGGAGACGCCCTACCAACGGTTATTATTATGATTATGAGAAAAGAAAGAGAAAGTGTGCCATGTCGGACGGAGCGAGAAAAGCCCTGTACCGGAGAGTAGAGGATACTCACCCTGATCGGGGTAGCTTGAAATGAGAATATGTTGATGGCCATCATATGATATTCTAAAAATAGTTAATCATGTCATACATATCATTACTGTATGATTCCTATGTGCATAGATATAATGCATTCATGTGACCAAAGATATTTTCTGTATTTTATACAGCTGAACATGACGTGATGAGCTATATTGATGATGATTTATTGTTAAACTTACTGAGATTTAATTCTCACTATATTTCCATATCATGTTCAGAAAATTAGTTATACAGATTTTTCTATAGCTCTGGCTTTTAGTGCACGTTGGATCGAGTACTTTATGTTGGGCAGATCCCATAAGCAAATAAAATGTTTGTGGTCGAGTTGGTTTAGATCTCGGTGAAGGTACAACCACCCGCACCTGTATCTCCAGAATTGGTCAACCAGAATAAATAAGATGTAGATTTTTATGTGTTTGATATGTTGTACGTATGTTTTGATTAATGACATGTATGTGAACTCTGTATTGTATAAATTAAATAAATGTTATATTGAGTTAAGTTGTAACGAGGTAATAACTTCATGGTATTTAAAAAAAAAATTGATACTTAAATGGAGTTGTTACATCTTGCATACTTCGCTTAATGTTCTTCTCACAAAATAAATACTTCGACAACTAGGTTAGAGTTATCTATGTTGGGTCCAAATTAAAGTTTTCTTTCAATTGGCAATCTTTGTGGGATTGACCTTGCCTACCATGAAATTTGTACTTCAACAGATTCATGCACTTGCGATTTTTAATTAAAACAATTACAAGTTTTTGGTGCCGTTGCCGGGATTTGCAACGAAAAAGCTAATAAGATCCAAGTAAGTATAATTCTTCCACTAGTTATAATTTAGAATATATTTTTTTCTTTGTATGGAAATTTTTCTTTATGAAAAATTATTTATTAAAAATTGGTGTGGTAATTTGGGTGTATAAAATTAGTTGATTTTGACAAGAAGGATAAAAATGCCTAAGGAGTATAGATTTTAAATGAGATTGTTGTGACTCCTCCACACTTTCCTAGGAATTCACTAGTTGAATACTACCCATTATTACTAATATCCAAAACAAAAAGATTAAGAAATTTTTTTTTCATTGTATAATTTTGTGATTTTTTTATTGTATTCTCATTTTGTTAGTAATTATGTTATGTGCTATTAGAACACTTGTTTATAATTTTGTTTAGTTTATGTGTGCTTGGAAACGTGATAAAGATAAGTGTTTGGTTAGGAAAAGTTTAAGGTCACCCATTGATTTTACAATTGCAACACTAGATTTTGTTGGATCACCATTAAAAATGGAAGAACAAGTTGTGCCTGAAAAAACTCTTATGGAGTACTTCTCACTTGTTGTATCCAATATTTCATCCTATATAGTGTTACCACAAACTGCTGCAGCTCATTTTGAACTCAAACCAACCATAGTCTAACTTTTACCATCATGTTATGGTTTAGAAAGAGAAGATCCATACTTGCATGTGAAATTTTTCAAATCGTCTCTTGGGCACAACTGAATATCTATCATAAACCAATAGGTTTGTTGAATGTTAACTATTTTTTTATGGTTTGTTGTTTTTTTTATCAAGCTGTGGAGCAAAAGTTTATCTCACACTTAACACAATATATTATCATATTGGCTTCAAATGCTGATGAGTTGATTGACGCATTACAAGCGTGTTTTCATGTACCTGATCCAATTATGACTCAAATAGATTAGACATCAGACAATCGCTTAAAGCGCAAATTGGACTTGACTCTCTATCTGTAACTCGTTTTATTTGATTGCATAAATTTTTATTTCTCTGTTAGTTTACTGCAAGTTCAGTTTTTCCTAAATTTTCTTTCAGGTAATATCTCTTTCAATCTTTGTTGTTTGTTTTGTGTTTGTTCATCTTAAAAAAAAAAAAATTTCTGAGTAATGTTTTGGAATTAGGCAAAACTAACACCAATGATGAAAATGGTTTGAAGTGCTTGTAAACTTTGAAAATTAGATGAGTTCTGAGTTCTATATGTGAACCTAAACTCTATTGTAACGTATGTTTTACCTGAGAATCTCAATATCTTGAGCACTTAATCTTTTACATTTGACTGATTGTTTATTCAAAGAAGATTTATGTGATTCAAATATAACAAGTGATCTCATAAAACTTTAGAACTTATTTGATTGTCACTTGAGGCGAAATCCTATACTACTCTCCATATAAGAAATGAATTAGGCATTGTTGGAATCGTTTGAGCCTTTCAAACCAACCTATACATTATGCCATCCCTAGTAACCCATTTTGAGCCTATATTTATCATTTTTTGTACACCTATATTGTTATCTAATCTTTAAATAAAAATATTGCTAACTCTTACCTTTCACTCACAGAAATAATCATTTGAAAAGCTATGGTTCAGGGGTGGATGGAAGGAGTTTAAAAAATATAGAACTTCTCAAATAAATAAGTTTGGGGGTTTATGTTAAAAAAAGAAAAAAAAAAGAAAAAAAATGTAGTATGAGTAAATAATGTAAGGATGAGAAGGTCAGAGATAGAATTCACATGATAATATCAGAAGTATTTGGAGGGACTTAAATGATCATGTATGTTGTAAAGTGAATTGAGCATTCCTTAATATCTTTTTATCTACCTTTAACCTATTTCATACATTATAAGCCTAATGAAAGTCCTAATGATTTTAAATGTTATGATTAGTCTATATTAGTGGAGAGTGACATGAAAAATAAGTTTATGAAGTCTTAAATGCATCTATCTGGAGATTTATTTTAAATATTTAATTACATAAATTTATTTGAATGCAAAAAGTTCAATGTCAAGGGATTACCACACATACACACATTTGAGATTCAAGAGTAAACCATACCTTGCATATGAATTGAAGTTCTACATAACCTTGAGATCTTGATATAATCCTTGGTTGCACATTTTAAATCTTTGAGGAATGCTTAGTAAGCCAAATACAACTCATCACTCACTTATCTTTCAAAATTTGAAGTTTTTGTGTTTTGCTTGTGGACAAGTAAAAGATTAAGTTTAGGGGTATTTGTTGAGTGCGTTTTATAACTATGAATTAGATACTTTCATCTTAGCTTTTTGTCATATTTAAGCACTTATTTTTCGTACTTATATTTAGTTCTGTGCATCTTTTACAGATGGAGATAAAAATAAAAAATGGACTCATTTGGAGGAATCAAAGTCAAATTGTAGTTATTTAGTAATGATGTCTATAAATCGGGAAGATAAAATAAATTCATTGAGGATGGCTGAGTAAGGAGCATTATCTTTTTGACTCCTGAGATGCACCCTAATGGATATATGCATCAATTTAATCTTGATTTATGACCATATTTTCAAAAGAACTTAAATATAAAGATTTAAGGAACGTCCAATGTTAAAAATTTGTTTGCTGTTTGTTTTGTAGCTCGACCTTACTCCAGTATTTTGGCCATAACTCATAAATTACATATTCAATATGTATGTAATTTGGTAAGTGAATAACTGACACAATTTTCTACAACTTTCATGTTCACGTGATTAATAAATACTGACACTAAAAGGGTTAAAATTAGGATAGAAGAAAATATGTTTGCTGTTGCAGTCCAACCCAACCTTGTTGTAGTATTTGTGCCGTATCTCATAAAATACACCTTCAATATGTACAAAATTTGGTGGGTAGATAGCTGACACAATTTCCTACAACTTTTTGTTTCACATGGGTAGCAAATTCGATTGTTATTAAGGAGGAATATCATGATTACTTTCGGTACACATAATGCAGTACAACTTGTCAACTTTAGTATAACTTGCTTTGTCACATACCTCCCTAGTTGTATCTATAAATAGAGAGATCTTGTGAGCTAGAGAGGAGGCTAGAGGAAGGCTTGAAAGAGCTAAATTTTGAGAGCATAGTTTTGAGTTTTTAGTATTGTAATGTTCTTATTTTTTTAGATACTTTGTTATCCTTTCATAATATCATTATGCTTGTTCATCTTCAATTTTACTTTCTTACTTTGAATATGGAGAACTAAGTTCCTTATAATAAGGTAAAGGGTGAAACTCTTGGTATGAGAAAAATAATTTATTTAACTCTTAATTTTTAATGTTTATATTTGATGTTATATTTACCTTCTTATTTCTTATTTTTTTCTTTTTTATTATTTCTTAATGGTAGGCCTTGCCACCTACCACTTGTTAATTTCTTTCTTAGAGGATGGCTTTGCTGCCTACTTTATGTTATTATTATGGTTGGCTTTGTCACCTATTTTATTTTATTTTGTTAAGTTAATTAGTTTTCTACCTTTTTTTTTGCATACTTTAATCTTATAAAGTGTGAATCTTGATATATTGTAGACAATATTTAGCACAATAAAAGCTTAAACCAATCTTGATTTATTGTAGACAATGTGATGATTGGCACAATGTATGCTTGAATATATTTTACAAGAATGTATTAATTGTGTAAAAAGGATGTAAATATAATTTATGTATAAACAAAAGTGAGTTTAAATTAACACTTTTTCTTATTGAAACCTTATTTATGTGAGGATTCCAATTGAGTAATAAAAGAGTGGATCCCCTGATCTTAGCATGCATTTTTACCTTGAATACATTTCAATTTAATTTGAATACATCAATTTCTTGCATACTTAGCTTAATGTTCTTCCCACAAACAAACATTTCGACAAATAGGTTAGAGTTATCTATGTTGGGTCCAAATTAGAGTTTTCTTTCAATTGGTAATCCTTGTAGGATCGACCTTACATACCATTAAATCTGTACTCCAACAGATTTTTGCGCTTGCGAATTTTAATTAAAACAACAACATCCCACATTTAGTCCTTAACGAAAGGGAAAGGATCAAGAAATTTATTGCAGGACTCGTATGTCCATTATTCAGATTTTTTGTACCACAAACCTATTAGTTTTCTTCTTATGCAACCATAGTGGATTGTAAAAGAATGATAAAAACCAGAGAATTAGCAAAAATTGAGAGTTAGAAGAAGAGAAGAAAGGATCAGGGGGGAAGTTCTCATAGTGGTCAAGCTTAGTGAGTAAGGGAATTAGATTTCAAAGTCCAACACAACCATCACCATTAGAATCTAAGACTATAAATTGAGTATCAGTTAGTGTTAATAAGCAAAAATGAGTTTTGAGAGAGGGCAAGTAGCCTAGCTATCAAGGCTTGAAGCAAACTTTTTATGGTGAACCACAATGCGTCATTTATGGAAAACCTCATACATGGAAGTGCCATATAGACATAAATGCTTGTTTTAATTATGAGTAAATGGGTCACTTGGTTAAGGATTGTCCCCATAAGAGGAGACCAGCTCAAGAATTAATGTAGTTAGTTAGAACAGTGTCAAGACAAGCAAGTAGTGCTAGTGGCAATAAGGGATTAGTGGGTCAGAGGTAGTATCAAGTGAGTAGAAGCCAGTCAAGGGTTTTGGCATTGACTAGATAGGATGCTCAAACTTTAAATACAATGATGACGGGTATTCTTGTGGTTTGTTCTCATAGTGCACATGTGTTGTTTGATTCTAGATCTACCCATTAGTATGTATCTCCTTATTTTGCTATACATATGGGAAAAAATTTAGTTAAATTGGAACATTCTTTTGTAGTTGCAACTCTTATTGGTGACTCATTGTTGGTGAAAGATGTGTATAGATCTTGTATCATCTCAATGTTGGATAAGGAAACAATTGTTGATTTGATTGTATTAGACATGTTAGATTTTGATGTTATGCTTGGCATGGATTGATTAGCTTCATGTTATGCCAATTTGAATTTTCATCTTAAGGTTATTAAATTCAATGTGTTGGGTGAACCTTCTTCTAGAATACAATGTGATTAGAGTGTGGCCCTAAACAATTTGATTTCAACCCTAGATGTATAGAAACTATTAAGGAAAGGGTGTCACGGTTACTTGGCTTTGATAAAAAAATTGAAAGACTGTTTACTGACTTTGATCAAGTTCCAGTGGTGAACAAGTTGTTTGATGTTTTTCCAAAAGAATTACAAGATTTTACCCCCAAAATAGGAAATAGAATTCAATATTGATCTTCTTCTTAGAACTTAATCGATTTTTGTACCTCCTTATAGAATAGCTACTATAGAACTTAAGGAGTTAAGAGTTCAATTTCAAGACTTGTAGACAAAGGGTTTATATAACGGAGCATATCACCTTGGGGTACACTGGTTTTATTTACGAAGAAGAAGGATAGTTTGTTGCAGTTGTGAATAGACTATAGGAAGCTACATAAAGTTACGATGAACAACAATTATCCTCTAACTTGTATTAATGATCTTTTTGATGAATTGTAAGGCGCTTAATGTTTTTTCAAAATAGATTTGAGGTTTGGATACCATCAACTAAGGATAAAGAAAGAGGATATTCTGAAGATGACTTTTTGAATATGGTATAGACATATGAATTCTTGGTTATGTCATTTGGATTAACAAATGTGCCTACAGCCTTCATAGACTTAATGAATAGGGTGTTCAAACCCTTTTTGGACTAATTCATCATTGTTTTCATAGATGATATCTTGGTATACTCACATAGTACTAAGGAGTATGAGCAACATTTGAGGATGGCCTTGCAGAACTTGAGAGCACATTAATTGTTTGCAAATTTCTCAAAATGTGAATTATGGCTCAACAATGTGACTTTTCTTGGGCATGTGATTTGTAAAGAGGGTATTCAAGTTGACCCTAGCAAAGTTAAGGCAGTACAATGATGGCCTCGTCCTATTTCGATAACAGAAGTTCAAAGTTTCCTAAGAATAGCTAGTTATTATCAGAGATTTGTAAAATATTTCTCTATGATTCCTGTACCCTTAATCATACTGACTAGAAAAAGGTTGAAATTTGAATGGTCTAACACACATGTGAAGCTAGCTTCTAAGAATTAAAAACATGCTTAACCATAACACTAGTGTTGATTATACCATCAATCACATGAGGTTACATGATATTTTGTGATGCCTCGAGAGTAGGGTTAGGTTATGTATTAATGTAGTACGAGAAGGTGGTGGCTTATGCATTAAGGTAGTTGAAGAAGCATGAAGAAAATTACTCTACTTATGATCTAGAGATAGCAGCAATGGTTTTTACACTCAAAATATAGAGGCTCTACTTGTACAATGCAACTTGTGAAATATACATTGATCATAAGAGTTTCAAATACATTTTTCAGTAGAAAGATTTAAATTTGAGACAAAGGAGATGGATGAAATTATTGAAAGATTATGACTGCACTATTCTATGTCACCCTAGAAAAGCCAATGTGGTTGCTGATGCTTTAAGTAGAAAATCTATGCATAGCTTAGCTTATATAGCTGAGCTAAGAAGGCCGTTGCTAAAAAACATCCATGAGTTGGAAAGCACATAAATCATATTTGAATTGAAAGAACCAAGAGTATTGTTTGCACACATTCAATTACAATCATCATTAATTGAGGAGAGTAAGGCTTCTCAGGACAGGGATGTGCAACTGTACAAGATAGTAAAATAGGTGAAAGGTAATTAGATTCTAAATTTAGGGTGGATTTTAAAAGGGTGTTGAGATGCTACATATGGTTATATGTTCCAAATGTGGATGATTTGAGAAAAAGGATTTTGTAAAAGGCAAATTGCTCTGCTTATACCATTGATCTAAGAATAATAAAGATGTATCATAATTTAAAAGAGTTGTATTGGTGAGATGGCATGAAAAAGGATGTAGTTGAATTTGTCTTTGATTGTTTAACATGTTAACAGGTGAAGGCAGAACATCAGAGGTCTGTAGGATTACACTAGTAAATTGAAATAACTGAGTAGAAGTGAGAAATGATTACAATGGATTTTTTCACAGGCTAACCCCAAACTCTGAAAAGATTTGACTCCATATAGGTAATGATAGATAGAATGACGAAGTCAGCCCACTTTTTACTAGTAAAGACTATATACAATGTGATTTAATACAAAAATTTGTATCTTGATGAAATAGTAAGGCTTCATGGGGTCCTGGTATATATTATATCTTATAGAGGTTTCCAATTCATTGCTCTTTTTTAGAAATCCTTTCAAGAGGCTTTGGGTATAAGGGTGGATTTAAGTACTGCTTTTCATCCACAAATAGATGGTCAAATTGAACGAACCATTTAGGTATCGGAAGATATGTTAAGAGCTTTTGTACTTGACTTTGGGGGCAATTAGGAGAAATATTTGCCCCTAACTGAATTTTCATACAATAACATTTATCAAACTAGTATCTAAATGGTGCTATTTGAAGACTATATGAAAGGCATTGCTGATCCCTTATCGAACGGTCTGTGTAACATCCCTAATTTCGTTTCATTTATTAATAAAGGTACATAAATATTTAATGTAATATCCGTAATTTCGTTTCTTTTATTAATAAAGGTGCATAAATAATTAATTAAGGAAATAAAATTTATTAGACAATTTCTAGATATCTAAGAAATATAATCCTTAGAAATTCTTCACCTTTTGTGTATGTATAGAAAATGTTTCTAACATTAAGGGAATAGGTAAAGAGAGTAAAACCTAATAGGAAAAATTAGAAATAACATATTAAAGAGAGGTGAAATTTTTGGGGAAGGAAGATAAATTTTTGTTAAGTAAGTAAATGTCTTAAAATTTCAAGAAGATTGAATTAGGGTAATTTTTCCTAATTCAAGAGTTAGAGTTACTAAGTTTAATATCTCCATCCATAAATTAGGCTTTCACCTGTAGACACTTCATATAGAGTTTTTTCACTTCACATGAATTTCTAGCAAGCCAATAGGATAGTCCAAGCAAGAAATAAAATATAGACTTGGACTAGGATATAGAAGTTGGATCGATAGCCTAAAAATCATAAAAATGTGACCAAACCCTTCATGAAAGGTAGAATTTCAACCAAAGCAAAGGAAATTGGTAAGAATGAGCCCAAATCTAAGAAGGAAAAATAAGAATCATGTGAGGAAATAGTAGTGTAATAATAATCAAGATTAGGTCACATGGCATTAAGACAAAACATCTATTTCCTACATTCATAATTTCAACAAGTAGGTAATAATACATGGCTTTAGGACAAAACATCTATATCCTATATTTATAATTTCAACAAGTGGGTAATAATATATAGTATTATGATAAAAGATCCTTATCCTACACATATAATTTCAGCCAAGCAAGGGAGATTCAAGGGCTGAAAATTTTTCACCTAAAAAAGCAAACCTATCATACTTGATTAAGACAAAAGAAAAAAAAATGAATCCCTAAATCAAAAGGACCTTGTCCCTTGTTTTAAGAACATTTTAACATGATTTTCAAAATACAAATCTCCCTTTGCTATGCATATCTTGACTAAGGGAGAGGAAGACAAGAACATGAGTTGTTTTCCCCTAAAAAACAACCAAGTGCATCCTAATTTTGATAAGGTAGACCCATAGTTATGAAAGGTGAACCACATGATAGTTTATTTAAGAAAAACCCACCTTTATACCATTATAATTTCGTCCAAGTGAGGGAGAGGAAAGACATAAGCAAGGTAGAGTGAGCAAAGGAGAAGAGAGGAAGAAGTCTAGAGGACTAAGTACTCCAGGTAAGTTAGCTTAATCTCCGCTTGAATCTATCTTTCTTCTTCATTCTTGGGGTTCAAAAACTCACCCTCCTTCTCTTATTTAAGTTGCTCGAAAAGCTAAGGGAAGGGAGGAATCTTGGTACTTCTTTCAAGAGGAAACAAGAAAAAGAATTTTCTAAGTGAACTAGGGAGATCTTTAGGTAGGTTTAATAGTATTTCTTTTTAGAAAAGCTTTAAAATTAGAAATATTTATATGAGATTTTGATCCTAAAACTTTGAATAAATTTACTATATTTGTTACCTGGATGATTGGCCATGGATGTTGTTATATCTTGTTACATGTTGATCTTGCAAGTGATGTATGTTTGAATACTTAGGTTGGTGTAGAAAGTTCTGTATAAGCATGGCTATGGGTGAAACAATTTTAAGAGGTGAGTTTCCATTATATATTTTTAAGAACCTTTAATTCTAAAATTTTTGCCATAGATAGCTAAAAGGGTAAATGTTATGCTAAGATTCAACGTTTCATAGCTATAGGATGCCTTTTCAGCCATAATGAATAGTATTTCTAGTTGGCATGAATATTGATTTCATGTTAAAAGTAGAATATGATGTTTTGAAGTTGTTTCTTAGGTTTTGGAACCTCCTAAGGCTAAATTTGGGGTCCATTTAACACGTAGGACATCGAATGTTGATGTTTAGGGTTATTCATTGTCAGTCCCTTAAGAGGTGAGTAGAAAATACATGCTATAATACATTTCAAACTCTTTTCCCTAAATGTGATGCATTTTTTAAAATATGTATGAATTCATGCTAATTTGCCTATTAAAATTGGTATATGGAATTCTATTATATTGAATTTGGAATATCATAAGTATAGCTCAATTTTTGCTAATTGGTTTTTGATTTGTAAGATGAAAAATAATAATTAAATTGAAATATGGTATATGTTTTGAATCTGACTTGTTGTGTTATATTTCTATTTGGAAGGATATTCATTCGGAAACATTGTCTATTAGTAGCATAATATGTTAACGCTAATGTACCTTAAAACCTCAACTAGTAGGGGTGATACTAGCTGATTGTATTAGCCAACACACATGATTTGTTCGATTCTGAAAGGGATGGTGGAACGCCTCTTATTATCTACTTAAAAATGGGATTTTCCCTCCCCGCTTCGTGCTTGGAATTTGGATTGGTTTTGATCATAGAATCCTTCCACCCTTTGAATAAATTGTTTGATTTAAATGTTTGGTTATTGATACTTTATAAAAGGAGTAATCCCATATTGATTTGAATTATAACTTTGAAATGTTACAAATTGTACTATAGCATATACCTTCCATTCACTGAGTTTTCAA
Source organism: Gleditsia sinensis (assembly GCA_037074535.1). Taxonomy (NCBI): domain Eukaryota; kingdom Viridiplantae; phylum Streptophyta; class Magnoliopsida; order Fabales; family Fabaceae; genus Gleditsia; species Gleditsia sinensis. The sequence continues at coordinate 45,820,169 of CM073464.1, forward strand.
ACTCACTTTTTCTTTTATAACAATTTAGATAGAAATCAAGATTCTAAACTAGCTCGTCCAACTTAGTAGATAGAGCATCTTGTGGTAAGGTCACTTTGCATCTAGAGCTCCCTTTTGTCATTCTATATCTGATGTTTTGAGACTCTATAGTGGCTCTATAGTCACAAGTAGGGTATCTACTCCCCTTATGTGTGTTTTGGGTTATGTATATATACGTTTAGTAGCTAAGAATTATGGTTTGTAATTATAAATGCTCTTGTGAAAAGTTGAATGACGAAGATTATAATTATATATGTTAAGATGAGTTTGTAGAATATTTGACATAATGTTATATGCCAGCTTATTTAAGTCTTGGAATTTATCCATTTGGGTTTTGAGGTTGACAAACTGAGGGTTGAATCTCTATTCTGTGCCGGTCATGTGCTCCTTCAACCCAGGGAGGGGGGTTGTGACATTTAAACTCTACAAATTATAACATGAAACTAATTAAATGCATCAATTATATGGAAAAAATATCCCCAAGAACCAAATTATTCTATGCAAAATTTCTCAATCATTCAATGCAAATTTCAAGTATAAGCATATGTCATACATGCATCTAGATATGAATCTTTCATGGCCATAAACAAGAACTTTAGCAACACTTTTCATGAAACCCTAAGGTTAGGTGTAACATCCCTAATTTCGTTTAATGTATTCAAAGTAACATCCCTAATTTCATTTCTTTTATTGATAAAGGTACATAAATATTTAATTAAGGAAATAAAAGTTATTAGATATCTAAGGAAATATAATCCTTAGAAATTCTTCACCTTACGTGTATGCATAGAAATGTTCTAACATTAATGGAATAGGTAAAGAGAGAAAACCTAAGAGGAAATATTAGAAATAAATATACTAAAGAAAAGTGAAATTTTTGGGTAAAGAAGATAAATTTTTGTAAAGTAAGTAAATGTATTAAAATTTCAAGAAGATTGGATTAGGGTAATTTTTCCAAATTTAAGAGTTAAAGTTACTAAGTTCAGTATCTCCACCCATAAATTGGGCTTTCACCTATGGACACTTCATATAGAGTTTTTCTACTTCACATGAATTCTTAGCAAGCCAATAGGATAACCCAAAGAAGAAATAAAACATAGACTTTGACTAAGATATAGAAATTGGACGGGTAGCCCAAAAATCATGAAAATGTGATTAAGCCCATTATGAAAGGTAGAATTTTAACCAAAGTAAAGAAAATGGGCAAGAATGAGCCCAAACCCAAGAGGAAAAATAAAAATAAAAATAAAGTGATGAAATAATGGTGTAATCAAGATTAGGTGACATGGCATTAAGACAAAAATTTAGCAAGTGGTGTGATATCCTACATTCATAATTTTAGCAAGTGGTATAATAATACATGGCATTAGGACAAAATATCTATATCCTACACTCATAATTTTAGCAAGTGGTTAATAATACATAGCATTATGACAAAACCTCCTTATCCTACACAAATAATTTTAGCTAAGCAAGGAAGATTTAAGGGTTGAAAATTTGCCACCTAAAAAGACAAACCTATCATAATTGATTAAGACAAAAGAAAAAGGAAATGAATCCCTAAATCAAAGGGACCTTGCCCTTATCTTAAGAACATATTATCATAATTTTCAAAATACAAATATCTTTTTCCTATGCATATCTTGACTAAGGAAGAGGAAGACAAGAACATGAGTTGTTTGTTTTCCAAAAATTCAACCAAGTGCATCCTAATTGTGATAAGGTAGACACATGATTATGAAAGGTGAATTATTTGATAGTCTATATAAGCAAAACCCACCCTTATAACATTAGAATTTCGTCCAAGTGAGGGAGAGGAAAAATAGAAGCAAGGTAGAGTGAGGAAAGGAGAGGAAGAAAGGAAGAAAGAGGAAGGAAAAGTCTAGAGGACTAAGTGCTCAAGGTAAGTTTAACAATATATTTTTTTTGAAGAAAAGTTTTGAAACTTATAATATTTATATGAGATTTTGATCTTAGAACTTTGATGATTAGTCATGGATGTTGCTATATCATGTTACATATTATGTATGTTTGAATACTTAGGCTGGTGTAGATAGTTTTGCATAGATATGGCTATGGGTGGCAAAGTTTTAAGCTTTTGTTGAAATTTTTTGGGAAGAATCGATAAGGATTAAAGTAAATGGTTAACATGAAATATGTAGATCTATGTCTCACGGATTTTTAGCCACTGGAATCGCTCAATTTGGAGTCCATATGAGGTAGATATGGTCCGATTAGTAAGTAGTGGTCAGAAAATGGTTAATCAGGGAAGAATATGTTATGATAGCTTCTGTGTTTTAATTTATGGAAACATTCTGTAGGGAATTAAAATAAATGGTTAACATAATAATTATAGATATATGTGTCACAGATTTTTTGTCACTGGAATCACTCAATTTGGAGTCCTTATAAGGCAGATATGGTTCGATTAGTATGCAGTGGTCAGAAATTGGTTAATCAGGGAAGAATATTTTAGGATAGCTTCTGTGTTTTAATTTCTGAGAACATTCTGTAGGGAATTAAAATAAATGATTAATATAAAAATTGTTTCTATATGTGTCACGGATGTTTAGCCACTGGAATAACTTAATTTGTAATTCTTATGAGGGAGATATGGACAGATTACTAGGTAGCGGTCAGAACCTACCCGAGAAGAAATAACCTGTACTTTGAGGGAGTAATATCACCTTGATGTCTTCATATCTCGCTAAACTGTTCAACATAATAGTTTTAAATAATTTTTTTATCTTTAAATTGACACCAAGATCACCTACATCGGAGTTAAATTGAGGGTGTTATGCTCTGATTAGTAAGAGACGGTCAGATAGGATGAAAACCTGCATCAAGAAAATAAAGAAATAAAATTAATATTTTAAAAAGAAGAAGAATCTTATAAATGAAAATAAAAAAAATGACTAGTATATGGCATAACCATTGCCATTGTATGAACTTCTTACCATTTTAAGTGTGAAATTTTGACATGAAAATATTTTATAAAGTGATATCTGAAATTGTTATGTTCATGGTATGATTACCAATGATTTTTGGTAATAATTATATTTTGATGAACATACTTGTTATTGAAAGCATATTTTTGGCTATTATTGTGAAATGAAAAGAAATGAGCACGGTCACATGGCAATCCGTGTGGTGCACCAGTAGGGGACGCCCTACCAACGGTTATGATTATGCTAATGAGAAAAAAAAGAGAAAGTGTGCCATGTCGGACGGAGCGAGAAAGGCCTGTACTGGAGTGTAGAAAATACTCACCTTGACCGGGGTAGCTTGATGTGAGAATAAATTGATAGTCATCATATGATATTCTGAAAATAGTTAATCCTATCATACATGTCATTATTGTACGATTCTCATGTGCATAGATATAGTGCATTTTTGTGATCAAAGATATTTGCTGTAGTTTATACAGATGAACATGACGTGATGAGCTATACTGATGATGATTTATTGTTGAACTTACTGGGATTTAATTCTCACTATATTTCCATGTCATGTTCAGAAAATTAGTTATGCAGATTTTTCTATGGCTTTAGCTTTTAGTGCACGTTGGATCGAGTTACTTTATGTTGGGCAGATCCCAGAATCAAATAAAATGTTTGTGGTCGAGTTGGATCAGATCCCGGTGAAGGTGCAACCTCTCGCACCTGTATCTCCAGAATTGGTCAACTAGAATAAATAAAATGTAGATATTTATGTGTTTGATATGTTTTACGTACGTTTTGATTAATGATGTGTATGTGAACTCTATATTTTATAAGAATAAAAAGTTGTTACATTAGGGTTTAAAGTAAAAAATCAAAATTCTAAAATTTTCAAAGTAAAAATTATTGTCAAACCTTCCTACTAACAATATTCTTTAGGCACAAATCTAGACAATGAGCTGCGCACATTGACCAATAAATATGTGGCCTTTTATTTTTCCATCAATTTTTGACTAGTTGCTTTTAAGGTTTTTTCGATTATTTGTAGACTTGTAATATGTATTCTTCTCCAACTTCCTCCACAACTTTGTCAAGCAATCGAATATAATAATCTGTATTTCTGCTATCAATGACAAAAGAACCAATAGATTTAGAAAAAATAGGACTTGTTTGATTTTTTTTATTTTTTTTTAAATTTCTAAAAATTATGTTTAAAAATTATTTTTTAAAATAAAAATAAAAAAATCTGTTTGATGAAATATTTTGAAAACAAGTTACTTTTTGTTTTTTTGGATGTTTTGGGAATAAAAATAGAAAATAAAAACAAGTCTCCCTTGTTTTTTTTTGTTTTAAAACAATTTGTTTTCAAATTTTTTTTGTTTTGAAAACAAAAATGTGGTTTTAAAAACTGGAAATAAACAGACCCATAGTTCTCCTGTTACAATACAACAACAAAAACAATAAAATATTTTTCCATTAGGTGGGGTTGGCTATATAGATCAAACGATGCCACAGTGGCCTATTGTAAATGAGATTAATAAAGAGATTATTAATTGTTAAATCTTTCTTAATAGTTTCACCTATTGTTTTCTTTAGTCTCCCTCTACCTCTAACTATCGAACCACTCTTCATCTGATCTACTCTTTTCAGAACGACTTATATAGGTCTTTTTCACATATGGCCAAATCATCTTAAACGAGATTCCACCATATTTTTTACGATAGGCACTACCCCAACTTCCTCTCTAATGTACTTCGTCTTAATCATATCTCTTCTAGTGTATCTATAAATCTAGCGCAACATTATCATCTATGCAATATTGAGTTTATCTTCATGTTATCTTTTAACTGCCCAACATTTAGTACCATACAATATTGTTAGTCTTATGGTTATACGGTAGAATTTTTCTTTAATTTTAAGCAATACTTCTCTATAACAAATGATACTTGAAGCCTTTTTCCATTTTATCCATCCCGCTTGAATTTTATGGTTTATGTCCTCTTTTACTCCACCGTCATTTTGTATAATAAACTCAAAATATTTAAAGCTTGTGACTTATTTTAATAGATGGTCTCTAAGTTTTACTTCTAAATTTGAATTTGTTCCCTTTTACTAAAATTACATTCCATATATTTTGTTTTATTTCTACTTATACAAACACCATGTGATTCAAAAACTTGTCTCCATAATTCTAATTTCATAGTTATTTTTTCTTTTGATATACTAACTAGAACTATATCATATGCAAAAATCATACATTGAAACCCCAAATCTTGGATATGTTCAGTAACTGCATGCAAAATTAAGTTAAAAAGATAAGGACTTAGAAATGGCCTTTGATGTAGTTCTATAGTTATGAAAAAATCTTTTGTGTCACCATTTTGTGTCCTCACGCAAGTTGTAATTTTATTGTATATATCTTTAATTGTTCGAATATAAGCAATACTTACTCCTTTCTTCTCTAAATTCTCCATAAAATCTCTCTTAGCACTATATCATATGCCTTTTCCAAATCAATGAAAATCATATGTAAATATTTTTATTTCCTTGGATATCCCTCCATCAACCTCCGTAGTAAGTAAATTGATTCTATGGTTGACCTTCCTAACATGAAATTAATTCTCTGTGACTTGAGTCTCTTATTTTAATCTCTATTCAATGACTTCTCATAACTTTATAGTATGGATCATGACCTTAATCCCCTTATAATTGGCATATTTTTGTTTATCCTCCTTATTTTTATAGATATGGATTAAAGTATTTTTTCTCTATTCATCCGGCATTTTTTTCAATCTTATTATCATATTAAACAACTTAGTGAGCTAACTTATTCCTTTCCTGCCTAGACTTTTTCATACCTTAATATGTATATTATCAGGTACTACTGCTTTTTCATTATAAATTTTCTTCAAACTCTTCTCTACTTCAAACTCCTGAATTCTAAGATAAAAGGTGTAGTTCCCCTATTACAATATACCCATAAATTCATAATGTGCATATGATTTATGCTATTGGTCAAACCATTGTGTAACATCTCTAATTTTGTTTCTTCTATTAATAAAGGTACATAAATATTTAATTAAGGAAATAAAATTTATTAGACAATTTTTAGATATCTAAGGAAATATAAGCCTTAGAAATTCTTCAACTTATGTGTATGTATAGAAAATATTTCTAACATTAATGGAATAAGTAAAGAGAGAAAACCTAATAGGAAAAATTAGAAATAACATACTAAAGAGAGGCAAAATTCTTGGGTAAGGAAGATAATTTTTTTGGAATTAAAGGTCCTAAAATTTCAAGAAGATTGGATTAGGGTAATTTTTCCTAATTCAAGAGTTAGAGTTCTTAAGTTTAACATTTTCACCCATACATTGGACTTTCACCTATGGACACTTTATATAGAGTTTTTTCACTTCACATGAGTTTCTAACAAGCCAATTAGATAGTCAAAACAAAAAATAAAACATAGACTTAACTAGGATATAGAAGTTGGACCAATAGCCCAAAATTATGAATATGTGACCAAGCCCTCCATGAAAGGTAGAATTTTAGTCAAAGCAAAGGAAATGGGTAAGAATGAGCCCAAATCTAAAAGGGAAAAATAAGAACCATGTGAGGAAATAGTAGTATAATAATAATCAAGATTAGGTCACATGGCATTAGGACAAAACAGCTATACATTCATAATTTCAACAAGTAAGTAATAATACATAGCATTAGGACAACATAATTTCAATAAGTTGGTAATAATACATGGCATTAGGACAAAACATCTATATCCTACATTCATAATTTCAACAAGTAGGTAATAATACATAACATTATGACAAAACATCCTTATCCTACATAAATAATTTTAGCTAAGCAAGGGAGACTTTAGGGCTAAAATTTTGCCACCTAGAAAGGCAAACCTATCATACTTGAGTGAGACAAAAGAAAAAGGAAGTGAATCCCTAAATCAAATGGACCTTATCCCTTGTCCTAAGAACATTTTATCATGATTTTCAAAATACAAATCTCCTTTTGCTATGCATATTTTGACTAAGGGAGAGGAAGACAAGAATATGAGTTGTCTTTCCCCAACAAACAATCAAGTGCATCCTAATTGTGATAAGATAGACCTATGATTATAAGAGGTGAATAACTTGATAGTTTATTTAAGCAAAACTCACCCTTATAAAATTATAATTTTATCCAAGTAAGGGAGAAAAAAAAAAGTAAGGTAGAGTGAGGAAAGTAGATAAAGAGAGGAGAAGAGAGGAAGAAAAAAGTAGGAGAAGTATAAAGGATTAAGTATTCAAGATAAGTTACCTTAATTTCCACTTGATTGCATCTTTTCTCTTCATCTTTAGGGTTCAAAACTCGCCCTCCTTTTATTTAAGCTGCTAGAAAGGTCAAGAGAAGGGAGGAATCTTGCTACTTCCTTCAAGAGAAAACAAGAAAAAGAATTCACTAAGTGAATTAGGGAGATCTTTAGGTAGGTTTAACAATATCTCTTTTTGAAGAAAAACTTTGAAATTTGTAACATTTATATGGGATTTTGATCTTAGAACTTTGATAAAATTTACAATATTTGCTACTTAGATGATTGGCCATGGATTTTGCTATATCATGTTACATGTTATCTTGCATATGATGGATGTTTTGAACATTTTAGTAGGTGTGGAAAGTTCTGCATAGGTATGGCTATGGGTGGTAAAATTTTAGGATTTTTATATTGCTATTTTGTATATTTGAATATGGTAAAAAATTGATGGAATATGATTAGATGTAAATTAGGAAGAAAATGGAAGAAAACGTAATAAAATGATGAACTAAAACCTTAGGAAATGTTTGGTTAGGAAACTAAATTTCAGAGTAACCAGCGAAACTTCTATTTTTGAAATTCTAGGAAGAATCGCTTATAAATTAAAAGAAATGTTTATCATGAAAAATGTAGATATATATCTCACAGACTTTTAGCCATTGGAATCACCTAATTTGAAGTTCAAATGAGGGAGATATGATTCGATTAGTAAGTAGTGGTTAAAAATTGGATAACCGAAGAAGAATCTGTAAGGTAAACTTCTGTGTTTGAATTTCTGAGAAAAATCTATAGTGAACTAAAATAAATAGTTAACATAATATATATATATATATATATGTCTCAAGAATTTTTAACCACTGGAATCATTCAATTTAGAATCCATATTAGGAAGATATGGTCAGATTAGTAAGTATTGGTCAGAAATTAGCTAACTAGGGAAGAATCTGTTAAGTATGCTTTTGTATTTGAATTTCTGCACAAAATCTGTTGTGAATTAAAGGAAATTGTTAACATAATAAATATAAATATTTGTCTAATGGATATATAGGCTCTAAAATAATTTAATTTGGAGTTTATATGAGGGAGATATGGCTAATTAATGAGTAGATGTCAGAATTAATCTAGAATCCAAGGTGGTAAATGTAAGCATTTTAATTTTTGATTTTTTGAGAATAATTCGTAAAAAATATGAAGAAATGATAAACCTGAAAGTTGTAGATAAATGTCTTATCATTTTATTAGCTTTGGAGTCACCTCAATTGGAGTTCGTATGAGGAAGATATGGTTGAATTAGTAAGGAAATGTCACAGAAGATGGTCAGATCGTGTTCCGAGTTGCTTCAATACGGGTAGGTCGAGTTCAAGACTGTTTTTTAGTACGTTTGAAGTTTTTTTCACATATGTGTCTTAAAACATGGTCAGGTCATGTTGGGAGCTGATAAAATTTATTTTTAACAATTTTTTATTTTAAATGAATCTCATTAACTATAGGGTAATAATAGAAACTAAATTGGAGAAGAATGCCCTATAAAATTTGTGAGAACATGTGTTAGAAATAATATAAGTATGAAGAAAGTAACTAGAGGTTAAGCATAAAGAAAATGAAAAGATGAAAATAATATTTAAAAAAAAAGAATCTTATAAATAAAAATAATAAATAATTAGTGTATGCCCTAACCCTAGCAATTGTCATTGCATGAACTCTTTATCATCTTAAGTGTATAATTTTGACATAGAAATATTTTATAAAGTGGTCATTGAAAATGATTATGTTCCTAGCAAGATTGTATTTTATCAATGATTTTTGGTAATGATTATGCTTTGATGATAAATTATGACATATGAGTATAATGAACATATTTATTATTGAAATCATATTTTTGGCTATTAACGTGAAAAAAAAGAGATGAGGATGAACACATGGCGGTCCATGTGGTGCACTAATAGGGGACGCCTACTCACGACTATGATTATGTTAATGAGAAATGAAAAAAAAGTAAGCCATGTTGGACAGAGCAAGAAAAGTCCTTACTGGATAGTAGAAAGTATTCACCTTAACCGAGGTAACTTGATATGAAAATAAGTTGATAGCCATCATATGATATTTTAAAAATAGTTATTTATGCCATACTTGTCATTACTGTACGATTTTTATGTGCATAGATAAAGTGCATTCATGTGACCTAAGATTTTTGCTATAATTTATACAGATGAACATGATATGATGAGCTATATTGATGATGATTATAATTTATTGTTAAACCCACTGAAATTTAATTCTCACTATATTTTTATATCATGTTTAGAAAACTAGTTATACAGATTTTTCTATGGCTCTGACTTTTAGTGCACGTTGGATCGAGTTACTCTATGTTGGACAAATCTTAAAAATTAATAAGGTATTTGTTAGTAAAGGTGCAACCACTCGTATTCGTATATCTAGAATTGGTCAATATAATTGAATAAGATGTAGATATTTATGCGTTTAATTTTTGTACAAATTTTTTGATTAATGATGTGTATATAAATTCAGAATTATATCAATATTAATAGTAGACCTTATACCTTAATTATGCTTGGTTAAATTAATTGAATGTTATTATAAGTTAAGTAATTAGAAATAAAAAAATAATGACTTTACAGAACTTTACAAATATATATATTAAAAAAAATAGAATTGTTACACATTGCACGTTATTGTTACTCCTCTTTCTTGCCATGCAACTTTCATGCTATGTATCCATTCTTTCGTGGATTTATATTTGATACTCGAACTGAAGTCGCAACAATGTAGTCATACTATATAATGTATAGTATGGAATTTTAAAAAAAAGAAAGGTATACCCATGATTGGCTTGTTTTAGATCATAGGCTAAATAATTCAGGCCCGGAAAGCTTGCATCTTAATGGGTTCAAAATGTTATCCAAGCCTACATTGTATACATGCCTACTAATTTAGATATTGTGAACTACGAAGTTGTGTGGGCGACATCAAATTACCAAGCTATCATGCAGTATGGTTTAATGCCTACTAATTGCTTTTATTCTGTTTGTACTGGACGGAAAATTTTTATTTTAATTGCTTCTTTTTCCTATTCCCATATCAGTTTATAAGTCATCAAGACTAGTCTATAAAATGTGGAAAAAGTTCAGAGCTGCATTCCAAGGTTAATCTCGATCAACTGAGCAATAAAATTTGAAATTGGATAGATAGAGGGATCAAACACAGGCTGTGGTAAATACAAAATGGTGTAGTGGACTTGACCATTATTTGGTTATAAATGGTAACGTTGAAAATAAATTTTCCTTTGATAAGGAAGCACTGTGTAAGACAGCTTTTGATGATAAATAAACTTGCATTTTCAGGGGAAAAATAATAGGAACATCACGTTACTAATTAGATAAGGCAATTGAAGAGATAAAATCAAGTAGTTTAGCAAAAGGTCCTAGGTTCAAACCCTTGCTCTTCCATTGTACCGAAAAAGAAAAAGAAAAAAGATAAAGGCAATTGAAGAGATAAAATAAAGTAGTTTGGGTTTCAAATAATTTTACTTGTTCTGAAATCTTAATTGACTGCAACTACTTCCTGAGGCATCTGAACAGCAACAACATTATAGCAGCGGCTGCAGAGGGTAGGGTGGTCCCAAAATGAACCAACTAGCTGTGAATAATTCCAGCATCTTTCACACTTGGAACCCTCAGCACGAGATATGCCAACCCAGACTTTACCATTCCCTTGAATTAGGCACTCACCACTATATGGTATATTTGCAATAAGTTCATTATCCAATGAGGGAAGAATCTCAGCCTGCATATTGTTGAACATATAAAGAACAAGAAGTTCGTTAACCATAGCTATTAAAAACTTACTATTACATGAAATTTCAACTTACAATTGTGGAAACAAAAGCTCTAGTTCTTCTAGCCCTATGCAATCACATTGGAGACATGCATAATGGTAAATGTAATGGCTAGAAGAGGTGAATGTACCATGATGATAGATAAATGACAGAATTAATCCATAGAATATAATGAGTTTTGGGTTAAATAAATGTTGAGTTAAAAAAATTAAACAAAAATCTAAATCAATTTGGCTACAAAGCTTCTAGATCCCATTTTCTCGATTCACCTAAATCTAGAAGCCTCACTTGTGCAAATTGATGGTCTTTGAGAAACCTAAAGTAATAATAACCAGTGGAGTGTAAAATAGTCATGAAGGTAATAAAACAACACATCCTTTCAACTTAATTAAATTATAAGCTAAAACATTGCTAATAGAGTTCAGTATGGAAGTTAAATCACTCAGGTCATTATGTGAGCACAAGAGCATGAAATCGTGTGTATATTATTGAGTCAAAGTTGATACATATATACATAGAAGATGCAACAGAAACACTACAAAAAAGGAGAAAAATCTGGAAAAAAATTCTAATGGATGATGGATACTATGCTATCATAATCTTCCTACAAAAGTGGCAACCATATATAGAAAAACATATCCTTATAAATATCCGGTGAACGGATAGGATCACAATCACACTCTCCCTCAAGTTAAATCATAGATATTTATAATGTCCAATTTGTTGGCATATTCTTCAAAACATTGTCTTTGAATTCTTTTGTAAACATATCGGCCGTTTGCCGCTTGATTGGTATATAAGTCAGACATACAGTTTCCTCCTCAATATTTTCTTTGATAAAATATTGGTCTACCTTCACATGTTTAGTTCTATCATGATGAATAGGATTATAAGACATGTTGATAGCAGCTTTGTTGTCATAGTAGTGCTTTATTGGCATCTCATAGATAATTTGTAATTCTGTCAACACTCTTTTTAACCAGAGTCCTTCACAGATACCCTTGGTTATGGCTCTGAATTCAGCTTCCGCACTGCTACTAACTACTACTTTCTGCTTCTTACTTTGCCATGTGACTAAGTTTCTCCATACAAAAGTACAATATCCAGTGGTTGATCTTCTGTCTTCCACCAAACTTGCCCAATCAGCATTTATATAAATCTTTATGGTCTTCTGTTCTCCTCTCTTGAATAGTAAACCCTTTCTTAGTGTACCCTTCAAGTATTTTAAAATCTTATAAACAGCCTCAAGATGCCCTTCATTTGGAGAATGCATATAACGACTTACCACACTTACAGAGAAAGCAATGTCTGGTCTAATATGTGATAAGTAAATTAACTTTCCAACAAGTTTATGGTATTTTTCTCGATCAACCAGTTTTCTATCACCCTCAAATTTAGTGCTCACTATGGGTGTAGTACTTGGTTTCCATCCAAGCATACCAGTCTCCTTTAAGAGGTCAAGAACATACTTTCTTTGCGAGATATAAATCTTTGTTTGATCGGGCAACTTCCATTCCCAAGAAATACCTCATTTCCCTTAGATCTTTTACCTTGAACTCCTTTGTTAGAATTAATTTGAGTCTTTTCATTTCCATTATATCATCACTAGTGACTATGATGTCATACAATTAAAATTGTCTTTTTACCTTCTCTGATTCTGAAGAACATCGTATGATCTGTTTGAGTTTGAACATACCCTTCAAATTTTAGAACTTTAGTGAACCTGTCAAACCAGACTCATGGAGACTGTTTTAAACCGTACGGAGACCTTTCTAGCCTACAGGCTCTATTTTCTCCCCCTTGCTTATCAAAGCTTGGAGGAAGCTTCACGTAGACTTATTCCCTCAATTCTCCATTTAAAAATACATTTTTTATGTCAAATTGTTGGAGAGGTCAATCTAAGTTGGCTGCTATAGACAGAAGAACTCTTGATATTTAATTTTGCTATAGGTGCAAACGTCTCATTGTAATCCAACCCATAGGTTTGGGTAAATCCTTTTGCTACAAGGCGGACTTTATTTCTTTTAATTGTCCCATTAGCATTATACTTTACTGTGAAGACCCACTTACATCCAACAAGTTTCTTTTCTTTTGGAATATCAACCTCCTCCCATGTTTCATTCTTTTTAAGTCCTTTCATCTCTTTCAAGACAATTTTTCTCCACTCCTTTACTTTAAGGGCTTCTTAAATGTCTTTGGGTATTTTGATTTCGTCCAAGTTAGCAATAAAAACACGATATCAAGTAGATAAAGCATCATAAGACAAAAATTTCTCGATTGAATGCATAATACATGTTCTGATTTTTTTCCTCAAGGCAATAAGAAGTTCTAAGTCATTAGTTACCTGCTCCTACTCTTTTTTTGCATCATATTGTTCTTCCTCATCAAGTTCTTGTATCGATTCAGAGCTTGGTACTGCTTCGGGTACAGAGGAAGATGTACTATCCACCTTTTTCTTTTGAGAGTAGACTTTCAATTCTTTATTTTCTGTAATCTTATTTGTGTCTTCTTCATTAGAATTCGCTTTTGTTTGAGGCATAGGGGAACTGTTTTCAAGAATACATGAGCTGTTTTCTGTAATAGGCTTAGAAACAGAATAAGGATCTAAATGTAGGTTCAAAGGCTGAGATTCACACTCAAACTCACTCCAATGCTCCTCTTGAATCAAAGACTGTAGAAAAAAAGAGCTTTCTTTAGAGAAGGTGACATCGCAGCTGACAAAGATCTTTTTGTTTTTAAGGACATAGTATTTATACTTTTTGAGTAGCCGAGTATCACAGGAACAAACATTTAACAGCCTTAGGATCAAGTTTATTATTTTGATAGCTATGAACAAAAACATAACATCCAAAAACTTGCAAAGGGAGTTTTGTTTCAAGATAATGAACATGATGAGTTTCTCTGAGTTTTTCAAGGGGAGATTTGAAAGACAGAACATGACTGGGCATTCTATTGATAAGATAGATAATAGTAAGAATAGCATCCCTTGAAAAATATTTAGGTACATGACTAGTGAACATAAGAATTCTTGCTAATTCAAGGAGGTGCCTATTTTTCCTTTCAGCAATACCATTTTGCTGAGGACTATTGACACAAGTATTTTTATGAATAATGTCATGTTCTTGTAAAAAACAATAAAGGTGTTTATTGAAATACTCAGTGCCATTATCAGTATAAAAAATTTCAATGCTGATTTGGGATTGAGTTTTTATCGTATTATAATAGTTAATGAAAACAGAAGGAACTTCAAAATTTTCTTTCAGCAAATATACCCAGTCTAAACGAGTGTGATCATCAATAAAAGTGATAAACCATTTTGAATTAGTGCGATTTGCAATGCGAGAAAGACTCCAAAGATCACTATGCACTATAGAAAAAAATGTACTAGATTTATATTCAGATCTTTTGAAAGTAGTTTTCTAACTCATAGACATCACAATAAATATGATAATCTTTATTCATAGAAATTTTAAGAAAAATGCGAGACATATATTGAAAGTTTGAATGTCCCAACCTCTTATGCCATAACAAAAGTTCATCATTCTTAAAAGTAAAGACATTGTTACAAGAGTTTTGGGAAAAAGGCTTAGTTGTTGTTGTTGTCTTCAGTAAAGTAGTACACCCCTTTGGACTCCTCAGCATTGCCAATCATCTTCCCTGATGACAGGTCTTGTAAAACGCAATGAGTAAGAAAGAAGTGAGCACTACAGTTAGTTTCTCTAGTCAATTGACGTATTGAAAGTAAGTTATATGCTAAGTTTGGGACATAGAGAACCGAGTTTAAATAAACAGAGTTTGAGATTTTAATACTTCCTTTTCCTGTAATAGGAAATAAGGTATCATCTACAATTCGAACCTTCTCATGACCAGCACAAGGAGAATAAGAGATAAAGAGACGAGGATTATTTGTCATATGATCAGACGGACCAGAATCTACTATCCATTTTTTTCTATTAGATACTGTATGTAAAGTTTGAGTAAAGGTACCTTTTATAGTAATAGACTCACTCTTTTGTCCAGAACATTACATGTTATTTAATATCTCAAGTGCAATTTTCAAAGAAATATTTTGGTCAATACCAGGTTGCTTGTGGTGTTCTTCAGCTTTTTCTGGACCAGTCTCATTTGAGACTTGGTAGCCTCGTGCTTTTCTTTTTCTGGGCTTTCAATCAGGTGGCTTTTTGTGAATCTCCCAGCATGTCTCTTTAGTGTGACCACTTTTCTTACAATGATTACACCGCTTCTTCTGTCCCTTGTAACTTGGCTCACCTGTCCTGGAAACTAAAGCAGAATCTTCTGATGCAAGAGTCAAAACAAGGACTGGTTGTTCTTGGAGCATCACCTTTCTTCTTGCTGCTTCCCTTTTTACCTCAGAAAAAACTTCTTTGGTTGTAGGTAGAAAAACACGGCTCAAGATTCTGCCCCTTATATCATCAAAACTTATGTTTATCTTTGCTAAAAACTCAAAGACTCTCTCCTTGTCAATTTTTTGGCTATACATTATAGCATCCTCCTTACACTTCCACATTTCTTTTGTGAAAATGTCAAGTTCCTGCCACAATACAATCATGTCAATCCAGTATTCTGTAATCTCCTTGTCCCCTTGTTTCATCTGCCAAAACTTCGTTTTTATTTCATAGAGGTGTGAGGCATTTTTTCCATTATAGTAGGATTTCTTCACACCTTCCCATATCTTATGCGCAGTTGGCAGGAACATAAAGGTCCATTTAATCGATGAAATCATGGCATTGATGAGCCATGAAGAGACCATCGAGTTATCCATCTCCCATTGTCGGGTGGGTTGCAAATTGGTTGGGTCTGGAGTTGTTGTATTTTCGGTGATAATACCCAGCTTCCCGCGACCTCTAATGGCCAATTTGATGGCCTGTGCTCATTCCTGATAATTGGTACCGTTCATTTTGTCTGTAACGATCACCACCGAGGACCCTTCGAGGCCAGAAATCGTTGATAACGGATTTCCAGTCTAGCTCAGGTTCATGGCAGAGGTTCCCTCAAGGTCTGAGCTGGGTTTGTCACTTTCTGGGATCAACTCCAGTGTCTAGGTGGTATGCTCTGATACCATGTGAGCACGAGAGCATGAAATCGGGTGTATATTATTGAGTCAGAGTCGATATATATATAAATAGAAGATGCAACGGAAACACTACAAATAAGGAGAAAAATCAAGAAAAGAATCCTAATGGATTACGGATACTATGCTATCGTAATCTTCTTACAAAAGCAGCAACCATATACAGAAAAACATATCCGATCAACGGATAGGATCACGATCACACATTAGCGATGCAGGCAGCACATGGAATAACAATTTATTGGCTTTTCATTTTTTTTCTCATTCCTTTCTTCCCTTCTGCTTTGGCCATAACAAAATGTAGGCTAGGAGATTGAAGTTGGGTTCAATTTTGGTTGAGGCCCTTTAATTTGATATTCCAAGAGTCAAATCATGTTAAAAACTTTCTTATATTTTTACAGTTGGTGGTTATTTTGGTTAAGTTAGAGGATTTACTGGAAGCAGGCTGTAGCTGTGGCATGCAAGCACATTTGAGGTGAAAATAGTTTTGATGCTTTTGTTTATATTTTTCATCTCCCCAAACAAATCCTAATCTGATACGCCCTAAATAAGCTTCTAAACCTACAATTTTGGATTTTTTTTGGCTGCCCCTAGCACTCCATGAAGATGTTCATTACTGTCTTATGTCAATTAGTCACAGAAGATGATGTTAAGGGAGGTATTAATTATTTAAATTACTTGTAGGATGAAAAATAGTTACCCCACTCAGAGGTATTAAAAAATTTAGGAAAGTATTGTAGGTGAAGGAAATAGTTACTTATAGTACACCCAAATAAAAAAAGGTACGAGTCTTTGGTTATATTTTTATTATAAAACTATAAATAAAGGTTGACAGTCAATGTTATACACACTGTCATTAAGTCTTCCAATAATATATTTTGTTTATTCACTTCCTTTTTTCCCAACTTCTACTCTTCCTATTTCTCAACATAGTATCATAGTATGAGTATCACCTACATTGAATTCTATAACCTAGCACTAGCTTATTAAAAACAAAATTGATCATATATTTTATAAAGATTTGATATTCTTATATGGGATTGTTGATAGTATGGCATCATAGGTAAAGTGTTCTAGTGTTGTTTTGTTAGTTTTATCGTTGAAGGAAGTAGTAGTCAAAACACTTGATGTGACCTTGCGAGTCATAAGGAGTGGAGATTCTGAAAGTTGTGTATTAAAGACTTTTGGTACTATCACACAAGGGAATTATGGGTTGTTGGGTGCCCTGGTGTTTAAAGCCTAGTGAAGACTTGCTAGGAGAAAGTTGAGGGAGCTACTCATGGGAAGTATGTTGAAGACTTTTGGGAGTCATGTCAATGGATTAGGTGATGTGGCCTAGGTGAGCAGCTAGGAGGATGGGGGAACTTTAGTTGCAAAAATTCTTGAATCAATGGTTGAGTTGTATTTATTATTGCTCTTTTCTTTTCTTTTGAGTTGGGTTTTACTTGCAACAAGCTGCGAGCTTTGTAATATTCAGCTTGAGGGGGAGAGGTAAGAGGTATTACTAATTAAGAAAAGTCTTATAGGACAATAGGATAAGAAAAGAATTTACCTTTTACAAGGTATTAAGAATTTACCTTTAATAAGGTATTGAGAATTTAGGAAAGGTAAGTTAGAAAATAATTACTTGTGTAGCACCCAAATGTAAAAATTGTAAATGATTTTGTGTAATTACAGTATTAGTATAAATAAAAGTTGAGAGTCAGTGTTATTGACTCCACCAATTTTTTTTTGGTACAGATTGACACCACCATTAAGTTGTTCAGAAATATTTTTTTTTTTGGTTTCCTTCCTTTTTACCTAAACTTCTGCTCTCCCGATTTTCTCAACAGATGACATGGATATGGACATACCTGAGATGTTATGAATAGATGATGCAGTGTGTCAGCATCATTTTTGGCAGCATATAGATCAGATAATTGGGATGCCAGACTGGCAGCAGATGTATAAATATGAACCTTTGCGTCTAAACTGGCTCCAATTAGCTTGCCAGTTCGAGCAATCTCCAAGACTCTATTCACCTCCATCCTCAACTGGCAAAAAATTCTTTCATTTAGTAACGGTTATCAGAAAATTGATATTTGATGTAAATTCACTATTTTGGAAATTTTAGAGAACAATCAAGAGTAAGCTCTTTCCTTCAATTGTTCTTTTTCTGTTTTATCAATAACCAAGAAAAGAAAAAAATAGAATAGCAAGAGAACAAATTACATTTAAGGGAACTGATAAAAAAAGAATTAATCAAGACAGTCACATATAATTTACAAAAGAATAATTAAATCATTTAACCACTGAATTTTCCTATTTTATAACAGTATAATCATGTCTCTTTCATTTTTTGCCCAACATCTTTGAAGGACATACTTATACATCTGAATGAGTATCTAGAGAAAACAAAGAAAGAGAGACCACTGAAATTGGAATCCAGAATGAAAATTCAGCGTTATACTCTATAATTTTCAGACTACATAAAAATTATTTCTGGATTCGGAAAGAGTAAAATACCAATGCAGTTTATTATCGTTTTAATAAATCTAATACATGTTATCAGAAAGATTATGTAGTGGACTGCGTGTATCTTGCTTAATTTCATGTGATGTTGTAAAATAAAGATAATTAATTTGAAAGCAAGCATTGCACTCCATATTTTGATCATTTAAAGAGATTATGTAGTCATGTCCTTTAAATAATCATTTTATTTTTTTCTAAGGAAAAATTTATGACAAAGTGTGTAGGCTTATATTTTGGCTAGAAGAATTCTTGTTATAATTATATCATGAATGAATTGAAACATGGATTTAGATGACATCAGCTTGTAAGAGAGAAACTACCTCGAGAATCTGTTCCCAGAAATCAATTTCTTCTGCAGGGAGGGCAAGCCATCTTTCATTCAAGGTGGGCCATCTCGATTCAAATACATATTCAGCAACAGAGCCACATTCAGTTGTATACTGAAAAGGAAGGTTCTGCCACAATTCCTCAGCTAAATGAGGCAATATTGGTGCTATTACTCTTACAATGGAAAGGAGATGAGCTGCAAGAACTGTTTGGCAACTTCTCCTTGTATGACTTGTTGATCCACTGCAGATTAGCAGCAAAAAGAGTTGTTTTATGGGACTATATGGCGAAAAAAAAAGCAAAAAAATCTACATCTAAATCTTTTGTCTTGGTACATGTGCCAATTTGTACAACAACAACAACAACTAAGCCTTTTCCCACTAGGTGGGGTCGGCTACATGGATCAAACGGCGCCATAGTGGCCTATCATGGATGAGATCAAAAGATAAGTTATTAACTATTAAATCATTTTTAATAGTTTCACTTATTGTTTTCTTTGGCCTCCCTCTACCTCTAATTATTGGACTATTCTCCATCCGATCAACTCTTCTCACTAGGGCTTCTGCAGGTCTTCTCCACACATGGCTAAACCACCTTAAGCGAGTTTCAACCATCTTCTCCACAATAGGTGCTATCCCAACTTTCTCTCTAATGCACTCATTTCTAATCATATCTCTTCTGGTGTGTCCACACATCCAACGCAACATTCTCATCTCTGCAACGTTGAGTTTATCTTCATGTTGTCTTTTAATCGCCCAACATTCCGTACCATACAATATAGCAGGTCTTATAGCCGTACGGTAGAATTTTCCTTTAACTTTGAGCGGCACTTTTTTATCACAAATGACACTCGAAGCTTTCCTCCATTTCATCCATCCAGTTTGAATCCTGTGGTTTACGTCCTCCTTTACTTCACCGTCATTTTGTATAATGGACCCAAGATATTTAAAACTTGTAACTTGTTTTAATATATAGTCTCCAAGTTTCACGTCGACATTCGTATTTGTTCGTCTCTTACTAAAACTACATTCCATATATTCTGTTTTATTTCTACTTATCCGGAAACCGTGTGTTTCTAAAACTTGTCTCCATGACTCTAACTTCATATTTATTTCCTCTTTCGATTCACCAACTAAGACTATATCATCTGCAAAAATCATGCATTGAGGCCCCAACTCTTGTATATGTTCAGTAACTGCGTCCAAAATCAAATTAAAAAGATACGGACTCAGAAGACCCTTGATGTAGTCCAATAATTGTGGGAAAATCTTTTGTATCCCCATTTTGTGTTCTCACGCAAGTCGTTATCCCGTCGTACATGTCTTTGATTGCTCGAATGTACGCAATACGTACTCCTTTCTTTTCTAAAGCCTTCCATAGGATCTCTCTTAACACTCTGTCATATGCCTTTTTCAGATCAATAAAAACCATGTGCAAATCTTTCCGTCTGCTTTGATACCTTTCCATCAATCTCCGTAGTAAATAAATTGCTTCCATAGTTGACCTTCTTGGCATAAATCCAAACTGGTTTTCTGTAACTTGAGTCTCTTGTCTTAATCTTTGCTCAATGATCTTCTCCCATAACTTCATAGTGTGACTCATGAGTTTAATCCCCCGATAGTTGGAACAATTCTGTATGTCTCCTTTATTTTTATATATAGGAATTAAAGTACTTCTCCTCCATTCATCCGGCATTTTCTTAGATTTCATTATCACATTAAACAATTTAGTGAGCCAACTTATACCCTTCCTTCCTAAACTTTTCCACACCTCAATAGGTATATTATCAGGTCCTACTGCTTTGCCATTTTCCATTCTCTTCAAAGCTTTCTCTACTTCAAACTCTTGGATTCTACGATAATGTGGGGCATACGAGATACCAAAACGAAGAGAGAAAAAGAAAAGAACATCAAGCAAGGAAACTTACCCAACATAGAGTCGATCTTTGGCCACATCAAAGTAGAAATTTGACAGGTCAACAATGACAAACCTCTGTAAAATCTGAGAATGAAAAATTTGCATCTTAATTATTGGCAAATCAAACAATTTATTGAAAAAGGTCCAGCTTAATGACATGAATGATCATTCATAAGCAAACCAATTCCAAGCCCAATTCCAAGTTTCTAGATAAAGATCTCCCGTTTCTTACTATCAACCTTGCCAAAGCATGAAACAATGAATAATGATGCCTATGATTTTTTTTCCCGTAAACTTGAAGATGACATTTGATACAAGGACATCTTAATTTCCCAAGTACTTGGAACATATTTATAAAAAAATTTATTTATGAAATATATGAAAAAAATCAGTATTCCTATATGATTTAGGATACATACAACACATAAATTTTAAAAATTTCACATTTCTTATGTCCAAATATCTAATAAATAGGTTTCCCAGTACTTCGGAAACTCATCACCTACAGGATGAACCCTATCATATACATGAATGGATTTTTCCCTGATACAATAGTCTCCCTCTTTTTGACCTGAAAAAAGCTTTACATTCTACTACATCAAATTGCAGTAAAACAGCTGTATTGGCATTGGTTAGCTGTGGATTTTGACAAAATTCCAGCAGCATCATGAAGCCAGATAGATGAATGATGATCTGCCACACTATCCTATACCTAAATATGCATTAATTAAGCATATACTTAAACACACATCACATATAATTTGAATTATTCACCAAGACCAAAAACAATTACCTGAAAAATTTTGAAAAATTGGTAATTTTCATAATTCTCTTGAATGCTTTTTACAACATTTTCAAGCTGGAATAGTGCATGCTGATCGATCCTGGGAAGTTCATGGTATGGAACAACATAGTCTGCCTGTCAATAAGACACAGTTAGAAGTGTGAAGAAACAAGTGGAAAGAAAACTGCAGGGAGGGACATAGAGATATTTGGCATTAATTTAACCTAACCCAGAGACAACAACTAAGCATTTTTCTACTAAGTGGGGTCGGCTATATGGATCAAACGATACCACAATGAACTATTATAAATGAGACAATAAACAGTAAAAGCTTTCAGGCAAAGGGAAAGAGAAAATATTTCTTTATAGTAAAAAGGATTGAACTCAAAGTTCTCTCAATTTGAAAAGATTGGGATTTCTGGAAAAGGAGAAGAGAATAAATTTTTATCCAGTAAAAAGAATTGGACTCAAAGTCCTCTGTTAAATTCTGGACGTACTTTCCAATCATGTAGATTTGCCAAGAGATATCTCAAAGTTCCTCGCAACTTCCTATAGACCTCAGACATTTGACGGAGAATCTGAGGACCAATCATCACGTCACCTGTATAATCTACACTAGAAACCCAGAGTCGGAGGACATCAGCCCCATATGCAGGTGCTTCCTAAGAATAAGGTGGGAAAAAGAAATCCCTTTGGTCAATGTCTTTGATAAAGGGAAGTGATACTTTTTGATACAGTTCCAAAACTAATATTTTTATATTCACAACTGACCTTTTGATTTTTACCTCCTTCAATCACGGTATGTGGATCCATAACATTACCCAAAGACTTGCTCATCTTTAAGCCTTTTTCATCCAATGCAAATCCATGTGTTATAACACTACAGTATGGAGCCTTCCCTGTATAAAACAAAGATGACAGAATTATATAGTATCTAATTTGTATAAGAACATAAAGATTAGGCAGTGTTGTACATAAGGAAGCACACATCTATATTTGTATATCCACATGCATTATCCTTGTTCACTTATAACATTAAGAGAAATGTACTCAACAACAACAACAACTAAGCCTTTTTCCACTAGGTGGGTCTTTAAGAGAAATGTACTCCTGCAAACAAAAAACCTATGCATGTGCTCTTGTGCTATGGGTCCTCACTGTTGTTTAGTATAACCTAGAAAATCTTCTTGTTTTCAAAACTAGACCTGTCATTGAAATGGAAAAGGGAGGGTTATGAGTCAAAATGTCAACTAGGGTTGAACCCAGTCAATTGAAACAATTATGTTCAATCAAAATAATATGAATATTACTTTTAAGTTAAATATGATATACAACAACAACAACAACAACTAAATATTTTTTCACTAGGTGGGGTAAGTTAAATATGACATAATTATCAATAATAGAATTCCTAAGCATTCGTTTTGTTGGATTTCTCTTTAAATTCTTTTATTTTATTTTATTACAGAGTAAAGTACTTTGACATCACTTGTATTTAGGGTTAAATACTGAGACCTCCCTTTTATTACCATTTAATCCTTATTAAATGCATGCTTAGCATAATCATTAATTAAAGATGTTAGAAGTCAATTAGAAGGCCAGATTCTGATTGTCAAATGCATAAACCACCCTTAATTAACAATATTTAAAACTCTACAATAACAAACCAAACATTTTTTCACTAAGTGCGGTCGGCCATGTGAATCAAACGATGCCAAAGAGTCTTGTTGTAAAACTCTAATAAGTTATTTCAAATATAAAAAAAATATGTACGACTTTGCTCTCAAGTTCTTTAGATGGGCATGAGTAATGTTTGCAACCATTATATACAATAAATTAAGAGTGTTATAGGCATTTGACCAATTAATCTAGCTATTGACCAGCCTGTAATGTCTCAATTAATAGTTACGCTACATATCATTTTAAAAAATGTCTAACTAGTACTACATTTTTAGAAATATAAGAAAGGGCCATATATATTTTCAAAACAGAAGAGTCTAGGTATTTAATATTAAATCCATGAGAGCTCAAAATATTTTATTTGTTTATTATAATTAAGAATCAAGAGTACATTTTACATATATATTTTAAACATTAAGTTAACATGATGATGTACATGGATCAGTATTTAGTTGCCGGTTATCAACGGAGTCTCGGTTCAAGTCCCAGCCCTAACTTCCTGCTAAAATTTTCTTTTTAAAAGAAAAAAATAGTAGATGTGGCAGCTTATGATATTCCCACATTGCCATACTACAGCCCATCTGCCCCAAGCCAGTGCCAAGTCAGTTCAAAGAAAACAGGCTGATTCACTGGGCTTTTTATGAGGTTTTACCAACTCTGGATAGTGTTAATTGGACTGGTACGGTGGGTCTGGACCAATGTTTAAAAAACCGGACCAGTCATTGAACTGGAGAGAGCAGCAGTTCACGGTTTAGTGGTTCAACTGTGATCAAACCAGTATTTAATATTATGTGTGAGTGTGTGTGTATATATATATTAAGTGAACCACCAATTTTTATAGGGGTTGTAATTCTTACAATTTGACCTACTTTTTGGGTGAATTAAGTGGATTAGATAGCACTAAATAATAGCAGTGAGAAATAAAGAAAAAATAACCCAAAGAATTACTTTTCAGAAAGGAAACTATCTACGTTTTAAAAAATAGTGGAAATAAGTTGATGGGCTCTGCACAATGTCAGTAATATCTTATCCATATCCTGATCTCTCCTACAAAAGCTGTCCCATGTCTTATTTTGCAGTCATTATCTAATATTACAATTATAATTATCATCATCTGTGGACTGTGATGTCGAAACCACAGAAGCAGCTTTAATGGCATGATGGCTTCAGTGAGCCTAAAACCAAGAGTGAGAGGGGTTCCCTCCCCCGCAAGGACTAGTACTTCTTCCTAATTCAAAGTCATGGCCAGTGGTGGCAAGAATATGGGGGAGTAAGTTATGGTATTAAATCACTTTCTGCAATCAATATGTCAAGGATTCATACTCTTACACCTTTTCATTTTTCGTTGTTTTTTCTTTTGGTCATACTATTGCAAGAATCAACCAGATCGCAGTCCTCTCTCCCTCCTGCTCAAATTTCTTCATCTACCTCCACTCTATTTCAATCCAGATTGTCTATGGGGGAGTAAGTTAAAAAAACCGGTCGAACTGTTTGAACCATTCTGGTTCACCAATTTGGCCAGTTTAATACCAGTTTTTCACCAGTTTTTTGCTACACCGGTTCTATGGACCTGACCAGACCAGAAAGGGGACCAGTTCCCTGTTTTTCCAGTCCGGTTTTGATAACATTGGTCTGGACCACTTACCTATTAACCTGATAAAATCAATCAAGACAGTTAGTTTTCAGAACAATGTCTAGAAGTCTAGAACTATCAAGTGCCAGTCAATAGATCCATGATTGACATCTAACCTTTCAAATAAATCCACAACAACAACAATAACTAAACATTTTCCCACTAAGTGAGGTCGGCTACATGGATCAAATGGCGCCATAGTGGCCTATCATGGATGAAATCAATAGATAAGTTATTAACTATTAAATTATTTTTAATAGTTTCACTTATTGTTTTCTTTGACCTCCCTCTACCTCTAATTATTGGACTATTCTCCATCCTATCAACTCTTCTCACTAGGGCTTCTGCAGGTCTTCTCCACACATGGCCAAACCACCTTAAGCGAGTTTCAACCATCTTCTCCACAATAGGTGCTATTCCAATTTTCTCTCTAATGCACTCATTTCTAATCATATCTCTTCTGGTGTGTCCACACATCCAACGCAACATTCTCATCTCTGCAACGTTGAGTTTATCTTCATGTTATCTTTTAACCGCCCAACATTCCATACCATACAATATAGCAGGTCTTATAGCCGTACGGTAGAATTTTCTTTTAACTTTGAGCGGCACTTTTTTATCACAAATGACACTCGAAACTTTCCTCCATTTCATCCATCCAGCTTAAATCCTGTGGTTTACGTCCTCCTTTACTTCACCGTCATTTTGTACAATGGACCCAAGATATTTAAAACTTGTAATTTGTTTTAATATATAGTCTCCAAGTTTCACGTCTACATTCGTATTTGTTCGTCTCTTACTAAAAATGCATTCCATATATTCTGTTTTATTTCTACTTATCCGGAAACCGTGTGTTTCTAAAACTTGTCTCCATTACTCTAACTTCATATTTATTTTCTCTTTCGATTCACCAACTAAAACTATATCATCTGCAAAAATCATGCATTGAGGCCCCAACTCTTGTATATGTTCAGTAACTGCGTCCAAAATCAAGTTAAAAAGATACGGACTCAGAGAAGACCCTTGATGTAGTCCAATAGTTGTGGGAAAATCCTTTGTATCCCCATTTTGTGTTCTCACGCAAGTTGTTATCCCGTCATACATGTCTTTGATTGCTCGAATGTACGCAATACGTACTCCTTTCTTTTCTAAAGCCTTCCATAGGATCTCTCTTAACACTCTGTCATATGCCTTTTCCAGATCAATAAAAATCATGTGCAAATCTTTTCGTCTGTTTTGATACATTTCCATCAATCTCCGTAGTAAATAAATTGCTTCCATAGTTGACCTTGCTGGCATAAATCCAAACTGATTCTCTGTAATTTGAGTATCTTGTCTTAATCTTTGCTCAATGATCTTCTCCCATAACTTCATAGTGTGGCTCATGAGTTTAATCCCCCGATAGTTGGAACAATTCTGTATGTCTCCTTTATTTTTATATATAGGAATTAAAGTACTTCTCCTCCATTCATCCGGCATTTTCTTAAATTTCATTATCACATTAAACAACTTAGTGAGCCAACTTATACCCTTCCTTCCTAAACTTTTCCACACCTCAATAGGTATATTATCAAGTCCTACTGCTTTACTATTTTCCATTCTCTTCAGAGCTTTCTCTACTTCAAACTCTTGGATTCTACGATAAAAAGTATAATTACGGTCTTCTTCTGCAGTATTAAGTCTGTCAGAGTTGTAGGTCAACTCATGCCCTTCGTTAAAAAGTCTTTGAAAGAAACTCCTCCATCGTGCATGGATATCATGCTCCCTTAACAAAACATTACCCTCTTCATCTTTAATACATTTCACTTGATCTAGGTCCCTTGTCTTTCTTTCCCTACCCTTCGCAAGCTTGTAAATTTTTCTTTATCCCTCCTTAGTTCCTAAAAATTGATATAATCCCTCAAAAACTCTAGTTCTTGTTTCATTCACAGCCTAATGGGTCACAATTAGATTGCTCAAGTAGTCTTTATGAAAATATAGGAACACAGAAAGAGCTTGTACATAATATATCATGGAAAGGAGGAAACAACGCATAACTTTATGACTTCTGGTTCTCACTAGCATGAACATCTATTACTACCATTTTGAAAATGTAGCAAAAATGGTGCAATTTGCATGTGATTAAGCATATATAGAAGAAAATATAATCTCTATGCAGAAAAAGAATAGAAGGAAAATTCCTCTCATATTATTTGTAGAAGGAGTACAGGTTTATATAGGGAACTTGGCAAACTAATCAGCCAAGAAATCAATCCCTAAAAGATAGCAAGAAATCCCTTAAAAAACGGAAATAATAAATCCCTAAAAAACAGAAACCGAATCTGAAATAAAAACCAAGATTCTAGGAACATAATCCTCCCAAAAAATCCTAACAATAAAGGATAACAAAATAGGAAACTAGAATCAGTGTAAATCAATAAATAAAAAATAGATCTTGCAACACCCCCCCTCAAGTTGTATTACCAAGATTAAACATCCCTAGTTTGCTAACTAACTTTTCAAACTGGTTTCTTGAAAGAGGCTTTGTCAAGATGTCTGTTTGATCTCCTATTGACACATAGGTTATACATAGGGTCCCATCTTCAATTGTTTCTTCAATAAAATGTTTATCTACCTCCACATGCTTTGTTCGATCATGATGGATAGGATTGTCGGAGATATTTATAGCTGTCTTGTTGTCACAATAGATTTTTAGTGGAGGTTTCATGTCTGCTTTGAGTTCTTCTAGTAACAATTTTAGCCATAAGATTTCACAAGTACATTGAGCTATTGCCCTCAATTCTATCTCAGTGCTACTTCTAGCCACTACCAATTGTTTTTTGCTTCTCC
Source organism: Gleditsia sinensis (assembly GCA_037074535.1). NCBI lineage: Eukaryota > Viridiplantae > Streptophyta > Magnoliopsida > Fabales > Fabaceae > Gleditsia > Gleditsia sinensis. The sequence goes on from CM073464.1 coordinate 45,848,088, forward strand.
AAGTGACTAAATTCCCCCAAACAAAAAGTGCAATAACCTAAGGTTGACCTTCTATCTTTAATTGCACTTTCCGAATTAGCATCTGTGCAAACTTCAATCCTCCTAGAATCATTTTTACTAAAGAACAATCCTTTACTTGGTGTTCCCTTAAAATATCTCAAGATGTGCAAGACTGCTTCCATGTGTTCCTCATATGGAGAATGTCTATATTGGTTGACAACATTTACATCAAAAGCTATGTTTGGCCTAGTGTGGGAGAGATAGATTAGCTTCCCAACCAGGCATTGATATCTCCCTGTATTGAAATTGCTCCTCTTTCCCTTCTAGTTTGTTTGTTGGATCCATAGGTGTCAACGGGTTTGCAGTCTAGCATCCCAATTTCCTTTAGTAAATCTAAAATATATTTTCTTTGGGTAACAAACATTCCTCTTCTATTTTGGGCAATCTCCATACTAAGAAAATAACGCAAGGGTTCAAGGTCCTTTATTTTAAATTCTGTGGCTAACTTAGCTTTTAATCTGGTTATCTCAGCATCCTCACTTTCAGTTACTATAATATCGTCTACATAGACTATAAGAATTGTGTTTTTACCCTCCTTGTGCCGATAGAAAAGGGTATGATCTGTATGAACTTGTTTGTACCCTTGCTGTAGCACAGACTTAGTAAACCTCCCAAATCAAACTGTTGGTGACTATTTCAATCTATAGAGAGCTTTGTTCAGCCTACAAACTGTTTCATTCTTCTAATTTTAATCAAACCCAGGTGGAAGATCCATGTATACTTCCTCCCCCAAATCACCGTTAAGAAAAGCATTTTTTATATCCAATTGATGTAATTCTCAGTCCAAGTTTGCAGCAATAAAGAGAAGAACTCTGACAGTATTTATTTTAACTACCGAGGCAAAGGTTTCATTGTAGTCAATACAATGAGTTTAGGTGTAGCTTTTTGCAACTAACCACGCTTTATATCTTTCAATGGTACCATCAAATTTATACTTCACAAAAAACACCCATTCATAGCTTACCGGAGTTTTGTCTCGGGGTTTTTTTTAACGAGATTTCAAGTTTGTTTTTTTTCCAGTGCTTAGATCTCCTTCATTATAGTCTTTCTCCATTCTGGTTTGCTTAAAGCCTCTTGAATATCTCTAGAAATTTCTTCTTTAGACAAATTAGTGACAAAAGCTTGGAAAGAAGAAGATAAATGATTATTAGAGATATAATTAGAAATAGAATGTTGTACAAGAGCGAAGTTTCTTTCTTAAAACTATGGGCCAATTGAGATCACTAATCTCAAGTGTTGCCTTGGTCTCATGAGTATGGCCAGGTGTAGAGTCCTCAACATTCTCAATTCTTCTTGAAGAATTTCTTCGGGAATAAACAAGGAGTTCAGGTTGTGAATCACTTCTAACTCTGGTATTATTAATATTATTTTCAGCTTCAGATTCAAGAATAGGTTCCATCTGGTTAGGAGGTTCAGGTGTAGGAAATTGATTGATAGGTTCAGGTAAGGTATTGGGTTCAGGGATAGATACTAGTTAAGGTTGTGAGTTTTGGTTTGTGTCAAAAATAGGTTCCCAGCCTAAGTTTCCCTTTCATTTCTGGACTCATCTTCATTCCCCCCCTGAAAGAGAATTTTCTGATAGTATGCTTGATTTTCAAAGAAAATAACATCCATAGTGACAAATTTTTTTTGCTTTTATGGAGAATAACACTTATAACCATGTTGGGTAGATGAATACCCAACAAAAATGTAGGGGTGAGCACATGAGTCAAATTTATTTCAATTATGGTCATGAATATGGACAAAGGCCATGCAACCAAAGACTTCGAGGGGTAAGAAGTTAACAGACCTGGTTTGAGAGAAAAACTTAAAGGACAAAATTTAGAGGAGTTTTGTAGTTGAGAATCCAAATAGGAAGCCGGTTAATGAGATAAGGCAGTAAGGACAACATCTCCCTAAAAAAATTTAGGGACATTTTTGGCAATCATGATGGACCAAATAACTTCAAGAAGCTTTTCTTTCAGCCACTACATTTTGATGAGTATCAACACATGAGCTTTGATGACCTAACCTAGAATGCAGAAGCATAATTTGCTGTTCTCTAGAAGCTAATTCAAATCGAGCAACAAGACCTTGTTGGTTATCATTGTCTTCCAAATAATATAGACCATTGAGAACTCTAGCACTGCCAATTTTTATGCCAGAAATCTTGTCCTAAAAAATTCAAGTAGATTGTGAGAAGAAGGAAATATAGTTTAGGCCTTTTGTGAGTTTACTCACAGATAGAAGATTGCACAATAATTTAGGAACATGACATCCTTAAGAGAGATAGAAGGATTGATATTGATGGTATCAATCACAGCAACAATAGCTAAAGATCCATCTACAATTTTAATTTTTAAGTTCCTTGGACTGGGTTTATAAGAGCAAAAAAGGCTAGTACATCTTGTCATATGGTCAGTAGCTCTAGAGTCTATTACCCCAGGCTGAATAGATTCAGAAGTGCTACAAAGAGCAGTAATAAAATTACCTTTTTGGGTTAAGAGAGATGTACCCGAGGTGGTATTGGAGAGGTTTATATTTGATAGTTGAGAATTAAGGAGCTGCTGTAGTTATTCCATTTGTTCTCAGTTCAGAGTGAGCTAATTATCTTCTCCGCTTGAAATAGTTTCTACTGTAATTTGATATGCCTCGGTCTCTTTTCAGTTGTTTCTTTAGTTGTTGGATTTGCCATGCAATTTCTAGCACCTTTCTTGGGCGTGGTTAGGCTTTTGACAATAGTCACACAATAGGTCCTTTTTCTGCCCCTTTTGGTTATCATGGCCATGGAAAAAAAATGCCAAGTTGTATGGGACTAGTTTTTTAGTCCTTAACATGACCCTTTTTCTGGTTTCTCATCTACGGACTTCAGCAAATATCTCCTTTATGCTTGGAAAAAGTTTTAGCCCAAGGAGTTGTCTGCGAATTTCATCAAGTTCCTTATTCAAACCCATAAGAAAATCATAAATTCTCTCTTTATTGACTACCTTCTAGTAGTTTTTGGTGCATTGGGAACATAATCTATGACCATTATTGAAAAAATCAACCTCTTGCCAAAGTTTGAAGAGGGTATTGAAGTAGGTGGTGACATCATCTCGGCCTAGATTAAATTATTGGCCCTATTTCTAAGTTCAAATAGCTAGGATGAGTTTTCTAAATCAAAATATTGATGTTTAACAACATCCCACAAGTCTCGAGCTGTTATGTAGCATAAAAAACTCTCACTTATCTTTTCATCCATGGAATTGATCAGCCATGCCATGACTATCAAATTTTGGGCATCCCAAGTTTTGAAAAAAGGGTCTGACACAGCTGGTTTCTCAATAGAACCATCGAAATATCCAAATCTTCCCTTGCCACGCACCGCCATCTCCACAGACTGAGACCAAGCCAAGTAGTTTTTTCTTGTGAGTTTATGAGAGGTGATTTGTAGAGAGGAATTATCAGAATATGTGGATTGAGTTTGTGCTACTGTTATGGGGGTCCGCTCTACAAGGAAACTGAAGTTTCCGAGTTAACACTCCCTTCAGCACTAGTCATTGACTGTTCCCCAAGAAAAAATCACTTGGGATCTATCTGCCATGGAGGTTATTAGTATGGCCCTAATACCATGTAGAAAAAGAGCATAAGGAAAATTCCTCTCACATATATTATTTGCAGAAGGAGTACAGGTTTATATAGAAAACTTGGCAAACTAATCAGCCAAGAAATCAATCCCTAAAAGATAGTAAGAAATCCCCTAAAAGACGGAAACAATAAATCCCTAAAAAACAGCAATCGAATTTGAAATAAACACCAAAATTCTAGGAACATAACCCTCGCCGAAAATTCCAACAATAAAGGATAACAAAATAGGAAACTAGAATCAGCGTAAATCAAGAAATAAAACACAGATCTTGCGACACTATTCTTTTCTTTCTTTTTTTGGTTCTTAATACTGATATATATCTGTAATAAAAGGAATATAAATCAGGTAAGAGGAAATATAAGTTATCTAAATCAGGGAAATGGAGAGATATGAAACAAAAGAAAGCATTCACTAAGCTGTGGGACAGAGAATGCTTCATTTGATAGAATGATTTAAGGATAAAAGAAGAATCACAAGGGTTAACATGATCCTAAAAATGTCAAGATGCACGTTACCTCTTGTAGCTACACTTGTCAGCAATGAACTCTGAAACCAGCCCCTATGCTGATCAGTTCCTTCAAGATACAAGTCTGCTGGAAAACTAAGGCAACTTCTTTTTCCCAAGACTGCAGCCCAGGAGGAACCTGAAGTTAAAAGTCAACAGCTAAGAAACACCAGATTCATAAGGAAGCAACTGATGAAATATTACAAATAATTTCATGCCAGCTGATTTGTCTCAGGTAGTTCAGGGTGAGAGTATGAAGGTCCTAGTTCAATCCATAGTTTCCTAAAAAAGTAATAAAAGAATAGAATATCACAGAATAAATGCATAATGTAGTTTTTCAAATAGATCTGGATAATATGAATTATATCTCAATTGTAAGAAATGTGTAGTAGTTATGCATGTGATATATAATAATATGTTACAGAACTGTCCACAGAAAATTGGAGTGGGCGGGGATGAGGAACTTATAAGACAAATTATCAGTGAAAGGTTAAAATAATCTGGTATCAGAACATTGCCATACCAGAATCAAACCATACATCCATTGTGTCAGTTCCCTTTTCATATTCTGCAGCTTTATCACAGTACTTAGCAGGGAGAAGATCCTCTACTGTCATGTACCACCATGCATCACTACCCTTTTGGGCTATAATAGCTGACCAAGTCTCAAAAATAAAAATTAAAGATGAATGTTAGGGTGTATAATTTAATAGGACAAACATATACTTTAAAAAAGCATAAGAAATCAAAGTACTTTGGAATAATCACAATTACATTTACTCAAATATGGAGAACTTTATTTGTTAAATTTTGTAGTCAATTAATGGTTGAGATAATACATATTCTTAACTTGAGAAAGGAGAAAACATTAATTTGTGTACAATAATAAGGGAGTTTATTTTATTCTATTGTAACTGTTTTTGTTTTGTTTCAAATTTTGTTGTTATCCTGTATAGTTTGAATTCAAATTAGTCTCTCAAAAGTTAGGATAGAGTTTTTTACCATAATTGTTAGAATTTTTACTGGTCATTTGTGTGTGTGTATATATATATATATATATATATATATCACTGTTCAAGACAAGAAATATTCATTTCTCATAAAACACATGGTATCAGAGCACATGGCAAGGCAGGAAATGTAGTGAAATAGAGTATACTGCAGAACTTCTTCCTGCAATGTCCCATCATCGCCACTACTCTGCCAGACATCCTAGACTGCTACACACCTCTACCTCGATGCCACTATCTCTGTCATCTTTGTTCCAAACGCGACGAGAAACCTGGTTGTGTCACGTCGCACTCCTCTGCTTGTGTTTGTGAATGCAGAGCCTACGTTGCACTCTTTTGCTTTTGTTTTTATAAGCAAAATCTCAATCCCACTCCTTTACTTCTGTTCTTATCAACAAAACTCACTCTCTAGATTGCCCCATGGCTACCAAAAAACGCAACTCCACCTTCGAGGTAACCTCCAACCCAAAAGTTGTTGCCTCAATGAGCACCCCTGGAGGAACCAAAAACCCTTCCCTAATTATTGTTAGCCATAAACTTAATGGTCACAATTACCTCCAGTGATCTCAATCTGTTATAATATATGTCTGTGGAAAAGGCAAAGAATAATACCTTACAGGTAATATTACTACACTCAACAAAACATATCATAAATATCAAGTATGGAGAACTGAGAATTATATGGTAATATGTTGGCTGATTAACTAGATGAACAATAATATAGGGAAAAATTTCTTATCTACGGGACTGCAAAAGAAATAGAAGATGCAGTAAAAGAGACTATTAGGAACCTAATTCCTACTCAATTCAACACAAATAAAAGATTCAGAATTAAAGAGATAAAGCTTAGGCTGTGGGAGAAATACCTCTAACTCTTCCAGTAATCTGCTTGATAAGTTTTACAATAAGAAAACCAAAGAATTACACAACCAGAATTATAGACAATAAACCTCCCAACGAGAACTCCAGTAAGCATGCAAAAAACTAAAACAATATGTAGAACCAGCCTTGGCACTTTAAAGACTACCAAAAATCTCCCATAACCCCTTCTTAGTAATTTCCTACCTCCCTCACTTCCTCTTCTCCCTTCTTATTTCCCTTCGCAACTGCCCATGCAATTCCCAGCCTTCTTCAACTGTGTTGCCCTCTTGGCCTTTCATATTTTGACACCTGGCTTTAATGGAATTAACTTCCACCTCAATCCCCTCATGAATAATTGCCCTTTGCCCCACATTTGTCTTTTTATGTCTTCTTTGGTAAACTGCTTTAATAAGGGGTCTAACATTACCCCCCAAGGAGAGCCACCTTGTCCTCAAGGTGGAATTAGAAAAAGGTGGTAGCAATAAGATCATAGGCTTCCCAGGTGTTTTCACAAGAGGGTAAATCTTACCATTTAATTAAGACTTCCTCAGCTCTTATTGGTGTTTTATGGTTAGCCACCACATGTTTAGGCTGTAACAATAGTTCTAAATCTTCATTTAACCAAGGTGGGAGGGGTTGACTGACTACTACAGAGACTATGGATTTTTTTAACTGGGAAATATGGAAGACATCATGTATACAGGTATCTTTAGGCATATCCAGTTTATAAGCTACTGATCTAATATTCTCCAAAACTTGATAGGGCCCATAAAACCTTGGGCTGAGCTTTTCATTGGGTTATCTAGGTAATGTTTGTAGTCTATAAGGTTGAAGCTTTAGGAAGACCCATTCCCCTGGTTCAAACTGAACATCTCTCCTTTTGTGGTTGGCATGTTGAACCATGTGTTGTTGGGCTTTGTGTAGATGGTCCTTCAACTCCACTAAGATAGCATTTCGGAAGGCTCATCAACATATTTAAGTAATGTGGGGAGATCCTCACCATAAAGAGCTCGAAATGGAATCATGCCAATAGAATTGTGGTAGGTAGTATTGTACCAAAATTTTGCTCAAGGAAGTCAGGTATGCCATTTTCGGGGTTGATATATAGTAAAGCACCTGAATAAGTTTCTAAACAGCGGTTCATCACTTCAGTTTGGCCATTCGTTTGTGGGTGATAAGTCGAGATAAATTTGAGATTTGTCCTAGAAAATTTAAACAATTTAGACCAAAAGGTACTGATGAAAATTCGATCTTTGTCGAAAAATAATTGAGTTTGGAAATCTATATAGCCGGACTATTTTGATGAAGAGCTCAACAACATCTTTAGCAATGAAAGGGTGCTTGAGTGATGAAGTGGCTGTACTTTGTCAATCTATCCACTACCACTAGAATAAAATCACCCTTTTGGGTTTTAGGTAAACTCAAAATAAAATTCATCGAGACATCTTCCCAAACCTGGGTGGGTATAGGAATGGTTGCAAAAGACTTGTTGGATTCATAGCTTGATACTTGTTGCACTGGCACACTTCACAAGAAGCCACAAAATCTCTGACACTGTTTTTAGCCCCTCCTAATAGAACATGCTAGATAGCGTTTTACAAGTGCAGAAGAACCTCAAGTGGCCTCCCATAGGAGTTGAATGGAATTCTTGTAGGAATTGGGGAATGAATTGGGACTATTGGCTAAGTACTAACCATCCCTTATACAGCAATCTTCCATTGCGTAGACTATAATGGGGGTGGCTAGTGGTATCCAGTGATAGATCCTGAACGATCTTTGGTAGTTTCTCATCCTTAGCAACTTCCTAATCAATGGATTCTATGCCCATCACTTGTGCTTGAGAAAGGGCTAACATGCTGGTTGTGGTTCTTGTTTGCAAACATCTGCTTTGTTTTCAAGGCTTGGGTGGTATTGAATTTCGAAATCGAAACCCAAAGCTCTGTTTGGTTGGTGGAAATGAGGGGATGGAATGAAAATTTGAATTCCCATCAGATGTGATGTTTGATTGGTGGAATATAGTCACCATGAAATGCACATTACCTTGCATGATGGAATGCACATTACTTTTGAAAATAGATGAAAAAGGAGGAAATAGAATGGAATGAGATTGAAAAAGTCTAAAATATTCTTCTAAAATAAAAACGTAAGATTAAAATAAAATAAATAATATTTAAACTATATTTTAATATTATTAATATTTTTAATAAAATTTTTATATTACTAATTATTTTTTATGTGTATCATTTTAAGGTCAAAATAATTTTATTTTAATAATTTTATTTTAATAATTTTATTTTTCAAGGGCCTTTTTATCTTTTTGTCAACTTTCCATTCCATTCCTGTATTATTTATGACATACCAAATATAAAAAAGTAATGAATATTCTATTCCATTCCATTTCATATTGTACTAAACGCAATTTTAATAACAACATTCTATTACATTCTCAATTTCCATTCCCATTCCTCTTTTGCCACCAACCAAATGAGGCCCGACAGTTTCAAAATCCACTTTTGTTGGTCCTCCCCTAATTGGCATTGCCCCATGAGAAATTTTAAATTTTTTTGGTCAGTATAGATAATGAAATGGCTGCCTATTAAGTAGTTATGCCACTTTTTGACTACCAAGACTATAGCCATAAGCTCCCTTTCATAGATGGATTTGATTTGTCCCTAGGCTGATAATACTTTACTATAATATGCTGTTGGTCATCATTCTTGCATCAACATAGCGCCTATCCTTGAGCCAGAAGCATCAATTTCGAGAATAAAAGGCTATTGAAAGTCGGGCATAACCAATACAAGAATAGATGTCATAACCCATTTCAGGGTGCTAAAAGCAACCGTAACTTCTTCAGTCCACTCAAAAGCGTCTTTCTTGATTAATCGAATAAGGGGTTTAGCTATTTTACCATAATTCTTCACGAAACGTTGGTAGTATTTGGTTAACCCTAAAAATACCCTTAGAGCTCGGATGTTACCCGATAACGGCCAATTTAACATGTGTTCTATTTTTTCAGGATCAACTGCAACCCCTTTAGTTTAAATGATATGGCCTAAATAGGCAATTCGTCGTTGTGCGAAAGAACATTTCTTGGCATTGACAACAAGAAATGCTCTTGGAGAATAGAGAGAGCAAGCCGTATATGGTGAAAATGTGAAGACCAGTCCAGGCTATACATTAGTATGGCATTGAAGAAAATCAGAATAAATTGCCGTAAGTAAGGCCGAAAGATATCATTCATTAATGATTGAAAAGTGGAAGGGGCATTGGAGAGTTTAAATGGCATGAACAAAAATTTATAGTGGCCCTCGTGTTCTAAAAGCCGTCTTTTTTGTATTTTCTTCCCTGATCTGATTCGATGATATTTGGATTTGAGGTCCAGTTGTGAAAAGACCACAGAATTCCCAAGTTTATCTAATAATTCCTCAATAGCCGGAATGGAAAATTTATCAGAGATGGTGATGTCATTAAGAGCCCTATAGTCCACACAGAAGTGCTAACTCCCATCTTTCTTCTTCACTAGTAACACTGGACTAGAGAAAAGACTCACACTGGGCTTAATTATGCCTGCGGCCATAATTTCTCTCAGTTTTCTCAATCTCCTCTTTCTGATAATAAAGATAACAATATGGCCTAATGTTGGGTGGATGAGCTCCCGATTTTAATTTAATTGCATGATCGAAACTATGTTAGTGTGTTAACCCTTGAGGTGTCTCAAATAATGCAACAAACTAAGTCAGCAAGTTTTGGATATCGGGATGAATTGGTGAATCCACTTCTTGAGTTGCCAAGATGGCCCCAAATTCTATCTAGTAGCCTTCTTGTCCCTCCCAGATGGACTTGAGCATAGATTTGAGGATACCATTAATTTAATCAAAGTGGGATCTTGTTAGGTCCCCCATAAAGCATGTGTATAAAAGGAAGAATCGTGAGACCATTAGTGCTGGTGAGGTGAATGGGATGAACACTAAAGAAATATGTGATAAGGATAGGGAGGCTGAGAAGGATAGCTGGCCAATAGAAGAAGGGCAACCTAACAGTACCATTACAACTAGGAAGGATAAAGAAAGGAGCAAAAGGCAGGGCGAAGGTGGGCAATAGAACAGTAAACAAGAAGAGGGGGGCACCGAGTAGCCCAGGTATGCCAAGAACTATTTTCATTTTCTGCATTTAGTGTTCAGCAATACTTATTATCACTACATTGTATTCTCTGGGAATGGGTACCTATCAATCTAGTATAAGAGCGTGGTCGATTCTTGTGGATGGTAAACACAAGGATGGATTCTAAGAATGAAAACTTGGAGCAAGACTTGGAAGGAGTGACTGACAAAATAGCGAGAATGGAAATGAGCATACAGGCACTCACTGAGATGATGATAGAGATACGTGAAGGCATGAATAGAAGGGAGCAAAAGGGGAAATCACCCATGTTTCCAGAGGCGGGATAGGGAAGAAACCAAGGAAATCTGGGGAGTGAAGAGGATGAAGGAGGAAGTAGAGTTGGTATCCTAAGAGAAAATCGAGAAGGAGTGGGAGAGTCCTTACTTCACCGGTTGGAGTTTCCCATTTTCACAGGAGACAACCAGCAGTTGGATATTCCAGGCAAAACGATACTTCACAGTTAATGGAATTCCGAAAGAGGATAGAGTAGCATTAGCAACGGTGTGCATGGAGGGAAAAGCTTTAAACTAGGCTCAGTGGATGGAAACTCGAATTCCCTTCACAAGCTGGACAGTATTCAAAATGGAGCTCTTGGATAGATTTCGAGCAACCTAGGGAGGCTTAATCTATAAGGAATTGTTATCTCTCCGACAAGGGGATGGTGCGGAAGAATACCGAGAGCAATTTGAAGCTCTCTCTACACCCCTTCACGATCTATCTGACAAACTCCTTAAGGGGGCATTTGTCAATGGCCTTCAAGATGAAATCAAGGCAAAACTCAGGATGATGGGGCCGAAAACTCTAGCGCAAGCCATGGCTATGGTGCAATGTGTGGAAGAGAGGAACAAGGTGCTAGAAAGAGGTCGTGGAACCAGGAATCAATGTGGGTACACACCAAATTGGTCCAACCCGTTTATCGACTTCAAATTGGTTAAACCCGAGGAAGTAACTAGGATCCAACCCACTCACGTTAACTCCCCAACACATGGGTCTTTCTCCACTGGGTCCAACAGAACGACAGAAAGGAGCAAAGTCCAAAATGATAAAGAGCAGGGGATGAGTAGCAACTAGAATCGAAGAGGAGAAGGATTTCGAAGACTCTCGGATGCTGAGTACCAGTCAAAGAGGGAGAAAGGGCTCTGCTTTCATTGCGACGAGTGTTATAGCCCAAACCACTAGTGCAAGAACCGTCAACTGCAAATATTACGAGTATACTCCGATGAGGATAATAGCGAGAAAGAGAAGGAAGCCTAGACCGGAACCTAGGGAGCAAAAATCGAAGCAAGCCAAATAGAGATCTCCATGAATTCGGTAGTGGGACTGGACTCTCCAAAAACCATGAAGTTGCGAGGGGAAGTAGAGGGCCGAGAGGTGATAATCCTCATTAATAGTGGGGCCATCCACAATTTTGTATCCCGGGAGGTGATAGCCAAACTAAAGCTTCCGGTTGAACAAACTCCATCATTTGGGGTGATTGTAGGAAACGGCTACCGAGTCAAGGAGGATGGTATTTGTAAGAAACTCAAGGTGGCCTTGCAAGGAATAGTGATCGACCAGGACTTCCTCTTTTTTGAACTCAGCAGTGCTAATCTAGTGTTAGGAGTACAGTACAGTGGCTTGGCAGTCTAGACAACGTCTGCACTAATTGGAGCACTCTCACGATGACTTTCTCTTATGAAGGGAAGGTGGTGAAATTGCAGGGAGACCCTTCACTATCTAAGCTGATGGTATCCCTGAAAACAATGCTCAAATCGGTGCAAGACAGTGGAGAAGGATTTTGGGTAGAATTTAACAGTTTGAGAAAAGTGGAGTGTGAAGGAGCAACACCCTGCGAAGAGTTACAGAAAATATTGATAGAATTCGCTCTAGTATTTGATTCACCACAAAAACTTCCCCTAAGTCGCATCCGTGATCACTCCATAAGACTGAAACAAGGGGCTGACCCTCCCAATATAAGGCCTTATCGTTATCCACACTACCAGACGTCAGAAATAGAAAGAATGGTGAAGGAGATGATGGCGGCAGGGATTATCAAACTCAGCATCAGCCCATTTTCTAGTCCGGTTCTATTAGTTAAAAAGAAGGACGGGGGTGGCGGTTCTATGTCGACTACCGAGCATTGAGTGACATAACAATTCCTGACAAATTTTCCATCCCTGCAATAGATGAACTGATAGATGAGCTGGGGAAGGCATCAATGTTCTTAAAGTTGGATCTAAAATTCGAGTATCATCAAATTCGGGTGAGAGAAGAGGATACTGAGAAGACTGCATTCAAGACTCATAAGGGGCATTACGAATTTCTAATAATGTCTTTTGGGCTATCCAATGCTCCATCCACTTTCCAATCCTTGATGAACGAGGTATTCTACCCCTACCTCAAAAAATTTGTTCTGGTATTTTTTGATGATATACTGATCTATAGCAGAAATATGGAAGCCCATCTATCCCACCTCTAGGTGACTCTATCCCTACTGCAAGATAACTAGTTATACGTGAACAAAAAAAAATGCTCATTTGACAGTCAAGAAGTAAATTATTCGAGACACATTATCTAAGCTAAGGGGGTAGCAGCTGATTCGGACAAGATAGCACACATGATAAATTGGCCTCCACCCAAAACATTGAAGGAACTCAGAGGATTCTTAAACCTCACTGGGTACCATTGAAGGTTCGTAAAGAATTATGAAAAGATAGCAAAACCCCTAATCAGATTGCTAAAAAAAGATTCATTCTTTTGGGGAACAGAGGCTCTTGCTGCCTTTGAAAAACTTAAAAATGCCATGGTTACTCTGTCGGTCCTTGCATTGCCGAATTTGCAAGAGGTGTTCATTGTAGAAACAGATGCTTCAGGGTCTGGTATTGAAGCTGTCTTGATGCAAGAAAATTGGCCTCTAGCTTATTTTAGCAAAACCCTATCCCTGAGAGGGCAAAGTAAATCAGTATATGAGAGGGAGTTGATGGCCATCGTTGCTGCAGTAAAAAAATGGAGGCATTATCTAATGGGCAGACATTTTATCATAAGAACTAATTAAAAAAGTCTCAAATTCCAAATGGAGCAAAGAGTTCTGGGTGAAGATCAACAAAAGTGGGTAGTAAAGCTACTGGGATACGACTTTGATATTCAATTCTGTCCTGGGTGCTAGAATAAAGCTACAGATGCCTTATCCAGGAAAGGTGAGGTTCAATTTAACACCTTGGCATTCTCCCACATTTGAGTTTGACACAGTGGAAGAAGAGATTAGCAAAGACAGGAAGCTGGCAAATATAGTGCAAAAATTATTGTAGAACCCTACAAGTCAACTAAATTACAAACTGAATCAGGGTAGACTCTTGTATAAGGGAAGACTAGTGCTATGTAGCAACTCACAGCTCATCCCCAAACTTCTACGTGAATTCCATGCATCCCCAATGGGTGGGCACTCAGGGTTCTTCCATACCTATAAAAAAGTGATGAACATGTTTTTTTGAGAAGGTCAAAAGTCAGATGTCAAAAAATTTGTAGCTTCATGTGAGGTATGCTAGCGAAACAAGTACCAAGCCATGAGCCCAGCGAGCCTCTTACAACCCCTCCCAATCCCCACACAAGTTTGGGAAGACCTCTCTATAGATTTCATATCCAGTTTGCCAAAAAACTCAGGGGCATGATTGCATTCTGGTGTTGATAGATAGGCTGACTAAATACAGCCATTTCTAGCCATCAAACATCCCTTCACTGCAAAGGAGATCGCTGAGGTTTTCACCAGAGAAATCATTAAATTGCATGGCTACCCAAAATCTATTGTCTTAAATCTTCACCAACAGCTTCTAGTAAGAACATTTTAAACTCTCAGGAATCACTTTGAGGTTCAACTCATCCTACCACCCTCAAATTGATGGACAAACAGAAGTGGTGAATTGCTGCCTTAAAACTTATCTCCGCTGCTTTATTAGACACTACCCAAAATAGTGGCCAAAATGGCTCCCTTAAGCAGAGTTTTGGTATAACACCACCTATCATGGTTCATTGGGAACAACCCTTTTCAAAGCTCTCTATGGTCGAGACCCTCCCCCGAATCATATACACGGACATGCCAACTAAGGTGGAGGAAGTTGATCATCACTTGTGTGAGAGGAACCTCATCCTGGACCTGGACCAATTAAAAGAGAATCTGACAAAGGCACAACAAATAATGATTGAATCTGCCAACACTCACTGAAGAAAGGAAGAACATGAAGTAGGTGATTAGGCATTCCAAAAAATTCAGTCATACCGTTTCCAATCCTTGACCAAAAGACCCAATGAGAAATTAAGCCCAAGATACTATAGTCCCTACCAAGTATTAGGCAAAATGGGACCCGTGGCTTATCACCTAGACCTCTCAGTTGATACCCGTATTCACCTAATATTCCATACATCTCAACTGAAAAAATGTCTCGACTCTAATATCCTCAACCAGCCACTCTCTCCTAGCTTAAATGAAGATCTAGAGCTAATATTACAACCAAAACAATTGGAAGATATCAGAACTCTTGCTGATGGTACTATGAAAGTTTTAATCAAATGGCGAGATATACCTCCCTGCGAAAGCACCTGGGAAAATTATGAGTTGATTAACAACACCTTTCCTCAATTCTACCTTGAGTACAAGGTGGCTCTCATTGAAAGGGGTAATGTTAGGACCTCCATCAAGCATGTGTATAAAAAGAAGAACCGTGGGACCACTACTATTGGAGAGGTGAATGGGATGAACACTAAAGAAATACGTGACAGAGATAAGGAGACTAAGAAGGACAGCTGGCCAATAGAAGAAGGGCATCTTGACAGTATCGTTATAGCCAAGAAGGATAAAGAGAGGAGTAAGAGGCAGGGAGAGGGTGGGCAATAGAATAGTAAACAAGAGGGGGGCACCGAGCAGCCCAGGTATGCCAGGAACTATTTTCAATTTTTGCATTTAGTGTTTTGCAATACTTATTATCGCTACATTGTATTCTCTGAGTGGGTACCTATCAGATCTCCCTATAATTTCACTTTCTTATCTTCTCACAAAAAAGTCATTCTAAGAGTACTCCAATTGATACATACATCGCCTAAAATCCCCAACCACTCTACTCCCAACACTACGTTAGCACCCCCAAGTTCAAATAGAAAAAAATTATGGACAATGGTCAGCGCCTGTACTTCAATTCTTACTTTTTTGCAAACACCAACTCCTTTAACACTATACCCATTTCCTACTGTCACTCCAAAAGGAGAATTGGAGGTAACTGGCAACTGCAATTCTGCCACTAAATCCTTGAAAATGAAATTATGGGAAGCTCTGCTATCAATCAAAATGATGACAGTCCGCTCCTCAATTACCCATTTAAGCTTCATTGTCTTTGGTGTGTTAATGACCACTATTGATTGCATGGATAGTTCCGTTTGATTACATTCCACTAGTGAGATTTGTTCTACGGGCTCCTCCTCTATCTCTTCTTCATTAAACTCGACCTGAGCATCAATTAATAGTATATGAAGTTGTTTGTTCTTGCAGACATGAGATGGACTGAATTTCTCATCACATGTAAAGCACAAAACTTTCTCCCTCCTTGCTTGATACTCACTATCAAACATTCTGTGGAAACCTCCATCACGCAAGTCTTTTTCCCCTCCAGCATTTTTCGAGTCGTGAGCCCCTGTTTTTGCAACAAATGGTCTTCGAGAAGGCTTATTCGTTTGGGCAAAATGCCTAGCCAAAAACAAAGAGGACTGGGTATTCTGTCTCACAGTCAACCCCCCCCCTCAGTTTGGTTCTAGCCCAATTAAGGAAATTGGACTTCGGTTGATTGCTGGAACAGACTCCTTGTTTCTGCTTCTCTCCAATACACAACTTCGGTCCTCCACTCTTTGGGCCATAGACAAGGCTTGGGCTAGTGTACGTGGCCCATCATTCTTAATTCAGCCTTAATTTCATCATTCGGCCCATTGATAAAAGCCTCTTTTAAAAATTCCTTTGATACATCCTTAAAGGTGCTGAGAGAGCCTCAAATTTATCTCTGAATTCAGCCACGCCTTCGTCCTGTCACAAAGATAGCAGTTCTTCATGAATAGAACCCCTTTGGGTTGAACTGAACTGCACCATTAACTTTAACTTGAAGACTTCCCAAGTTATTATTGGATAGCGCATCTACATCCATTGGACCCACCCTAAAGCTCAACCTTCAATCATACAGTTGTTGCTGCCACTCTATCATAATCTAGACTCTTGTTAACTGTAAAATACCTCTCTGTTTTGAAAATCCAACCCCTAGGTTTTTCACCAGAGAATATGGGTAGTTCCAACTTTCTCTGCACCCCTTTTATGGGTAAGTCACAATGCAATCCCTCAATATTGCTTGCACCACTACCCCCTTCATCTCCCTCATTCCTCCGATGATAGTGATTTCCCTTTGGCTCCATGGGTGACATCATGGGTGATTTACCCCTCTCATCCCTCCTAAGACTGGTTTCTCGTATTTCAGCCAACATCTCCATCATGGCCTTCATAGTGTTGTCTACTCCATCTAGTTTCTCCTTCATTCCCCTATTTCTTTCTCCAATTGCTCCACCCTTGAGTCCATTCAAGTGCTAACCATGAATGAGAACCGTAATGCTCTAATACCAATTTATTAGAAACCTAATTCCTACTAAACTCAACACAAATAAAAGATTCAAAATTAAAGAGATAAACCGCTTAGGCTGTGGAAGAAATACTTCTAACTCTTCCAATAATCTGCTTGATAAGCTTTACAACAAGAAAACAAGAGAATTACACCACCAGAATTATAGACAATAAACCTCCCACTGAGCAAAACTCCAGTAAGCATGCAGAAAATTAAAACAGTATGTAGAACCAACCCTAGCACCTTTGGGACTGCTAGAAATCTCCCAGAACCCATTCTGTAATTGTCTACCTCCCTCACTTCGTCTTCTCCCTTCTTATTTCTCTTCGCAGCTACCCATGCAATTCTCACGCTTTCTCCAACTGTGTTGACCTCTCAGCCATTCATATTTTGACACTTGGCTTCAATGGAATTAACTTCCACCTTACTACCCTCATGAATAACCACCCTCTGCCCCACGTCTGTCCTTTTATGCCTTCTCTGGTAAACTGCTTTAATAGGGGGTCTAACAGAGACCTACTCAAGTTTTGATAATACTTCAAAAAATTTCCAAATTGAAGCCACACTACATGACCTTCAACAAGAGGAATGACTATAACTCAATACTTCAATAACCTCTCCTATTATTGGCAACTATTAGATATGTTTGAAGTATACACTTGGAAGTGCCTCGAAAAAAATGCATTGTACAAGAAAATTATAGAGCAGAAACAGACATTTAAATTTCTATTTGGTCTTAATAAAAATTTGGATGAGGTTAAAGGAAGGGTAATGGGGACTAAATCCTAGTCTGTATGAAGCTTTTTCAGAGGTACATCGTGAGGAAAGCAAGAAAAGAGTAATGCTGAAAGTTCAAAATCTGTCCCATTTGAAGGTTCAACACTTATTGTGAAAGGATCTCATCCCAATTCAGAAAAAGGGGAGATTATGGTGTGGTCACTGCAAAATGCAAAGACACAAAAAGAAAACTTGCTGAAAAATTTATGAAAAACCATATAAATGAAAGCCATTCAAATCTTGAGAAAGTTGTGCCCATTATGCTTCTACCACAAAAGATAAGTGCTCTACTTCTAAATCCAACCCCCTCACCAAAGAGCAAATTGATATGTTGAAGAAACTTTTAAACCAACATTCCCCATCACAAAACAATAATTCACATATATATGGTGGCACAAAAAGGTAATTTTTTGAATGCTCTTATTGTTAACAAATAATACTTGAATTCATGGATTGTTAACTCAAGAGCTTCTGATCATATCACGAGAGATAATACCCTATTCTATAAATACAGTCCCTATACTAAAAACTATATGGTTCAAATTGCTAATGGGTCTTTCATCTAAAGTTGCTGAAAATGCCCTATCCCTCAACTCTATATTATATATTCCTAATTTATACTGCAATTTACTCTCTATCAGCCAGTTAACTTATGATCTTCAGCGTAAAGCTAATTTTTCTTCAAATCTATGTGAATTTTAGGAGCTGGGTTTGAGGAAGATGATTGGATGAATGTTGGACTCTATCTTCTCAAGGGTGATAATGTTCTAGTTAGACAAGCTCAAATTGTCAATTATGAATCCTTTAAATATTAGTCCAATTTAAATTCTAAAGTTAGGGAAATCATGTTATGGCACTACTATCTTGGCAATCTAAATTTTATGTACTTTGAAAAGATATTTATTTATCAATAAAAGTTCAAAAATTATTAAATGTGAAATATGTGATTTTGCAAAAGCATTCCCATAGTAGCTATTTTTGTCTTCCCTACGCACCATCCTACACATTTATTTTAATTCATAGCGATGTATGCAGACCTTCATGGGTAAAGAACATATCGAGAGTATGGTGATTTGTCTCTTTTGTTAATAATCATACCAGATTAACATGGGTCTTCCTAATAAAAGAAAAATAAGAAATTATACAAATCTTTCAAAATTTCAGCAATATGATTCAAACTCAATTTAACACTAAAATTCAAGCCCTTAAAACTGACGATGCCAAAGAATACTATAGTAATACTTTGGAAATTTTCTTTCTAGACAAGAGATTATCTACCTAAGTTCATGTGTTAAGATCTCCCAACAAAATGGCATTGTCAAAAGAAAAAATAGACATTTGTTAAAAGTAGTAAAATCCCTTATGTTCTTTACAAATGTCCAAAAACACTTTTGGGAGGAAGCTTTTCTTAGCCACATACATCATCAATAGATCAATAGGATGCCATCTAAAACTCTTAAATTTCAAAGTTCTTGCCAAACCCTACTCCAAACCTTCCCACGTACAAAATTCATCTCATTCCTTGACCCTAAAATCTTTGGATGCTCAATTTTTGTCCATATACACTAACAGCACTGTAGCAAATTAGATCCTACAGCAATAAAGTGTATCCTTATAGGATACTCTCCACACCAAAAGAGTTATAAATGCTACTCTCCAATCACAAAAAAGACAAACACCTTCATGGATGTAAACCTTCTTTGAACATCAAGCATACTACACCAAAACTGATATGCAAGGGGAAAATATGAATTCATATAAGCCTTGGAAAAATCTCCTATGCCATCTTGTACGACAAAACAAGACTACCGAAATTACTACAGCACCTACAAATAATGTACTAACTCCATCTCCTATATCACAGATAGAAAATATTCAACAGCCTAAACCTGAACCCGAACCCAATGCACTAGCTTAAATTCTAGCTCCAAACCCATCATACATTGCGAGTGATCAGCTTCGTATCTATACTAGGAGAAAAAAGTTTGAGAGGACAATAGGACAACTAATTTCTCTCACACAACCAAGAGTCTCAACTGAGTCCAACTCCTACTCAAAGTCACTCAAGTAAAGAAATGACTGGTCTGCTACCATTGGTAGATGACTTGAATATTCCCATTGCTTCAAGAAAGGTGTTAGATCTTATACAGAACATCCTATCAACTGATTTATTTCATATGATGGTTTATTATCACCATATCGAGCCTTTGTTACAAAACTTGACAGGATACAGGTCCCTACTTCTATTCAAACCCTTACTGATCCAGAATGGAAAAAAGCTGTTAATAAAGAAATTAGTGCCTTGGAGAAGAATGGCACACAGGAAATTTCTAACCTTCCTCTAAGAAGGAAACGAGTGGGATGTAAGTGAATTTTCATGATCAAACACAAGGGTGATGAGTGTTGATAGATTGAAAGCACGATTAGTTGCAAGAGGCTTTACTCAATCCTATAGGATAGACTATGAAGAAAAATTTGCACCAGTGGCCAAACTCAACACTGTTTGAGTCCATTTTTCACTTGTAGAAAACTTATATTGGCCATTACATTAACTAGACGTTAAAAATGTATTTTTAAATGGTAACCTAGAGGAAGAAGTATATGTGGAGATACTTCCAGGTTTTGAAATTGTCACTAATCACTATAAGGTATGTAAACTCCAAAAATAGTTGTATGGTTTCAAGTAATCACCTCGTGCATGGTTTGGTAGATTTGCACAACTAGTTACCAAACATGGATATACTTAGGCAGATCACACCTTATTTGTGAAGTTCTCTTCAAACTGAAGATATCAATCCTAACAGTGTAGGTTGATGATATCATCTTGACAGGTGATATGAGAATAAATTAGTAAAGATGAAGAAACATTTAGTTAAGGAATTTGAAATCAAAGATCTTAACTACTTAAAATACTTTCTAGGCACGGAGGTAGCTCATTCTAAGAAAGGAATATTTGTTTTCCAACGCAAATATGTCCTAGACTTACTAAAGGAAACATGCTTAGATGTAAACTTGCCGATACTCTAATAGACTCAACAAAGAAGTTGGGAAATAGAAAGGACAATACACCAATGGATAAGGGAAGATACCAGACACTTATGGAGCTTCTTATATACCTCTCCCATACACAACTTAACATTGGATTCTCTATTGGAGTTATGAGTCAATTTATGAATAATCCAACAAAAGAACATATGAAAGCTGTAAATAGAATTCTAAGATACTTGAATATAAACCCGAAAGAGGAATACTTTATAAGAAGAATGACATCAAAGATATTGAAGTTTTCTCTTATGCTAATTGGGCTAGAAATGTAACTGATAAGAGATCTACTTCAGGGTATTGCTTCTATATATGGAGAAATATTGTAATATGAAGAAGCAAGAAATAATCTGTGGTATATAAAAGTAGTGCAGATGTAAAATTTAGATCCTTGATAGACTGACATTTTATTGCAGAAAAGATTGGTCAGTCAATTATTCTGCTAGTTTATACCTCTATGAAATCACATATTGCTGATATACTCACTAAAGCTCTTCCTAAAACTAATTTTGAAGATCTAACTAGTAAGTTGTGTACGTACAAAATCAAGAGGCGTTGGACCAAAGAGTAAAGAATTTTAATGGTGGGATGCAGATGTGCAAGATAGGATAAAGGTTTAAAAAGAGTGTTATAAAACGTGATACTTGTATAAAGATAATGAAAATTGAAAAAAATATAAAGTTGCTAAGAAATATACTAAAAAAATTGTGAGTGAAGCGAAATCTATAACTTTTTAAGTGTTATATCAATACTTAGAATTAAAGATGGTGAAAGAAGAATTTTCAGACTTGCGAAAAAAAGGGAAAGAAAGACAAGAAATTTAAACCAAGTTAAATATATTAAAAATAAAAAGAGTAATGTCTTAATAAAGGAGCAAGATGTCTAAATACAATAGAAGAGTTACTTTCAAGAGCTTTTTAACGAAGAACATGATTTTTTCTGTTACTTTGATGGATTAAATATTATAGAAGAGAATCGAAATTATACCTTTTATCATATAATTTAGGAGTTTAAAGTAGAAATTTTTTTGAAAAGAGTGGATAATGGCAAAGTAGTAGGATCTAATAATATGCCTATTAAAGTGTGAAAAAGTCTAAACAAGAAAGCTATAAATTGGCTCACTAAATTGTTTAATGAGATATAAGAAAATGTCAGATGAATAGAGGAGTACTTCTCTATCTATAAAAATAAAAGGGATATATAAAATTGTGCCAACTATAAAAGGATTAAACTCATAAGCCATACTATAAAATTATGGAAGAAGGTGATTGGGCAGAGATTAAGACGAGATTTAAGTCACAGAGAATTAATTTGGTTTCATACCAAGAAGATCAATTTACTTATTGTAGAGATTGATGGAGAGATATCAAAGAAATCAAAAAAATTTATATATGGTTTTCATCAATTTGAAAAAGACATGCGATAGAGTGCTAAGAGGCGTTTTAAAGAAAAAAAGAATACGTATTGCTAATATTCGAGTAATCAAATATATGTACGATAGGATCACGATTTGCGTGAGAACACAAATTAGAAACACAAAATTTTCCCACAACTTATGACTTCATCAAAGTTCATTTCTGAGTTCATATCTTTTTAACTTTATTTTGGATGCAGTTATTGAATATATCAAAGATTTGGGACATCGATATATGATTTTTTCAAATGATATAGTACTAGTTAGTGAATCAAAAGAGAAAATAAATATGAAGTTAGTCATGGAGACAAGTTTTAGAAACACATAACTTTCATATAACTAAAAAAAAATAGAATATATAGAATATAATTTTAGTACAAGGCAAACAAATGCAAATTTAAAAGTAAAACTTGGAGATCATCTTATAAAACAAGTCACAAACTTTAAATATTTTGGGTCCATTATACAAAATGACGGAAAAATAAAAGAAGACGTAAATCATCGGATTGAAGCAGGATAGATGAAATGGATAAAGGCTTGGAGTGTCATTTATGATAGAAAAGTACCGCTTAAGGTTAAAGGAAAATTATACCGTACAGCTATAAGACTGACAATATTGTATTGGGCTATTAAAAGACTAACATGAAGATAAATTCAATGTCACAGATATGAGAATGTTGTGTTAGATGTGTAGAGATACTAGAAAAGATATAATTATGAATGAGTGCATTAAAAAAAAGTCGAAGTAGCACCTATTGTGAAGAAGATGGTGGAATGTTGTTTAAAATGGTTTGGCCACGTGTAGAGAAGACCAAAACCCTATTGCCAAGTGTAAATCAGATGGTAAGTAACCCAATAGTTAGAGGTAGAGGAAAGTCAAAAAAAATAATAGGTAAAACCATTAAAAATAATTTAGTAATTAATAATCTTTCTATTAATTTCATTTATAATATGTCACTGTGACGTCGTTTGATCTATGTAACCTACCCCACTTAGTGAAAAAATGCTTTGTTGTTGTTGTAACTATCTTTGTTTTGTTTCAGATTTGGTTGTTATCCAGTGTAGTTTGAATTCAAATTAGATGCTTATCTTCCAAAAGTTAGGATAGAGTTTTTTACCAAATTTGTTAGGATTCTCACCGATCATTTGTGTGTGTGTGTGTGTGTGTATATATATATATATATATATATATATCACTGTACCCTATCATTCAATACAAGAAATATTCAGTTCTCATAAAACACAATTTGTAACATTTTGGGCCCTTACATTTGATATGCTCAATGGTCTCTTCATTCATAAGAGGTTCTCTAGACTGCACATGATAAAAAACTGGAATGGGGACACCCCATGTCCTTTGTCGTGAAATACACCAATCACTGCGGCTAGAAGTCATTGCTGAGATTCTGTTTTCTGCCTAAGCAGTACACATATATTTCACAAAGACAGCACCAAATATGATAAGTGACACATCTCAAAGATGATAAATGTACAAATAAACAGAAAAATATTGCAACAGAAAGTCTAGAATACAATACCTGAGGTGGAACCCATTTTACATGGCCAATAGCACTCATAGCATCATGGCGAAATCCCTCAACTGATGCAAACCATTGCTCTGTTGCTCTAAATATTGTTGGTCTTTTAGTTCGCCAATCATATGGATACTTGTGTTCTGCATCAGAAAAACACGGAAGAGATCTATCATAATAGTCTATAATTATTGGTAGAACAGTGAGAGATTTTCAAGATAATCAATTCTGGAAGGAATCCAGCACAACCCAAAAAGAGAAAATAAAGAAAAAAGAACTTACCATATGATTCTTCCATGATGAGTGACAAATGTTCATCCAAGTATTTAACAACAGCAGCATTACCTTCACCAAGAACATCGAGCCCACTAAACTGCCCAGCTTCTTCAGTGAACTTTCCCTCATCATCTACAGGAGAAAGTATGGGTAGTCCATACTTCTGGCCGGTCACGTAGTCCTCCTGACCATGTCCAGGAGCTGTATGGACCAGACCTGTTCCTGTGTCTGTTGTAATATAATCTCCTCCAATTACAACAGGACATTCCTTATTATCTACCGGATGGTTATACCTGGGGGATAAATCATGTCCTCAATGCAGAGTTCTTCCCATTTTATCATAAAGACAAATAAAAATTTTAACACAAAAAATTAGAGAAACAAGAAAGCTTCTTCATTTTCATACTTCCAACCTGCAGTTTTCCAGATCAGAACCCAACTGTCTTTTCTTGATAACAAGTTTCATGCCCCATTTTTCCTCTAACTTTGGCACAAGCTCTGATGCCACTATAAGGAATGGTTTCTTCTCTTCCTTAAAAACATTTCCGAGCCTTTTCTTTTTAGCTCCATCAAGTGAGACATGTTCAGGTGATGACTCTACTTCAACAACAGCATATACAAGCTTGGGATTTACCGCAACAGCTGAGCATAGAACATTAGGAAACAGCCACACAGAGAAGAGAAAGAGTGATATTTACAGACTTGAATATCTAAATGACTATAAAAAAAATATTGAGTAGTTAATCATTATTGTCGTCAATTGAAAAATTAATTTTGCTACAAAATTCAATAGGTTTGTCATCTAGAAAGATCACTATCATCCACAAATGCAGGAATGATGTTTCTGAAGAACAGAGATGTCCAATGCTGCACTCAAACTTCATCTCTATTTTTCTTTCTTCTTTTCATAGGTATTAGGGACCAAAATAAATTAAATTGAAATAAATAAGTATTCAACTAAATTTCTTACAGAAAGTGCTACCGCCTTGCCTGAAGTCTACTTAGGCAAAGTATCAAGACTCTCAACCAGAACAATAATGAATTCTATCTTCATGTTTCAAATTGGTATGAAGGATGTAAATTGTAAACATATCTGGCAGACAAGAATCTGTGATGGCTATAGCACATTTAAGTTGTAAGGTGAAGCATCATATCAAATGCTTCTGTTAAAACATAAAAGATCATTAAATGACAATGGATATGGTATTCAAGACTTGTATGCTAATTACTGATAAATTTGTATAAATATATTGTGGAAAGGCTAAATGCTCAAATGGGATTACTGACTTGTTTAGCCAAGCTCCTATATGTCTATTTATAAATATAAATTAGGTCTAGTCTATGAGGCACGAACACAGGACACGACACAGATACGAACACGGGACATGTAAATTTTAAAAAAAATGTAAGACACGACACGTTGAAAACACGTGAATTAAAAAACAAAAATTATATATATATATAATCAGAAAACAATAATATAGAATGAGTTATAACTCACATCATAACTTAATCCCAAAAAAGTTATCTTAAATTTATAATACAATCAACATTTATTTTTCTTCAATGTATTATTCATCACCGCTATTGTTTCATTCTATTCATATGTGAAAAAAACTCTTTCTAATTATAGTTTATCCAAAGGTAGATTTGCAATTGATAAAACTCCAACATCAACAACAAAAAGAAATAACAAAGAATACAAAAATTATGTACGCATACAACAATAACAAAGAACAAAAGCAATAGAGCAACTCTAGAAAGAATTATATGTGCATTATTATAATTCAACTCTCTCACCATAGATAAAAGCTATATTTTTTCTTTGTCATTGCGTTTATGTAAGACATTAAGAGACAACACAAAAATTAGAAGAATTTGGCATTCTTTTCGTCTATAGAAAAGCTTGAACTCCAAAAGTAAACTTTCGAATAGGTATGTGTGCTTGCATAAGAACAAAATAATTAATGAACTTCGAAAACTCTTGCTAAAAAGGAATATGTAAATGGCCACACGCACAGACAAATCCAATAAGAGAAAATAAAGGAACTTATTCTCAATGGTCAACAAAAACGAACAAAAGGATGCGATGACTAGGATGCAAGCTATGATGGATGACATAGACTCAACTTCAACAAATGAGACGTCTTGCGATGACCGGAATGCAAGCTGTGATCGTCAGTGTTGGACAGAGGAGATGCAAGGGTTCAAACTTCAAATGAAAACCTAAAGGGAATGGAAGAGTTGTATCTAAAATGTCCGAAATAAGTGTTGGACACGTTAAAAATTATGCCCGACATGAGTCCTTTTTTAAAAAAAGAAGGTGGGAGGACAAGTGTTGGACATGTGTCCCAAGAGTGTTCGAGGAGTGTCTTGTCTATAGAGTGTTTGACACGGCTACATACCCCAAAATGAAGTGTTCGTGCTTTACAACTAGTACAAACCTAGCTTATTAGCTAAGATGGATGGATACCTATACTGATATAAGATACAATATGACAAAAAATGTAGTGTTTAGATGCAATTTGAAGTGTTGTGTCGTATTGGACATGTATCGGATACAATACATTTTTATCTTTGAAGTATTGGTGATTTATAGTCTATTAGTCACTAACACTTATTTTATCCTAACTGTCAACCCTACTTCAAAACTTCTAACACTCCCCCTATAGTTGAAAATTATACAAACTTCAGCTTGTTACACATAAACTTTAATAATACAAAAAAACTTTAGCCGCCATACTAAAGTCCAGACACCATACTAATTCAAGAACTTTAGCCACTAGCATTTCCTCTTATGATGTCCTTGGTGGACAAACAGTTCCTAGAATTGTTCGACCTACTTCCCATGAGCAATCCTCTAGACATTCTCTCACCTGCTCTCCTAGGCCATATCGTCTAACACATGACACAACTCCCAAAAGTCTTCAATCGACTCCTAAGTAGTCCCCTTTGTCTTCTCCCGGCTGGTCTCCATAACTTGGGTTGTCCACTCAATACTCTATCACATAACTCTAATGCATTGAAGCCTTCAATACACTAAGACTTCAATAAGACTCCAAAAACTTCAATAAGAAACAAAACCAAAATATTGTAGAAACCTTGATCACACATGGCTTGTTGAAAAAAATTTCAATCACCGGTATCAGTTGTTGAAAAATAGACAAAGAAAGACATCGAACCTATACAGGAGAAAAGGGGAGGCTGAAGCTCTCTCAAAAGAGTGGTTGGAGCTCACTTATTTTAACCAAGCCGTCAACCTTACTCAAATACTTCTAACATATACGTTATAGAAATTAAAACCAATATGACTATAAGTAGAAGTAATAAAAAAAGATACCCATAATTCATACACCAACGTGGCAAATACAACAAAATGAGAAACCTACCTGCATTGGCAGGAACAGTCCAGGGAGTCGTAGTCCATACGGCCAAGTACAAATTTGGAAATTCTTGAAGTAGGCCACCCACTGTTAGAGGAGCACTCACCAATCTGAATATGGCATATATGCTTCTTGAAACATGCCCTTCAGGATACTACAAGGAAACCAAATAAGTAGCAATGTAAATAATCTAAGCTCCGCCAAATTAAGATAGAGCAAAAAATGCAAGTGTGTACATATGCATACAAAGAGCATAGAAACTCTGTACACAAATGTTTAATAAGAAATATGAAAATCCAACAGCATACGACATCTCAGTATTACCCTTTGGGATCAGGAAAAGAGGATCAACACAAAGATTAAGTTACCTCCAATTCAGCCTCAGCAAGTGCTGTCCGTGAGGAGGGGCTCCAGTGAACAGGTTTTCTGCCTCTGTAGATATAGCCTTTCAAGACCATCTGACCAAAAACTTCAATCTAGCATATTATAAGATACAAATTATGAGGCTCATATTAATTACAACCAATATAGCATGAAGTCAAGCACCCAAGGAAAATTACATAACTAAAGCTGAATAAGCAATCTGGCTAGCTATAGGGATAATTTGCTGGCTTTTGCTTGATGGTTGAATCATTTAATTAAAGTTCTAATAGCATAAGAATCCTAAATCTGAAAGCTTAGCTATTCCATGAGATATCCTAAATTAATTTTCATAACCATACTGCTTAATGAATAGGGCATTCCAAGGGCAGAATTCTATATTCAACTTAAAGCATCTGTAAGGGTAAATGAGAAAGGGTGTACCAGGTACCTGGGCAGCTTCATATTCTGGATCTAGAGTAAGATAGGGATTATTCCAGTCTGCCCAAATTCCATAGCGCTGCAAACATTTAATAACATGCTTAAGGTACCAAAATTTTCCCATCAATTAAATGAAAAGTCAATGTGATATACCAATTGTAAGGTAATAACAATAAATTAAAAACCACTACAATATATAATGACATGTGTGAGGAGAAATACCGGAGAGGAGAAAGAGAGAAACACTGCTAAAAGACTTAATAATCACGGATGAATTGATACAACGGAGCAGCCAGAGTTTATAGCCATTCTGGATGCAACCGATAAAATAGGGAGTATACTAAAAAGAATAAAAGCATAAAAGCATATAAGTAGAGAAATTAAACCCAGATTACAATCCCAATAAAAAAGGAAACAAACCAAAACAGAAATCCTAAAATAAAACAATCAATATTGCAGAACTTAGGGGCCAAGATACAATCACGTCTTCAACACTCCCCCTCAAGATGGGTTGTACAAGCCAAACAAACCAAGCTTGCCAACCATCTTCTCAAATAAGGGTCTAGACAATCCTTTAGTAAGGATATCTACTGTCTGGTTAGAGGATGTAACATAAGGAATGCATATAGTACCATCTTCAACTTTTCTTTGATGAAGTGTCTATTAACCTCAATATGTTTTGTACGGTCATGGGGTATAGGATTATGAGTTATACTAATGGCGTCTTTGTTATCATAATACAACTTCATAAGACCCCTATTTTCAACTTTAAGTTCTTCTAAAAATAGTTTAAGTCAAATCAATTTGCTAACTCAATTTGCAACTCCATTTGCCAAAGATTGAAATGCAGCTTCAGCATTACTCCTAGCAACAACATTTTGTTTTTTGCTTCTCTATGTGGCAAGATTTCCCCATATGTATGAGCAGTAGCAAGAGATGGACCTCCTATCTATTACTGAACCTGCCCATTCAACATCAGAATAAGCTTCAATTTCATGTGACACTCCTTTCTTAAAGAACAAACCTTTCCTTGGGCATCCTTTGAGATATTTTAAAACACAAATGACAGTCTCTAAGTGTTTTTTATGGGAATCATGCATAAACTGACTAACTAAACTTACGACATAGGCACTATAGGGCCTAGTATGGGATAGGTAAATTAGCTTTCCAACTAGCCTCTAATACCTACTTTTATCTACTGGAACATTGATTTTATAATCTCCAAGCTTGATGTTTGGATCAAAAGGAGTATTTATAGGTTTGCATCCAAGTAATCCAATTCCTTTTAGAAGGTCTATGGTGTACTTTCTTTGGAAAATAGAAATCCCAAATTTATTCCTGACAATTTTTATTCCCAAAAAATACCTCATTATTCCGAGATATTTGACTTCAAATTCAACATCTAGTTTCTTCTTAAGAGAACTTATCTCTAAAATATTATTCCCTGTCAATATAATATCATCAACATACACACTAAGAGTAGTAGATTTACCATATTCATGTTTATAAAAGAGAGTGTGATTAGTATGACCCTACTTATATCTTAGTTGAAGGAAAGCTTTGATAAATCTTTCAAACCAAACTCTTGGTGATTGTTTCAGCTCATAGAGAGACCTTTTTAGCCTGCATACTTGTCCTGCTAGTGCTGACATTTTAAAGCCAGGACATATTTCTATGTAAACTTTCTCAGTTAATTCACTGTTAAGGAAAGTATTCTTGATGTCAAGCTGATAAAGAGGCCAATCATGGTTAGTTGTTAGGGAGAGAAGAACCCAAATGATGTTTAATTTGGCCATAGGAGCAAAGGTATCATGTTAGTCTATTCCATAAGTTTGAGTCAATATCTTAGCAACCAAACGAGTTTTGTATCTTTTAATTTCACCATTGGATTTATATTTAATTGTGAAAACCTATTTGCACCCTACTAGTACAGCATCTCTAGATTTTTTTACAAGTTCCTATGTCCTATTTTTTTAAGGGCTTGTATCTCTTCCTCCATTGCCCTTTTCCATTCTGGTTTTTGAAGGGTTTCTTCAATATTCTTGGGAATTTTAGTTCTTAGAGTGGACACAAACACTTGCATGGAGGTAGACATATGATCACATTGCACAAACTGAGTTGAAGGATGCTTAGTACAGGCACGAATCCCTTTCCTTAAAGCTATATGTAAATCATTAGAGCCTTCAACTAGAACAGAATCAGTGGCCTTACTTGAGTTAGGTTTGGATTCATGGCAACTTTCAGGAGCATGAGAAGCTTGTTGATCTTTTCGACGAGTATAAACACAAAGTTCAGGTTTGTGTTGGGCTTCTTTAGGTTGATCATTAGGCTCCAAGTTTGCAGTACTAGTTTCTGGGTTGCCAATCTTGTTTACTTTGTCCAGATTTTGTTTGTTGGTTTATGGTACTGTTTTCTTCCATCCAAGTTTTCCAGTACTTCTTCTTGTCCACTGTTGTTGTCATGTTTGTCAATGTTTTCCAGATTGAGAGTACTAAAGTTTGGAGGACCCGTTTGCCTAAAGTTCGAAGGATCAATTTGCCTTAGGGTGGTGTTCAAAGTTTCAAAAGTGAAGTGCAAAAAATTCCCTTCATCTTCTATTTTCTCTCCATGACGGGAATTGTTGGTGAAATAAGTGTTTTCAAAGAAGGTGACGTCCATGGTTACAAGGATATTGTTCTTTTCAAGTATATAGTATTTGTATCCTTTTTGGTTTGTGGCATACCCGATAAATATGCATTTGATAGTTTTGGGTCAAGTTTGTTATAGTTTGGTTCATGGTTATGAACAAATGCAGTTCATTCAAACACTTTTAAAGGAAGATTGCAAGTGACTCGGTTTTTGGGAAAGTGTTTTGATAGAACAACCAAAGGAGTTTGAAATTTTAGAACATTGGTGGGTATTCTATTTCCCCACCTAGTGGGAAAAGGCTTAGTTGTTGTTATTGTTGTTGTGGTGGGTATTCTATTTATTAGATAGCAAACCGTTAGAATAACATCTCCTCAAAAAAGTTTTGAGAGTATTAGTGGTAAGAATAATAGACCTTGCTATTTCCAAAAGTTGTCTATTTTTTCTCTCAACAATGCCATTTTGTTGGGGTGTGTAGGTGCAAGTGCTTTGGTGAATAATTTCGTTTTCTTTGAGGCAGTTTCCTAGAACCTGGTTAAAATGCTCTTTCCCATTATCAATGTGTAAAATTTGAATCCTTGCAGAGAATTGTGCTTTTACTATATTGTGAAAATTTATGAAGGTTTGTTCGACATCTAATTTGTCTTTAAGCAAGTCTAGCATACTTGGGTGTAGCCATCAATGAAAGTTATAAACCATCATTTTAAATAAATATTGAGAGATTGTGATGGTCATCAAATATCACTGTAAATCATGGCGAAGGGTTTAGTGGCTTTATAGGGGTTTAGATTGATACACAGATTTTTGATATTTAACTAATTGGCATGTCTCACATTGAAAAATATCATTATTCTTGAATAATAAAGGAAACAAGTGTTTTTAAGTATGCAAAACTAGGATGTTCTAATTTAAAATGTCAAAACATAACTTGATCTTGCTTAGAGAAAGGCTCCCAACTAATAGTCAGAACTTATTTATCCTCATCAAAGTTGAAGTAGTATAGCTCTTGATGTTCTTTAGCATTGCCAATTCCCCTCCTCGAGTTCTAATCTTAAAATTCACAACCCTTTTGTGAGAATATAACTTATAGGTTACAGGATAGTTTGAGAACACATAAAACTGATTTAAGAGTAAAAGTAGAACCAATTTTAATAGTTCAAATTCTAGCAATTGAAGACAAAGTACTATCCGCAATTCTAACGGTGGCCTTGTTGGAGTTTGGGGTATATGTAGAGAATAGTTCAACACATCCGGTTATATGATCTAAAGCTCCAGAGTCAATAATCCATGATTCTTTTTCTTTTTTAGTACAATTTATAGCATAAGAGAATTTACCTTATTGGGCTAGAAGAGAAATACCAGAATTTTTTTTTGGTGTAAGTAACTTGTAAAGGCATTAAGCTGTTCTTTATTGAGATCGAGATTGAGATTTCCAGGTTTTCCACAATTTTCTAATCACTAGGAGCATTACTAGAATGGTAGGCATGGTTGTCATTTGAGGACAACCAGTTTGTCTTTCATGGTTGGGTAGATTTGTTGGTTCCCTTCTTTGAGCGCCTAAGTTCACCTAAGCCTCAGTTTTTCAGTTCTGCTCATAACTTCAAGAAACTAAAGTAGAGGCATCAGTTTAACCAACACCAAACATAGCACTTATGTAAAGATAATAAAAATTGAGAAAAATATAAAATTGCTAAGAAAGACATTAAGAAAGCTGTGAGTGAAGCGAGATCTAAAATTTTTGAAGGGTTATATCAATTTTTAAGAACTAAGAATGGTGAAAGAAAAATTTACAAGCTTGCAAAGGGTAAGGAAAGAAAGACAAGAAACCTAAATAAAGTAAAATATATTAAAGATGAAGAGGATAATGTTTGGTAAAAGAGCAAGATATCCAAGCATGATAGAAGAGTTACTTTCAAGAGCTTTTTAACAAATGACATGAGTTAACTTTTGACTCTGACAGACTAAATATTGCAGAGAAGGACCGTAATTATACTTTTTATCGTAGAATTCAAAAGCTTAAAATAGATAAGACTTTGAAAACAATAGAAAATGACAAAACAGTAAGACGCGATAATATACCTATTGAAGTGTGAAAAAGTCTAGGAAGGAAAAGCACAAGTTGATTCACTAAGTTGTTTAATGTGATAATAAGATCTAAGAAAATGCCGAATGAATGAAGAAAAAGTACTTTAATCTCTATCTATAAAAATAAGGAAGATATACAGAACTGTACCAACTATAGAGAGATTAAACTCATGAGCCACACTATGAAATTATGGGAGAAAATCATTGAACAAAAATTAAGACAAGAGACTCAAGTCACAGAGAATCAATTTGGTTTCATGCCAAGAAGGTTAATTATGAAAACAATTTATTTACTGCGGAGATTGATGGAAAGTTATTAAAGGAGGCAAAAAGATTTGTATATAATCTTTGTTGATCTAAAAAAGGCATATGACAAAGTATTAAGCGAAATCTTATGAAAGACTTTAGAGAAGAAAGGAGTATGTATTGCGTATATTTGAGCAATTAAAGATATGTACAATAGGATCACGACTTGCGTGAGAACACAAAATGAGGACACAAATGATTTTTTCACGACTATTAAACTACATCAAAAGTTATCTCTGAATCCATATCTTTTTAACTTGATTTTGGACGCAATTATAGGACACATACAAACTTAGGGGCCTCGATGTATGATTTTTACAGATGATATAATCTTAATTGGTGAATCGAAAGAGAAAATAATTATGAAGTTAAAGTCACAGATTCGTATAAGTAGAAATAAAACAGAATATATGAAATGTATTTTTAGAAAAAAAACGAACAAATACGAATTTAAAAATAAAACTTGGAGTTGGGTCCCCTTATACAAAATGACAACGAAATAAAGAAAAACATATACGATAGGATTCAAGCGGGATAGATAAAATAGAGGAAAGTTTCAAGTGTCATTTGTGATAAAAAAGTTCCGCTCAAAGTTAAAAAAAATTTTACTGTACAGCCATAAGACCTACTATATTGTATAATAATGAATGTTGGGTGGTTAAAAGACAACGTAAAGATAAACTCAATGTGGTAGAGATGAAAATGTTGCATTGGATGCGTGGATACACCAAAAGAGATATGATTAGAAATAGGTAAATTAGAGAGAAAGTTGGAATAGCACCTGTTGTGGAGAAGATGGTAAAATCTCACTTAAGGTGATTTGATCATGTGTGGAAAAGACTTGCATAAGTCTTATTGAGGAGAGTAGATCATATAGAGAATAGTTCGATAGTTAGATGTAGAGAAAAGCCAAAGAAAATAATAGATGAAATTATTAAGAAAGATTTAATAGTTAATAATATATCTATTGATCTTATTTTATAATAAACTACTATGGAATCGTTTGATCCATGTAGCCAACCCCACCTAATGGAAAAAAAAGCTTAGTTGTTGTTCTACAAATAGTAACAAAAACTTCCTCAATCCGAGACAAAGGCTAAATGCCAATTATCCTTCCACAAACCTCATTTAAATATTTATTTAACCAACAAAAAAAATCAAAGGTGCGGGTTTTCTCTACCAAATTAATATATTTTTCTTAGCATCTATTACACCAACTTAGAGATTCAAAGAGGCCTAACTCTTGCCATATCTTGGTGAGATTAGTAAAGTATTTAGTGACACTTATATATCCTTATTTGAGGTCCTTTGCCTTATCCCTTAACTCACATAATTGAGCAGAACTTTCAATTTCAAAATAAACAATTTTTACTTTGTCCCAAATATCTTTGGCTATGGGATAAATGAAATATAAAGATCCAATATGCTCCTCTATAGAATTAATGAGCCATGACATGACTAAGGCATTTTGGGTGTCCCATACAGTATACATGGGATTGGTAAGGGTTGGTTTTTGGGTGGAACCAACAAGGTATCCAATCTTCCCCCTTTGTCGAATCACCATCTAGACAGACCAAGGCCACAGAAATTTTTTTCCATTGAGTTTGAATGCTGTTATTTGGTGGGGATAGCTGTCGAGTGGCAGTAGATTGTAAAGGTGCAATGGGATTAATTGTAAGGCTGGGTGTAGGAGAGGATTCTGCTGCTGCCTCTCCCTGTCCATCCTTGCTTAACCTGGTAAAAGCCTGCTTGAAGCTGGCCATGATTTCCCCTCTCAACGGTATCCCAACTTTGATACCATGTAAAAAGAAATACTGGATAAGAGAAGGAGAGAAACAATGCTAAAAGACTTAATAATCTCGGATGAATTGATACAAGGGAGCAACCATAATTTATAGCCATTCTGGATGCAAGAGATCCCGATAAAATAGGGATTATAATAATCAGAATAAAAGCAGATAAGATAGATAAATTAAACCCAGATTACAATCCCAATAAAAAAAGGAAACAAACCAAAACAGAAATCCTAAAATAAAACAATCAATATCACGGAACTCGGGGGCCAAGATACAATCACGTCTTCAACAACATGTAAATCACAATGCCAATTGCAAAAGAAAAAATGGGACCTTAAAAGATGACATCTGAGTTTTAACAGTTTCTTTGGCAAATTTAGCAGCCTTTGCTCTCAACTTCAATGGTGTGAGGTCATTTCTAGCCCTCTGATCCAGTGACTGCAAAACTGAAGTAATTCAAAACAATCACACTGCTCAAACTACAATAGAGTATACTAACTGAAATCCAATTTGTATGTGAATATTATAGTGAATGCAAATCAATTGTAAAAGGGGGGAGAGGAAGCAAAAGGAAAGTAGAGAAGTTTTCAGTTTCACCATTAACTCCAACAATTTATACTTTATTCTCTTTCTAATACAATTTTCTTTTATAAAAAAAACTCCCCTAATCATCTGTAACATGTCTAATTACTATGGAATAAATCATGGTGTTTATCTGGAAACATGAAACTAACTTAGCATTCCCATTATATTGTAAATACAGCACACAGTATGGACTCCTAATGTCAATGGAAGTCAAAAGTTTAACTTCTTTTTTTCCCAAACAAGCTACATCCGCTTATGGAGCAACTAAAATCAAGTTCATGAAACTCAAAGGGAATTGTACATTGAGAATGAAAGAGAAGGATCCACACACATTAAAGCCTTAACCAACCACTTTGACAGGCATAAACATCAATGAAGCAAATTACACGATCATTATATTGGTATGATATTTTCTCCTAGATAACCTTGAATAGATTAATTATGTAAGAGAGAGATGCAATGGATTTGCAAAGATAAAAGCTTTAAACATGTAATTGATAATCATATTCGAAATTCCAATTGCTCTACAATAGTCGAAACTATAGGTGAGATAGGTTCAAAAGCAAAAGATCTATTTACACACGCATTTTTAAGCCCAAAAAAAAATTGAGTCATTCTTCATGATATAGTAGCAACAACAAACAACAACAACCAAACCTTTTTTTACTAGGTGGGATTGCCCACATGGATCAAATGCTGCCACAGTGGTCTATTATAAATAAGATCAACAGATAGATTGTTAATTGTTAATTGTTAAATCTTTCTTAAAAGTTTCACCAATTGTTTTCTTTGACCTCCCTCTATCTCTAACTATCGGGCTTCTCTCTATCTGATCTACTCTTAATAGGACTTCTACAAATTTTCTCCACATATGGCCAAACCACCTTAAGCAAGATTCTACTATCTTCTCCACAATAAGTGCTAACCAACTTCCTCTTTGATGCACTCATTTTTAATCCTATCTCTTCTTCTCATTTCTACGACATTGAGTTTATTTTCGTATTGTCTTTTAACCGCTCAACATTCAATACCATATAATATAACAGGTCTTATAGCTGTGAAGTAAAAAAAATTTTTAACTTTGAGCAGCACTTTTCTATCACAAATAACGTCCAAAGCCTTCCTCCATTTCATCCATCTCGCTTGAATACTATAG
This sequence comes from Gleditsia sinensis, assembly GCA_037074535.1. NCBI lineage: Eukaryota > Viridiplantae > Streptophyta > Magnoliopsida > Fabales > Fabaceae > Gleditsia > Gleditsia sinensis. The sequence goes on from CM073464.1 coordinate 45,884,696, forward strand.
TTAATGTCCTCCTTTATTTCGCCGTCATTCTATATAATAGACTCCAAATATTTAAAACTTGTGACTTGTTTTAAAAAATATTCTTCAAGTTTTACTTCCAAATTCGTATTTGTTCGCTTTTTACTAAAATTACATTCTATATATTCTGTTTTATTTCTACTTATACAAAAGCTATGTATTTCTATAGTTTGTCTCAATGACTCTAATTTCCTGTTTATTTCTTCTTTCAATTCACCAATTAAAACTATATTATTTACAAAAATCATACATGGAGGCTCCAAATCTTGTATATGTTTAGTAACTACATCTAAAATCAAGTTAAAAGGATATGGGTTCAGAGATGACCCTTGATGTAGCCCTATAATTGTGAAAAAATCCCTCTGTGTCTTCATTTTGTGTTCTCACACAAGTCGTGATTCTATCGTACATATCTTGAATTGTTTGAATATATGCAATATGTACTCTTTTCTTCTCTAAAACCTTTCATAAAACCTCTCTTATCACTCTATCATATACTTTTTTAAAATCAATAAAAATCATATGTAGATCTTTTTACTTTCTTTGATATCTTTCCATCAATCTCTGCAATAAGTAAATTACTTTCATGGTTGACCTTCTTAACATGAAATCAAATTGATCCTCTATGACTTGAGTCTCTTGTCTTGATCTCAACTCAATGACCTTCTCCTATAACTTCATAGTATGATTCATGAGTTTAATCTCCCTATGGTTGGCACAGTTCTATATATCTCCCTTATTTTTATAGATAGGGATTAAAATACTTCTACTCTATTCATCTAGCATTTTCTTATATCTCATTATCACATTAAACAACTTAGTGAACTAACTTATACATTTTTTACCTAGACCTTTCCACACCTCAATAAGTATATTATCAAGTCCTATTGCTTTGCTATTTTCTATTCTCTTCAAAGCCTTCTTAATTTTAAACTATTGAAGTCTACGATAAAAGGTATAATTACGGTCCTCCTCTACCATATTTAATCTATCAGAATAACAGGCCAACTCATATCTTTCGTTAAAAATTCCTTGAAAATAACTCTTCCATCTTTCTTAGATATCATACTCTCTTACCAAGACATTACCTTTTTCATCTTTAATACATTTCACTTGGTCTAAATCTTTTGTCTTTCTTTCCCTAATCTTCGCGAACCTGAAAATTTTTCTTTCGCCATCCTTAGTTCCTGAAGATTGATAAAGTTCTTCAAAAGCTCTATATTTTGCTTCACTCACAGCTTTCTTAGCATTTTTCTTTGTAACTTTATATTTTTTCCAATTTTCATTATCTTTACATAAGTGCCACGCTTTATAACACTCTCTTTTAACGTTAATCCTATTTTGCACCTCTGCATCCCACTATCAAGATTTTTTACCCTTTAATCCAACGCCTCTTGATTCTCAAAAAATCTCTTTTGCTATTTTCCTGATCCCCTTGGCCACTTCGTTCCACATATTGTTAATATTTCCCTGAACCTTCCAAAACCCTTCTTCCTCCATCCGTATTTGAAAGCTCTTTTGTTGTTCATTCTTCAAATGTCACCACCTAATTCTCGGGATCGTTTTCTTACTCTTTCTTTCAACTCTTCTCTTAATCCGTACGTCCAAAACTAACACTCTGTGTTGGGTAGCCAAACTCTCTCCAGGTATGATTTTGCAATCTATACAAAACTTTTTGTCTAATTTCCGTACCTTCATGATATAGTAGCACAAGTATAAAAAGTTCTTTTATATTCTTTTATACCCTCTTGTTTAAGTTATATTGGGAGTTCAATTTCAACTTTCTTTTGAGGCTATATTTTATTATTTTCTTAAAGCTGTAACATATTATTATATAATCACTCTGCCAGAACAGCAACAATTCTGCTGAAAATTTTTGGCAGAATTCCATCACTAATTGGCAGATCTTTTGCCCAGTAAATCAGCCCAAATATTGAGGGATTTATTTGAATAGACTCTGCTAATTTTTAAAGATCAGATTGTACAGTTTTTTAGTAATTAATTATTCTGTAATTATTATAGGCAGTTGTACTATTTTAAGCAATTAGGTAGTTTTATATTCTTATAAGCAATTAGGCAGTTTCCTACTCTTGTAGCTACAGAATTCTCTATAAAAGGGAGACCCTATGTACAGTTTACAACACAGAATAAAATATAACCTTTCAATTTTGTTTTTATGATATCAAAGCCTCATTAAAATCGCCCAGCCGCCCCAAAATTGCCCAGTAACCCTAAGCCTCCTCTGCATTATGCAACCTTTTTTCTTACCCTAAAACTACCCATCAACCCTGCGCCTCCTTCCCTACATTCTATACCGTATTTTTTTCTGAAACAATACCATTCCAAACAGCCCAGCCTGTCAAATGTTACATCAGAATCCAACCCCATTTCCAGCCCAGCAAATAAACCAGCCAACTAAACCCATAATACCGAATCACACCCTATCCAAATCACCACCATTTCCTCAATAGTAACAAATTTTTAAGATGATCTCAATCAGACCATATGTATATCAAGGGGAGAGGTAAGATTGGGTACCTAACTGGAAACATAGAAGCAATGCAGTTTGGGATACAGAGAATTCAAAGGTGATGACTTGGCCCGTGAACTCCATGAATGAGGAGATTAGCTCCAACTACATGTATTATTCCACTGCCAAAGAATTATGGAAGAACGTGAAACAGATGTCTTTTGATTTGGGTAATCAATTCCAAGTGTAAGAGTTAACCTTTAAGCTTAGTAAAATTAGACAGCGAGAAGAATCTATTACCAAGTATTTCAACTCTTTAAAACTTCTTTGACAAGACTTTGACCTATTTAATGATTATGAATGGAAATCCACAAATGATGCAAAGCATTATAAAAAGATTGTGGAGGCTCATTGGATTTATAAATTTATGATGAGGTTAGAGGATGAATTATTGGGACAATCCCTATTCCCTTAATTAGTAAAGTCTTTGCTAAAGTTAGAAGGGAAGAAAGTGGCCAACACATAATGTTGAAGAAAATATTTAATGGTGGAAATATTGAAAAGTCTGCCCTTAATGCAACTGAATTTTCTACCAATAAAGCATCAAATTTTCAGTGACAAACCTTGGGCCTGGTGTGATTTTAGCGACAAGCCATGCCACACCCATGAAACTTGCTGAAAAATACATGGAAAACCAGCAAATTGGCAAAGTAGCAAGACTAGAAATTGGCCAAATGCCAAAGACTACGCTGTTGCCACAGAAATCAAAGCAAGTTTCTTTATCAAGGAGCAAACACACCATCTTCTAAAACTGCTAAAATCCAGTAACTCACCGGTATCCTTAATGTTTCTCTTGCACAAACAAGTAGTGCCCCTAATGCTTTTTCTTGTTGTTTTAATTCTACTAAATGGATAATTGATTCTAGAGCTTCTGACCATATGAATAGTTTTTTCAAATTGGTTCAAAACTTATTCACCATGAAAATTAGAATTGCTGATGGTAATTTCTCACCTATGGCTGGAAAAGGTTTGGTAAAAATATCAAAGGACATAGATCTTAGCATGTAATTTTCTATCTGTGAGTAAACTTACCAAAGATTCTAATTGTCATGTTTTTTTCTATGACTCTCAATGTGATTTTCAGGACCAAAACTCCGAAAAGAAGATTGGCAATGCTAAGTTAATAGATGGACTTTATTATTTTGATGATACTTTCTTCAATAAATGGGTTTAAGACCTTAGTTGTGTTAGTTCTCTTTCTGCTTATGAACAAGTAATGTTATGGCACTTGAGACTAGGGAACCCTAGTTTTCTATATCTTAAACTTTTGTTTCCTACTCTGTTTAAAGGATTGGATATTTCATCTTTTTCTAGTGAAAGTTGTTATTTATCTAAGAACCATCGCACTACTTGTTATCCAAAATCTTATATTCCCTTAAAACCATTTTATTTAACACATACTAATGTGTGGGGACCGTTGGAAATCTTTTAAGAAAATTTTATCAAATGATTGAAACTCAATTTCACACAAAATTGACATATTTCACACTGACAATGACACTGAGTATTTTAATGAATACTTGGCATCAATTTTTTGCAGTAAGCATGGTGAGCCATCATGCATGCACTAGGACAACAACACTTTGATGCTGTTTATAAAATCTTCATATCCCTAAAGGAGTCACCTAGGAAGGGTCTGTTATTCAAAAACCATGTGCACCTACAGGTTGAAGATTTTACAGGTGCAGATTGAGCTGGATGTGCAGTGGATAGGCATTGAACCTTTTTTTGGAGGTAATCTTGTAACTTGGCAAAGCAAAAAAACAAAATGTGGTGGCTAGGAGTAGTGTAGAAGTCAAATCTAAAGTAGTTTCCCTTGGAATATGTGACATATTGTGGATTAAACTATTATTGGATGAAGTAAATATTTCAAGTTCTCTACCTATGAAAATGTATTGTGACAACAAAGCACCTATTTCAATAGCTCACAACCTATGAAGCACAGACACGGACACGGACACGGGACACGACACGGACACGGACACGTGACACGTGACACGTGACACATGAATTTTAAAAAAATATAGGACACGACACGTTGAAAACACGTAAATTAAAAAATAAAAATTATATATATATATAGTACTAGAAAACAATAATATTTATAACTCACTTTACAACTTATTACCAAAAAAATTATTATAAAATTATAATACAATCAACATTCATTCTTCTTCAATATATTCTTTATCAATGCTATTATTTTTATTTTTTTCGTTTGTGAAAAGAACTTTTTAATTTTAAATTATACAAAGATAAATTTGTAACCGATAAAATTTCAACATTAACAAGAACAAAAAATAACAAAGAATACAAAAATTATGTGCACATACAATAATAACAAAGAATAAAAGCAAGAGAGCAACTCTAGAAAGAATTATATGTGTATTATTATAATTCAACTCCCTCACCATAAACAAAAGCTATCTCAGCTCTTTGCTATTGCGATTATGTAAAACATTAAGAGACAATACAAAAATTAGAAGAATTTAGTTTCCTTTTCCTCAGTAAAAAATCTTGAAACCCAAAAGTAAACTTTCGAATAGGTATATATGCTTGCGTAAAAACAAACTTCGAAGGCTTGTTGAAAAAGAATATGCAAATAGCCACGCACACAGACAAATCCAATAAGAGAAAATAGACGAACTTACTCTATGATCAACAAAAACAAACAATAGAGTTGCAATGATTTAGATGCAAGTTACGATGGATGATAGGGACCTAACTTCAATGGAAGACATGTTGCGATGACCAAGATACAAGCTATGATTGTTGGTTTTGAGTTCTAACTTCAAATAAAAATCTAAAAGGGATGTAAGATATGTGTCTAAAATGTCTGAAATAAGTGTCCGACACGTTCAAAAAAGTGTCTGACACGAGTTTTTTTTTTAATATTTTTTTTAAAAAAAGTTGGACACGGGACACGCGTCGGACACGGTGTTCCAAGAGTGTTCGAGAAGTGTCGTGTCCGTAGAATGTCCGACACGTCGACACGGCTTAAAACGAAGTGTCCGTGCTTCATAGCTCACAACCTAATGCTTCATGACCTAACAAAGTATGTAAAGGTAGATAAACATTTTATCAGGGAGAAGCTTGCGAATGGGCAAATCTGTTTGGTGGATGTTCTTACAAAAGAAGTTCCTACAAGGCAGTTAAGTTAGTTAGTAAACTAACTAGGGAAAATATCTTGAAGCTAGCTTGAAGGGGAGTGCCAGAACAGTAGCAACTTTGCCAAAAAAATATGGGCAGAATTATAGTGCTGACTGGCAGATCTTGTGTCCAGTGAATCAACCAAAATATTGGGAGATTTATTTGGATAGGATTTGCTAATTTTTAGATATCAGATTGTACAGTTTTTTAGTAATTAATTATTCTGTAATTAGTATAGGCAATTGTACTGTTTTAAGCAATTAGGTAGTTTCCTATTCTTGTAGCTACAGAATCCTCTATAAAAGGAAGAGCCTATGTACAGTTCATAACACACAGAGGAAAATATATTCTTTCAATTCTGTTTTCACACTCTACTAGCAAGAAGTTTTCTACTAATTCTGCTTTCCCTGCTTGCTTAACCATAAAATCAGCAGAAGTGATTAGATTTCTTCTTCCTCTTGTTCAATCGTCAAATGATTGTTTCAAGGCGTTTTATCCTAAACAATTACTTTTGATATTAATTTGACTTTTACTGATATTTTGATGTAAATTTTCATGAGTAAAATGTTGATGTTACTACATAACCTCATAATTTCTTTTAAGTAAATTCCATTGATCTCCTGAGGTGTTTCAAAACTATGTTTTAAAATAACATATACCTCCCTTTTACTAACAAAACAATAGGTTGATTAAATTTACCTTTGAATTTACCAATTTAATCTTCATGTTGTGCTTCAAAGTTCTCGTTTGCAAGATGTTTATGATATAGGCTTGAGCTCAAATTCATTGCCTTTCTTAATCTTCTCCTAACTGACCCAATCATTCCAATGATTAACAAAGTTTAGATTCAGATTTAAATCACAATCATTTATTGTAAATGATAAGAATGTTTTGTAATACAATTCATTAATATCATACATAACATCAGCATTCTCCTTCCATAGCCAACCAACATAACAGAAGTTGGACTTCTTTAAACAAAAGAGGATGTGTATGTCATTTCATCCATACCTCTAGAGAGATCTATTTATCTACTCCTAAAAAAAGGGGTCTTCTAGTATATCTACGTCTACAATACCAATGTCATCCTTCACTAGGCTAAATTCAATGGAATAAGCCCTCTCCAAGCAAGATATATGTACCATACTAGAGGCTAGATATCAACATCACCATTTTCCAGGCATAAATTGCCCTTTTGTTGCTTCCTTTTAAGAGATTAAAAGGCTCATTTAAAACCAAAAAAAGGACCTAAAAGAAATTAAAAAATAAATGTCAACCAAATATTTTAGATTACTGAAACAAACTTAGGCTCTATCAAAAACACACATTAAGTATTTTAAAAATTGATTCAACATGAAAGTGAACTCACATAAATAACATTTACAAAAATTTATAAACATTTTTGTATCTCATCAAAATAAATTTTCAGATACATGGTAGCACTTATTATTTAATTATTAGCTCTATTAAAATCATTTAAAAATAAGAACTATTATACTAAGGCTACTGATGACCACGAAGAAGTATAATCAAGTAATGAATGAATTGACTTGGGTTCTTACTATTCACAGTTCAAGCAATTAGAACAGGGACGTTCATGGGATGCTGTTCTTGAACAATGGCTAGAATTAAAAACAGCCATCTACATGACAATCAACAACAACAACAACTAAGTCTTTTCCCACTAGGTGGGGTTGGCTACATGACAATATTTGGAAAAATTAAAACTTGCCTTTTAATTCAATAGGTAGGCCATGACAATCCCATCCAGGCACAAAATGAACTTTATAGTTCTGAAGGAGCTGCCAGCAAATAAAAGGAAAAGTGATTCTTAACAAAAGATTAGAGCTTACAAGCAAATGTGTTAGCATGTAACATATATTGTTAAAGCATTTATGTGTCTGAGAGACAAAATTTGCGAAAATATATATGCTTCAGATCCAGCATGACAACAATAAAATGGAAGTCTAAGTTCAAAGGAAGTGAAAAATACCTTATAACGATTTATAATATCCTTCAAAATTTTATTTAATGCATGGCCAATATGAAGATCACCATTGGCATATGGAGGACCATCATGAAGAATGAAATTTCCCTGATCAAGTTGTTTGAGTAGGTTAAAAAGTTTATCTAACTAGAGCTGAAGCGTAGGGGAAGCTCCACAACTTACTCCATTATTTTTGTCAACAACTTTGTTGAATACTTGATTGTCCTCCCATATTTTCTGAATTTCAGGCTCCTTTACTGATGGATTTGCTCTCATACCAAATGTTGTCTTTGGAAGATCAACAGTGTGCTTGTATTTACCCTCTTCTTGTTTGGTCCCTAAAATTAACACAAGTTACATAACTAAACATGGAGATGCATGCTTTAACTCTTGAGTTAACATGCCAGGCATCCATAAATTTTAAAAAATATATATAAAATAAACAGCAATATGGAATAGCAAACACACTACCTTCAGCAGCTTTCTTTCCCACCATAACAGGCCCTCGAGATCCTCGCTTAGAAGAACAGATCTGGTCACCTGAATGAGTAAAGTAGTTTGACATGTTTGACAGAGATACTACTTTAACTGATGAAGTTCCGCATGAATAAAACAAGCCAACATAATTGGTTTTCCTGGAGGTTGAATAAGCTGTTCGCAAGAACACCTAAGCATACATAAAAGAGCATATCAATCACAAAGGTCAAATTCAGATATAGGAATTTCTTCTGCCATACTGATTTCGAAAACCCAAAGGAAAAAAAATATTCAACACGTTTTTTTTAATCGCAAATATTTCTCCTCTTAGTTTCATGGCAATTATGAACCATTTTCCCAAGACTAGAAGTGTAGCAAACAACCAAAGGTCCTACTTTCATGATAAACTTGGAAGACTGAATTAAAGTATGTTGTAAAACAATATATTAACACTTGAAACCAGCAAACGCAATGACCATTTCAACTTCCTCTTTGACAATTTACCGAGCATATTGTCTATCTAAAGCCCATTTAGCATTCCGAATGAGTGATCAAACAACAAAACCAATTTCATTTCCATAACAAAATCAGCAACTACAAATCATTTGACAAAATTAAATTAACCCACGAACTCACTTCACCGCCCAAAATTACAAAATATTTTACAACAAGCAAGGTAACCCATTATCATACGAGTGCTAATTGAATATATAAACGAGGTCACTTTCATTGAAATCTGGATTGAATGCATTAGCATAGTTTGAAAACACAATGCTCCGTTTGTATCCGGGAAAATTGAAGGGAAAAAGAAAACAATCTTTCAAAAACAAAGACTGAGTTTAACTCTAACCCTGTTCCTTCAGTAGGGTTCCACACTTTTCGCCTCCTTTTCTTCGCATTTATTAATCACAAAAGAAGTTAATTCAATGCTAATTCGGTTCAAAGAAGACATAAAAGCATGTACCCTGTAAGGAGAGGTTTGCATGAAGATAGCCATGGTGGCTTCCCTTGGTTTGAAAGCAGAGGAATTTGAAGTTAAGGATTTGAAAACGGACATGATGGCCTCCACTGGTTTGCAGAGGCAGGGCTACTCCATGTTTGTTGAGCGAGGGAAAGACATCATTCGGATAAATGGAACGAAAGCCTCAACATTTTTACCTCTTTTTTTTCTTGGTTATGAAAAAAAATCCAACAACATAAGTAGACAAATCCGATTTCGGATTTCCGTCCGTTTTTTTTTTTAACTTAGAGCCAATAATAATTTTAATATTTCAAATAATTCTAATATGACACTTGTAAATGTTTATTTTCCTTGAAAGGTCTATTTTTTTATGGAAATTATTAAATTTATTTTAATTTATATAAATTCATTTTTATAGATAAAAAGATAACTGATTATTTTATACGTACTTGACGAAGAATCTAACTTATAGTTCGTTTATTTCATAATTATGTTACTCACGCCATCCTAAAAATTTTGTAAAACTATTTCAGTATAAAACGTAAGTTTTATATTCTGGTATAACTGGTTACCAATCATATACAAAGAGAAAAATAAAGAAGAAAATGAAGAGAGAGAGAGAATAAAAATTAGGAATTTGGTTGATATTGATCGTATATACAATGGCAGGGTAGGATATTTATAGAAGTATTAATGAACTATATGCGTAACTAATTAATACAAACAGTATAACAACAACCTGGACTGCATAATTAATCATTATTTCTAACACTCCTTCAAACTTAGGTAATTAAGTCCTCTACCATGAGTTTGTGTCCAAGAATGCCAAATTTTGAACTAGACAAAGGTTTGGTCAGTTATGATGTTTGGAAGGGACATGCTTCACTTCCTGTTCTTTGCTTATGATTTTATTCGTTACAAAAAACAAGTCGAGCTCTGAATGCTTGGACCTAGCATGCAACAAAAGATTGGAATTTAGTAAAAATGTGCTCAGGTTATCACACAAGATAGTTGGAGGTTTGCTAGAAGTGGAAACATGCAACTCTTGAAACAAATATTACAACTAGATCATTTCGGCTGCAGTGTTAGCTAGACCCCTATATTCAGCTTTTGTAGATGACCTTGTTTGCTACTTTTTGGAGGACTATGATACTAGTTTAGCATCCAAATAGATACAAGAACCTGAGTGGACAGTCTATCATCACAATTGAAGCCCAATCAGCATTACTAAAACCCACAAGACTTAGATCATTGGATTTCATTAGATGCAACCCAAAGTTCACTATTCTTGCAAGATATCTCAATATACGAGATTCTAAAGGACAGTGCATGCACTGACAAACTTTGTTAACACTAAAGCTAATTTCAACTTGAGTGATAGTAAGATATTATAACACTCTCGCAATGGATCTATAAAGGATTGCATCTGCCATCAAGTCATTACCAGTGTTTGTTTGATAGTTTAAGGCCTGCAACCATGGGTGTAGGAATGCCGTTAACCCCTTGCATATGAGCTTTCTACAATAAATCTTTGATATATTTGGAATGACCTAAGTGTAAATTGTAACATTCTCAATTTTATTCACCAAAAGTTATATAATTATGTTCTTTAAAGATTAAAAATGAGACAAATAAATAATATAAAGTGATGGAAAAAATTTAGAAAAATAGTAAAGAAAAATACACCAAAAAGTTTATTGGTAAAGTGTCCAAATGACAAAAGTGGCAAAGAAAAAAGGCAAGAATTAGCGAGAGCAATTTTCTTGAGATAACATGAGGTGTGTTTGCTTTAATATTCCTAAGAAATTATCTTTGAAGAAAGAATAAAAAAGTTCTATATTTTTGAAAAATATAGAGACAAATTAGATGTAGAAATTTTAGAAAAAGTGTTTAGTCATAGAAATTGCCCTAATTGGAGACTTAAAACTTGTTAACATAGTCTTAATAAAGAATTAAAATAAATAAATAAATTTGAGCTAATCAAACAAAGTCTTAAATAATGATTAGAATTGACTTGGTAAGGTGGTGAGTAAGTTAGAATTTAATGAGCAATTAATTGGCTTAATGATATTTTTTTTTCCAAAATATCTCTAAAGCTCATGATTAAGGCTATTGAATAAAGCCAATAAGGGGCTGAAATGTATACAAAAAGGTGCAAAAATGAGTAAGGGAGAATGAGAAGAAGCCGTGAGAAGGAAGGAACAAAGTTAGGTTGGTATTATTAAAAAGGTGCAATTATAAAAGTGAAATTTCATGGTTTAATGATAACACCCTTAAAATATCTTCATCCCTCATTATTATAGAGGTGGAATGAAGACTTTAAGGGCTGGAAATTCTACTAGAACACATAAAAAAATAGAGAGGAGAAAAAGTGTGCAGCATAGGGAAAAAAATATAAGGAAGGAAAGAAAAGTGAAGGAAGGAAGGCACCAAGGTAAGTGTCACAACCCCTATAGGAGAAGGCACGTGACTGGCATGGGAATGGGATAAATTCCACTTCGTAAGCCTTAAGCCAGCTCAACATAACCATATAACACACAGAAGATTAGCCAAAACAAATGCATGCATAACATGAGAACCATCCATAAAACATATACCATAAAATACATACACAATTGGCACCAAGCCAACAATACAAAAAAAAAATCATATGTTCTGCATGCAACAAAAGCTATACAAACATCCAAATAGACAAGGAAGCAGTGATCTTACCTATAGTTCATAGAGCTACCCCTAAAATACAAAACAATAAAAGTCTAAACAAAATCGAAAGTCCTGAAGGCAACTTGAGCTCACCACAACTACACTCAGCTCTCTAAGCAGTTAGTGTAACAACTCCATTTATGTAAATTTTTTTTTTAAAAAAAAAAAATACGATGAAATTATTACCTCATTACAACTTAACTCAATATAACATTTATTTAATTTATACAATACTGAGTTTCCATACACAATATTATTTTACAAACTACACACCATTATTTTACAAACATTTGTACAAAAATACATATTAGTTCTAATCATCTATATCGACTACTTCCGGGGACACTGGTTCGGGTGGCACGTCCACCGGAATCTCAGTTACATCTACGACAGTTATATCTGAAATAACTGGAAGTTGTCCAAGGTAGGGCACCTCGATCCAACGTACAGAGATAATAAGTGTCATAGAGAATATCTGCATATTTATTATTCTGAACATGATATGGAAATATAGTGAGAATTAAATCCCAGTAAGTTCAACAATAAATCATAATTTACCATCAATATAGTTCATCATGTCATGTTCAGCTGTATAAACTACAGAAAATATCTTTAAGTCACATGAATGCACTTTATCATGCATATGAAAATTATACAGTTATGACATGTATGGTATGAATAACTATTTTTCGAGTTTCATATGATGGCTATCCACTTATTCTTACTTCAAGCTACCCCGGTCAGGGTGAGTATTCTCTACTTTTCGGTACGGGCTTATCTCGCTCCGTCCGACATGGCACACTTTCTCTTTCTTTTCTTATTAACATGATCATAACCGTTGGTAGGGCGTCCCCTACTGGTGCACCACACGGATTGCCATGTGACCGTGCTCATTTCTTTTCTTTTCATATTAATAGCCGAAAATATGATTCCAATAACGAGTATGTTCATTATATTCTCATGCCATAATGTATCAAAACATAATCATTCTCAAATTCATTGGTAAACTGAAATTATGCCATGAATATAATCATTTTCTAATTTTCACTTTATAAAATATTTCCATGTCAAAATTTCACACTAATACCTCGATAACTGGATAGTAATTGTAGTCTGTAAACAGCGCACCAGGAAAGTTCCCAGAAAAGAGAGGTGGGTCACTAATGGACACGCTTAAGTACCAAGTCTTCCCTTGCCAGAGCTTTCCTTAGACATGCACTTTTCACAAATCACAATTTGTTTCCAGTAACTAGAATAATTCTTTTCATTTTCTTTATGTCTAGGCATTTAGTCATTTTATTTCTACTTATATCATTTCCAACACATGTTCTTACAAATTTTATAGAGCATTTTTCCTCAAATTGATTTCTATTATTACCTTAAAAATTCATCTAGGGTAGAAAAATATTGAAAATAGGTTTACTAACTTTTAACATAGCCTTTGCTTACAAATCAGAGCATAACTCTCTCATTTTAACTCCGATTAAGATGATATTAGTGTCTATGAAAATCTAAGACAATTATCTAAAACTATTATGTTAATCATATTAACAAAATAGTATGATATTGTGGTGTTATTACTCCTTTAAATTTAGTATTATTTCTTCTCGTTTAGGTTCTGACCTTTACTAACTAATTAGACAATATCTCTCAAATTTGAACTCCAAATTGAGTTATTCCAATTGGTAAAATTCCATGAGCCATATATCTATAATTGTTATGTTGGCGCGCTATTTTAATTCTCTACAGAATATTCCCAGAAATTCAAAAACTAAAACATTAATAACATACTCTTCCCTGAATAAACATTTTCTGACCTCTGCTTACTAATCGGATCATATCTACCTCATATGAACTCCAAATTGCATAATTCCAGTGGGCATATTTCCATGAGACATAGATATATAAGGTTCATGTTAACCATTTATTTTAATTCCATACAAATAATTCCCAGAAATTAAAATACAAAAGCTGTCCTAACATAATCTTCCCTGATGAACCATTTTCTGACCTTGGCTTACTAATCGGAACATATCTACCACATGTGGACTCCACATTGAATGATTCCAGTGGCTCAAAATCCATGACATACATATCTTTAATTCTTATGTTAACCATTTATTTTAATTCCCTACCAATAATTCCCAGAAATTAAATTACCGAAGCTATCCTAACATATTCTTCCCTGATGATTCATTTTCTGACCTTTGACTACTAATCAGACCATAGCTACCTCATATGGACTCCAAATTGAATGATTCCAGTGGCTAAAAATCCATGACATACATATCTTTAATTCTTATGTTAACCATTTATTTTAATTCCATACCAATAATTCCCAGAAATTAAATTACCGAAGCTATCCTAACATATTCTTCCCTGATGATTCATTTTCTAACCTTTGACTACTAATCAGACCATATCTACCTCATATGGACTCCAAATGGAATGATTCCAGTGGATAAAAATCCGGGACACATATATCTTTAATTCTTATGTTAACCATGTATTTTAATTCCTTGTAGATTGTTCCCAGAAATTAAAATACCAAAGCTTAAAATTCTGCCACCCATAGCCATAACCATGCAGAACTATCTACACCAACCTAAGTATTCAAACATACATCACATGCAAGATCAATATGTAACATGATATAGCAACATCATGACCAATCATAAAAGTTCTAAGATCAAAATCTCATATAAATATTATATGTTTCAAAAGTTTTCTTCAAAAAGAAATATTGTTAAACTTACCTTTAGCTTTCTAAACTTCTCCTTCTTCTTCCTTCCTTTCTTCTTCTCTCTTCTCTCCTTTCCTCACTCTACCTTGCTTCTATTTCTCTCTCTTTCTCACTTGGACGAAATTAAAGTGTTGTAAGGGTGGGTTCTCTTATATAGACCACCAAATAATTCACCTTTCATGATCATGGATCTACCTTATCACAATTAAGATACACTTTGTTGAATTTTTGGAAAACAAACAACTTATGTTCTTGTCTTCCTCTTCCTTAGTCAAGATATGCATAGGAAAAGGAGATTTGTATTTTGAAAATTATGATGATATGTTCTTAAGATAAGGGACAAGGTCCCTTTGATTTAGGGATTCATTTAATTTTTCTTTTGTCTTAATCAATTATGATAGGTTGCCTTTTTAAGTGGCAAATTTCTAGCCCTTCAATCTCCATTATTTGGTTGATATTATTTGTGTGGGCTATAAATGTTTTGTCCTAATACCATGTATTATCATACCACTTGCTAAAATTATGAGTGAAGGATATAGATGTTTTTGTCCTAAAGCCTTGTATTATCATGCCACTTGCCTAAATGATGAATGTAGAATCACACCACTTGCTAAATTTTTGTCTTAATGCCATGTAACCTAATCTTTATTCTTATTATTATATCATTATCTAATTTATTTTATTTTATTTTTCCTCTTGGATTTGGGCTTATTCTTACCCATTATGGGCTTGTCCTACCCATTTTCTTTACTTTGGATAAAATTCTTCCTTTCTTGGTGGGCTTGGTCACATTTTCATAATTTTTGGGCTATTGGTGAAATTACTATATCCTAGTCCAAGTCTATGTTTAATTTCTTGTTTAGGTTATCCAATGGGCTTGCTAGAAACTTATGTGAAGTGGAAAAACTCTATATGAAGTGTCCATAGGTAAAAGCCCAATGTATGGGTAAAGATTTTAAACTTAGTAACTATAGTTCTTGAATTAGGAAAAATTACCCTAATTCAATGTTCTTTGAAATTTTAAGACCTTTACTTGTTTCTAAAAATTTATCTTCCTTATCCAAGAATTTTGCATCTCTTTAGTATGTTATTTCTAATTTCTTTCCTATTAGATTTTCCTTCTTTATTTGTTCTCTTAATGTTAGAAACATTTTCTATGCATATACATAAGGTGAAGAATTTCTAAGGATTATATTTCCTTAGATATCTAAAATATTGTCTAATAAATTTTATTTCCTTAATTAAATTTTTTATGTACCTTTATCAATAAAAGAAACGAAATTAAGGATGTTACATTTCTCTCCCCCTAAAAGTAATTTTGTCCTCAAAATTTCAGAAATTACCTTATAAGAACAATTGCGGATATTTCTTCCTCATGACTTCTTCCAGCTCCCAAGTTGCTTCTTCCGGAGTCAAACCTTCCCATAACACCTTAACTAGGGGAATGGTTTTATTTCTCAGTTGCTTTACGTCAGTGTCCAATATGGATGCAGGTAGTAGCTGGTATGTCATGTTCTCCTTTATTTGGATTGGTTCATCCAGTATTATATCTGATGAATCTGAAAGATACTTCCGCAACTGTGATACGTGGAAAACATTATGCAGGTTGGACAAATTAGGTGGGAGAGCAACTTGATATGCTGATGTCCCAACTTTCTTTAGAATTTGGTAGGGTCCTAAAAATCGCGGACTTAGCTTTCTTGTTTTGAGAGACCTACCAACTCCAGTAGTCGGGGAAAGTTTCAAAAATACATGGTCTCCTTCCTCAAACTCTAGAGGTCTATGTCTCTTATCGTAGTAACTCTTTTGCCGACTCTGCGCTGTAAGTATTTTGTTTCGTATCATCCTGATTTGTTCAGAGGTTTGTTGAACTAGATCAGGACCCAACAAGTTCTTTTCTCCTACCTCGAACCAACATAGTGGAGATCGGCACTTTCTACCGTATAAAGCTTCATAGGGGGCCATCTTAATGCTAGAGTGATAGCTATTATTATAAGCAAACTCTACTAAAGGTAGGTACTTATCCCATCCTTTACCTTGCTCTATCACACAGGCCCTCAACATATCTTCTAGGGTTTGAATTGTTCGTTCAGTCTGCCCATCAGTTTGAGGATGATAGGCAGTACTGAACCGCAACTAGGTTCCAAAAGCTTCTTGCAACGCCTTCCAAAACCTCGATGTGAACCTCGGATCTCTATCAGAAACAATATTTAAGGGAATCCCATGAAGTCTAACTATTTCCTGAACATACAATTGGGCCAATTTATCTAGTGAAAAGTTAATTTTTATGGGCAAAAAGTGAGCAGATTTGGTTAATCTGTCAACTATTACCCAGATAGAGTCATGTCCCACTGAAGTCTTAGGTAAACCTACAACAAAGTCCATCGAAATACTGTCCCATTTCCATTCAGGAATCTCCAGAGGTTGAAGAAATCCTGCTGGCTTTTGATGTTCCACTTTCACCTTCTGACAAGTTAAACATTTTGCCACGAACTCAGCAATGTCATTTTTCATCCCTGGCCACCAATACATCCTTTTTAAATCCTGGTACATTTTAGTGCATCCAGGATGGATTGTGTATTTACTTTGATGTGCTTCCTTCAGTATCTTAGTCCTCAACTCTTGTTCTTGAGGGACACAAATCCTTCCCTGATACATGATTGCTCCATCTTCCATTACAGAAAAATTACCTTGGTCTTTATGATCTTGTAAGTATTGATCGTGAGCTTGAGCTTCTTTGATCTGGGCTCTAAGGTCAGACCCTATACTTAAACCATTAATGACTAGATTCTTTGGAGTAAGGGTAGTGGCTAGCTTCAAATTTCAAAACTCCTCTAGCATCTGCATCTCATACACCATCATCTGACCCATATGCAGAGATTTTCGACTCAAGGCATCTGCTACAACATTCGCCTTTCCGGGATGATACTTTATCTCAAACTTGTAGTCATTGAGGAATTCTACCCATCTTCGTTGCCTCATATTTAACTCCTTCTGATCAAAGAGGTATTTAAGACTCTTATGATCACAATATACTTCAAAGGTTGCCCCGTACAAATAGTGTCGCCAAATCTTTAAGGCAAACACTACTGCCGCTAATTCAAGATCATGGGTTGGATAGTTTCCTTCGTGGGGTCTTAGTTGTCTAGAGGCGTAAGCAACTACTCTCTTGTCTTGCATTAACACACACCCTAGCCCTTTCTTTGAAGCATCACTATACACTTCAAAATGTCCTGTGGGGTCTGGAATAATTAAAACAGGAGGAGTGGTCAGTCTTGTCTTCAGCTCCTGAAAACTAGCATCACATTGATCAGTCCATTTGAAAGGACTTCCCTTCCTGGTCAATTTAGTTAATGGCAAGGCTATACGAGAGAAGTTTTGTATAAATCTCCTGTAGTATCCTGCCAAACCAAGGAAACTTCTGATTTCCGTAACCGTCTTTGGTGTCTCCATCTTAATCACTGCTTCCGTCTTGCTAGGATCTACGGCTACCCCTCTATTAGAGATGACATGTCCGAGAAACTTCACCTCTGACAGCCAAAATTCACACTTCTCCAATTTAGCATATAACTTTTTCTCTTTCAGCACTTGCAGCACGATTCGGAGATGTTGTTCATGTTCTTTCTTACTCTTAGAATATATCAAGATGTCATCAATGAATACTACAACAAATTGATCTAGGTAGGGTCGAAAAATGCGATTCATGTAATCCATGAAAATTGCAGGTGCATTCGTTAACCCGAAGGGCATTACGAGAAACTCATAGTGCCCATACCTAGTCCTGAAGGCAGTTTTTGGTACGTCCTCCTCCTTAATCCTAATCTGATGATATCCTGACCGCAAGTCAATTTAAGAAAAGATGGAGGCTCCCTTTAAATGATCCAATAAGTCATCTATCCTAGGGAGAGGATACTTATTTTTGATAGTCACCTTATTCAGCTGTCTGTAATCTATGCATAGTCTCAAACTCCCGTCTTTCTTCTTAACAAACAATACAGGAGCTCCCCAAGGTGATACACTCGGTCTAATGAATTGCTTGTCTAATAGTTCCTCCAACTGCTTCTTTAGTTCTTGTAGTTCCTTCGAGGCCATTCGATATGGTGCAATAGAGATAGGCCCTGTCCCAGGTAGGAGATCAATAGAGAACTCTATCTCTCTCTTGGGAGGTAAGCCTGGAATATCTGATGAAAACACTTCAGGAAACTCGTTGGCTATTGGAATTTCATCAAGCTTCGGTTCGACTTCTAGGTTTGATAAATACAAGAGAATGTATCCAAGTACTCCATTCTTCAACTCCCTATTAACTTGATTGGCATTTAACATCAATAACTGGACCTCCTCTTTCGGAGTAGAAGGTAGAAATTCAACGGTCTTGTTACAACAATTCAACAAGACTCGATTTCTAGACATCCAGTCTAACCCTAGAATGACCTCAATACCTCTTAAAGGTAAACTGACGAGGTCTACAGAAAAAGTTTTCTCCTGGATGGTGACTTGACAGTCCTTACATACAGAGGAAGTTAATACCCGTTCCCCTGTAGGGGTTACTACAGATAGCTCATAGGGAGTTTCAGAAATAGGGAACTGAAACTTCCTAATACATTCTTCCGATATAAATGAATGACTAGCACCAGAGTCAAATAACACCATAAGAGCAAATCCATAAATATAGCATGTACCTTGAATCATTTCAGAAGATTGAGCTGCCTCTTGGCCGCTCAGGGTGAAAACCCTTCCTTTCACCTGAGGCCTCTGTTCTGGCTGCTTTCCTACATTCTGTGGGCAGTTTTTCGCAAAATGTCCCTTCTGTCCGCAATTGAAGCAGACATCTTGTCCCATGTAGCATGGCCGGTTACCATGCATGCGTCCGCATTTAGCGCACTTGACTGAGGCGAGGTCTTGTTGAAAAGGCCTAGGACCCGCAATCAATGGCCTCTTACCAGCTCCATATCCACTTCTTCTCACGTTCTTTCTAGGGTTGGGAAAATTTTTCTTCCTTTTCCATAGGTTTCGCCTTTGCTTCTCGTCCTCCACTGCCCTTAAACTCTTTTCCAGGAGTCTGCATTTATTTATCAGAGGTACAAACTCCCTGATCTCCATAGCTATAACAGCATTCTTTAACTCCGGGTTTAGTCCCGCTTCAAACTTAACCGCCTTCCATGCTTCATCTGGGTTATATAGCAGATAAGAGGAGAACTTAGACAGCTCCTCGAACCTTGCGATATACTGGTCCATGGTCATGCTTCCTTGCCTGAGTTGGAGAAATTCGATCTCTTTCTCTGCCCGTACAGTACTTGGAAAGTACTTTTCAAAGAAAATGTCCTTGAACACTTGCCAGGTGATCTGTCTTCCCTGATGAGCTAAAAGTTCTCTAGCTCCACGCCACCAGTATTCTGCTTCATCCTTTAACATATATGCAGCAAAAATGATTTGCTGCTCTTCAGTACAGCCCATCACTTCAAAGATTTTCTCTAATTCCCTAATCCACCTTTCGGCTACCGTTGGGTCATAACCACCTTGGAAACAAGGTGGTCTAGTCCTCAGGAACTCGGATATACCATTATCTTTTCCAGCCGTCCGGTTGTTAGGACCAATCTCAACATTTGTGTTATTAGCATTTTGGAGATGTTGTAAAATTTGGTTGGTGGTCATAACTTGGTCTCGAATTGCCGTGGCTAGGTTGTGCAGGGTTTCCTCTACATTGGTTGCTGGATTCCTCCTTGGTGGTGTCATTTCCTACTATGGTACAAAACAAAGTTATGCTGCTATTGAGGTGATCAAGCCCAATAGTTAGTTCAAAAATATTTAATAGCAGTCATAACACCACCTCGGCATATAAATAGGAAACACTAGTAATTTCTTACCTATATGAATCACTGATCCCCTACACAGCACAACCACAACATACTTAAGACACTATAAGATCGATTCAGATAACCATCCAACCACTGGCCATCTAGGATCGACCTGCTCTGATACCAATTATGTAACAACTCCATTTATGTAAATTTTTTTTTAAAAAAAAAAATACGATGAAATTATTACCTCATTACAACTTAACTCAATATAACATTTATTTAATTTATACAATACTGAGTTTCCATACACAATATTATTTTACAAACTACACACCATTATTTTACAAACATTTGTACAAAAATACATATTAGTTCTAATCATCTATATCGACTACTTCCGGGGACACTGGTTCGGGTGGCACGTCCACCGGAATCTCAGTTACATCTACGACAGTTATATCTGAAATAACTGGAAGTTGCCCAAGGTAGGGCACCTCGATCCAACGTACAGAGATAATAAGTGTCATAGAGAATATCTGCATATTTATTATTCTGAACATGATATGGAAATATAGTGAGAATTAAATCCCAGTAAGTTCAACAATAAATCATAATTTACCATCAATATAGTTCATCATGTCATGTTCAGCTGTATAAACTACAGAAAATATCTTTAAGTCACATGAATGCACTTTATCATGCATATGAAAATTATACAGTTATGACATGTATGGTATGAATAACTATTTTTCGAGTTTCATATGATGGCTATCCACTTATTCTTACTTCAAGCTACCCCGGTCAGGGTGAGTATTCTCTACTTTTCGGTACGGGCTTATCTCGCTCCGTCCGACATGACACACTTTCTCTTTCTTTTCTTATTAACATGATCATAACCGTTGGTAGGGCGTCCCCTACTGGTGCACCACACGGATTGCCATGTGACCGTGCTCATTTCTTTTCTTTTCATATTAATAGCCGAAAATATGATTCCAATAACGAGTATGTTCATTATATTCTCATGCCATAATGTATCAAAACATAATCATTCTCAAATTCATTGGTAAACTGAAATTATGCCATGAATATAATCATTTTCTAATTTTCACTTTATAAAATATTTCCATGTCAAAATTTCACACTAATACCTCGATAACTGGATAGTAATTGTAGTCTGTAAACAGCGCACCAGGAAAGTTCCCAGAAAAGAGAGGTGGGTCACTAATGGACACGCTTAAGTACCAAGTCTTCCCTTGCCAGAGCTTTCCTTAGACATGCACTTTTCACAAATCACAATTTGTTTCCAGTAACTAGAATAATTCTTTTCATTTTCTTTATGTCTAGGCATTTAGTCATTTTATTTCTACTTATATCATTTCCAACACATGTTCTTACAAATTTTATAGAGCATTTTTCCTCAAATTGATTTCTATTATTACCTTAAAAATTCATCTAGGGTAGAAAAATATTGAAAATAGGTTTACTAACTTTTAACACAGCCTTTGCTTACAAATCAGAGCATAACTCTCTCATTTTAACTCCGATTAAGATGATATTAGTGTCTATGAAAAGCTAAGACAATTATCTAAAACTATTATGTTAATCATATTAACAAAATAGTATGATATTGTGGTGTTATTACTCCTTTAAATTTAGTATTATTTCTTCTCGTTTAGGTTCTGACCTTTACTAACTAATTAGACAATATCTCTCAAATTTGAACTCCAAATTGAGTTATTCCAATTGGTAAAATTCCATGAGCCATATATCTATAATTGTTATGTTGGCGCGCTATTTTAATTCTCTACAGAATATTCCCAGAAATTCAAAAACTAAAACATTAATAACATACTCTTCCCTGAATAAACATTTTCTGACCTCTGCTTACTAATCGGATCATATCTACCTCATATGAACTCCAAATTGCATAATTCCAGTGGGCATCTTTCCATGAGACATAGATATATAAGGTTCATGTTAACCATTTATTTTAATTCCATACAAATAATTCCCAAAAATTAAAATACAAAAGCTGTCCTAACATAATCTTCCCTGATGAACCATTTTCTGACCTTGGCTTACTAATCGGACCATATCTACCACATGTGGACTCCACATTGAATGATTCCAGTGGCTCAAAATCCATGACATACATATCTTTAATTCTTATGTTAACCATTTATTTTAATTCCCTACCAATAATTCCCAGAAATTAAATTACCGAAGCTATCCTAACATATTCTTCCCTGATGATTCATTTTCTGACCTTTGACTACTAATCAGACCATAGCTACCTCATATGGACTCCAAATTGAATGATTCCAGTGGCTAAAAATCCATGACATACATATCTTTAATTCTTATGTTAACCATTTATTTTAATTCCCTACCAATAATTCCCAGAAATTAAATTACCGAAGCTATCCTAACATATTCTTCCCTGATGATTCATTTTCTAACCTTTGACTACTAATCAGACCATATCTACCTCATATGGACTCCAAATGGAATGATTCCAGTGGATGAAAATCCGGGACACATATATCTTTAATTCTTATGTTAACCATGTATTTTAATTCCTTGTAGATTGTTCCCAGAAATTAAAATACCAAAGCTTAAAATTCTGCCACCCATAGCTATAACCATGCAGAACTATCTACACCAACCTAAGTATTGAAACATACATCACATGCAAGATCAATATGTAACATGATATAGCAACATCATGACCAATCATAAAAGTTCTAAGATCAAAATCTCATATAAATATTATAAGTTTCAAAAGTTTTCTTCAAAAAGAAATATTGTTAAACTTACCTTTAGCTTTCTAAACTTCTCCTTCTTCTTCCTTCCTTTCTTCTTCTCTCTTCTCTCCTTTCCTCACTCTACCTTGCTTCTATTTCTCTCTCTTTCTCACTTGGACGAAATTAAAGTGTTGTAAGGGTGGGTTCTCTTATATAGACCACCAAATAATTCACCTTTCATGATCATGGATCTACCTTATCACAATTAAGATACACTTTGTTGAATTTTTGGAAAACAAACAACTTATGTTCTTGTCTTCCTCTTCCTTAGTCAAGATATGCATAGGAAAATGAGATTTGTATTTTGAAAATTATGATGATATGTTCTTAAGATAAGGGACAAGGTCCCTTTGATTTAGGGATTCATTTAATTTTTCTTTTGTCTTAATCAATTATGATAGGTTGCCTTTTTAAGTGGCAAATTTCTAGCCCTTCAATCTCCATTATTTGGTTGATATTATTTGTGTGGGCTATAAATGTTTTGTCCTAATACCATGTATTATCATACCACTTGCTAAAATTATGAGTGAAGGATATAGATGTTTTTGTCCTAAAGCCTTGTATTATCATGCCACTTGCCTAAATGATGAATGTAGAATCACACCACTTGCTAAATTTTTGTCTTAATGCCATGTAACCTAATCTTTATTCTTATTATTATATCATTATCTAATTTATTTTATTTTATTTTTCCTCTTGGATTTGGGCTTATTCTTACCCATTATGGGCTTGTCCTACCCATTTTCTTTACTTTGGATAAAATTCTTCCTTTCTTGGTGGGCTTGGTCACATTTTCATAATTTTTGGGCTATTGGTGAAATTACTATATCCTAGTCCAAGTCTATGTTTAATTTCTTGTTTAGGTTATCCAATGGGCTTGCTAGAAACTTATGTGAAGTGGAAAAACTCTATATGAAGTGTCCATAGGTAAAAGCCCAATGTATGGGTAAAGATTTTAAACTTAGTAACTATAGTTCTTGAATTAGGAAAAATTACCCTAATTCAATGTTCTTTGAAATTTTAAGACCTTTACTTGTTTCTAAAAATTTATCTTCCTTATCCAAGAATTTTGCATCTCTTTAGTATGTTATTTCTAATTTCTTTCCTATTAGATTTTCCTTCTTTATTTGTTCTCTTAATGTTAGAAACATTTTCTATGCATATACATAAGGTGAAGAATTTCTAAGGATTATATTTCCTTAGATATCTAAAATATTGTCTAATAAATTTTATTTCCTTAATTAAATTTTTTATGTACCTTTATCAATAAAAGAAACGAAATTAAGGATGTTACATTTCTCTCCCCCTAAAAGTAATTTTGTCCTCAAAATTTCAGAAATTACCTTATAAGAACAATTGCGGATATTTCTTCCTCATGACTTCTTCCAGCTCCCAAGTTGCTTCTTCCGGAGTCAAACCTTCCCATAACACCTTAACTAGGGGAATGGTTTTATTTCTCAGTTGCTTTACGTCAGTGTCCAATATGGATGCAGGTAGTAGCTGGTATGTCATGTTCTCCTTTATTTGGATTGGTTCATCCAGTATTATATCTGATGAATCTGAAAGATACTTCCGCAACTGTGATACGTGGAAAACATTATGCAGGTTGGACAAATTAGGTGGGAGAGCAACTTGATATGCTGATGTCCCAACTTTCTTTAGAATTTGGTAGGGTCCTAAAAATCGCGGACTTAGCTTTCTTGTTTTGAGAGACCTACCAACTCCAGTAGTCGGGGAAAGTTTCAAAAATACATGGTCTCCTTCCTCAAACTCTAGAGGTCTATGTCTCTTATCGTAGTAACTCTTTTGCCGACTCTGCGCTGTAAGTATTTTGTTTCGTATCATCCTGATTTGTTCAGAGGTTTGTTGAACTAGATCAGGACCCAACAAGTTCTTTTCTCCTACCTCGAACCAACATAGTGGAGATCGGCACTTTCTACCGTATAAAGCTTCATAGGGGGCCATCTTAATGCTAGAGTGATAGCTATTATTATAAGCAAACTCTACTAAAGGTAGGTACTTATCCCATCCTTTACCTTGCTCTATCACACAGGCCCTCAACATATCTTCTAGGGTTTGAATTGTTCGTTCAGTCTGCCCATCAGTTTGAGGATGATAGGCAGTACTGAACCGCAACTAGGTTCCAAAAGCTTCTTGCAACGCCTTCCAAAACCTCGATGTGAACCTCGGATCTCTATCAGAAACAATATTTAAGGGAATCCCATGAAGTCTAACTATTTCCTGAACATACAATTGGGCCAATTTATCTAGTGAAAAGTTAATTTTTATGGGCAAAAAGTGAGCAGATTTGGTTAATCTGTCAACTATTACCCAGATAGAGTCATGTCCCACTGAAGTCTTAGGTAAACCTACAACAAAGTCCATCGAAATACTGTCCCATTTCCATTCAGGAATCTCCAGAGGTTGAAGAAATCCTGCTGGCTTTTGATGTTCCACTTTCACCTTCTGACAAGTTAAACATTTTGCCACGAACTCAGCAATGTCATTTTTCATCCCTGGCCACCAATACATCCTTTTTAAATCCTGGTACATTTTAGTGCATCCAGGATGGATTGTGTATTTACTTTGATGTGCTTCCTTCAGTATCTTAGTCCTCAACTCTTGTTCTTGAGGGACACAAATCCTTCCCTGATACATGATTGCTCCATCTTCCATTACAGAAAAATTACCTTGGTCTTTATGATCTTGTAAGTATTGATCGTGAGCTTGAGCTTCTTTGATCTGGGCTCTAAGGTCAGACCCTATACTTAAACCATTAATGACTAGATTCTTTGGAGTAAGGGTAGTGGCTAGCTTCAAATTTCAAAACTCCTCTAGCATCTGCATCTCATACACCATCATCTGACCCATATGCAGAGATTTTCGACTCAAGGCATCTGCTACAACATTCGCCTTTCCGGGATGATACTTTATCTCAAACTTGTAGTCATTGAGGAATTCTACCCATCTTCGTTGCCTCATATTTAACTCCTTCTGATCAAAGAGGTATTTAAGACTCTTATGATCACAATATACTTCAAAGGTTGCCCCGTACAAATAGTGTCGCCAAATCTTTAAGGCAAACACTACTGCCGCTAATTCAAGATCATGGGTTGGATAGTTTCCTTCGTGGGGTCTTAGTTGTCTAGAGGCGTAAGCAACTACTCTCTTGTCTTGCATTAACACACACCCTAGCCCTTTCTTTGAAGCATCACTATACACTTCAAAATGTCCTGTGGGGTCTGGAATAATTAAAACAGGAGGAGTGGTCAGTCTTGTCTTCAGCTCCTGAAAACTAGCATCACATTGATCAGTCCATTTGAAAGGACTTCCCTTCCTGGTCAATTTAGTTAATGGCAAGGCTATACGAGAGAAGTTTTGTATAAATCTCCTGTAGTATCCTGCCAAACCAAGGAAACTTCTGATTTCCGTAACCGTCTTTGGTGTCTCCATCTTAATCACTGCTTCCGTCTTGCTAGGATCTACGGCTACCCCTCTATTAGAGATGACATGTCCGAGAAACTTCACCTCTGACAGCCAAAATTCACACTTCTCCAATTTAGCATATAACTTTTTCTCTTTCAGCACTTGCAGCACGATTCGGAGATGTTGTTCATGTTCTTTCTTACTCTTAGAATATATCAAGATGTCATCAATGAACACTACAACAAATTGATCTAGGTAGGGTCGAAAAATGCGATTCATGTAATCCATGAAAATTGCAGGTGCATTCGTTAACCCGAAGGGCATTACGAGAAACTCATAGTGCCCATACCTAGTCCTGAAGGCAGTTTTTGGTACGTCCTCCTCCTTAATCCTAATCTGATGATATCCTGACCGCAAGTCAATTTTAGAAAAGATGGAGGCTCCCTTTAAATGATCCAATAAGTCATCTATCCTAGGGAGAGGATACTTATTTTTGATAGTCACCTTATTCAGCTGTCTGTAATCTATGCATAGTCTCAAACTCCCGTCTTTCTTCTTAACAAACAATACAGGAGCTCCCTAAGGTGATACACTCGGTCTAATGAATTGCTTGTCTAATAGTTCCTCCAACTGCTTCTTTAGTTCTTGTAGTTCCTTCGAGGCCATTCGATATGGTGCAATAGAGATAGGCCCTGTCCCAGGTAGGAGATCAATAGAGAACTCTATCTCTCTCTTGGGAGGTAAGCCTGGAATATCTGATGGAAACACTTCAGGAAACTCGTTGGCTATTGGAATTTCATCAAGCTTCGGTTCGACTTCTAGGTTTGATAAATACAAGAGAATGTATCCAAGTACTCCATTCTTCAACTCCCTATTAACTTGATTGGCATTTAACATCAATAACTGGACCTCCTCTTTCGGAGTAGAAGGTAGAAATTCAACGGTCTTGTTACAACAATTCAACAAGACTCGATTTCTAGACATCCAGTCTAACCCTAGAATGACCTCAATACCTCTTAAAGGTAAACTGACGAGGTCTACAGAAAAAGTTTTCTCCTGGATGGTGACTTGACAGTCCTTACATACAGAGGAAGTTAATACCCGTTCCCCTGTAGGGGTTACTACAGATAGCTCATAGGGAGTTTCAGAAATAGGGAACTGAAACTTCCTAATACATTCTTCCGATATAAATGAATGACTAGCACCAGAGTCAAATAACACCATAAGAGCAAATCCATAAATATAGCATGTACCTTGAATCATTTCAGAAGATTGAGCTGCCTCTTGGCCGCTCAGGGTGAAAACCCTTCCTTTCACCTGAGGCCTCTGTTCTGGCTGCTTTCCTACATTCTGTGGGCAGTTTTTCGCAAAATGTCCCTTCTGTCCGCAATTGAAGCTGACATCTTGTCCCATGTAGCATGGCCGGTTACCATGCATGCGTCCGCATTTAGCGCACTTGACTGAGGCGAGGTCTTGTTGAAAAGGCCTAGGACCCGCAATCAATGGCCTCTTACCAGCTCCATATCCACTTCTTCTCACGTTCTTTCTAGGGTTGGGAAAATTTTTCTTCCTTTTCCATAGGTTTCGCCTTTGCTTCTCGTCCTCCACTGCCCTTAAACTCTTTTCCAGGAGTCTGCATTTATTTATCAGAGGTACAAACTCCCTGATCTCCATAGCTATAACAGCATTCTTTAACTCCGGGTTTAGTCCCGCTTCAAACTTAACCGCCTTCCATGCTTCATCTGGGTTATATAGCAGATAAGAGGAGAACTTAGACAGCTCCTCGAACCTTGCGATATACTGGTCCATGGTCATGCTTCCTTGCCTGAGTTGGAGAAATTCGATCTCTTTCTCTGCCCGTACAGTACTTGGAAAGTACTTTTCAAAGAAAATGTCCTTGAACACTTGCCAGGTGATCTGTCTTCCCTGATGAGCTAAAAGTTCTCTAGCTCCACGCCACCAGTATTCTGCTTCATCCTTTAACATATATGCAGCAAAAATGATTTGCTGCTCTTCAGTACAGCCCATCACTTCAAAGATTTTCTCTAATTCCCTAATCCACCTTTCGGCTACCGTTGGGTCATAACCACCTTGGAAACAAGGTGGTCTAGTCCTCAGGAACTCGGATATACCATTATCTTTTCCAGCCGTCCGGTTGTTAGGACCAATCTCAACATTTGTGTTATTAGCATTCTGGAGATGTTGTAAAATTTGGTTGGTGGTCATAACTTGGTCTCGAATTGCCGTGGCTAGGTTGTGCAGGGTTTCCTCTACATTGGTTGCTGGATTCCTCCTTGGTGGTGCCATTTCCTACTATGGTACAAAACAAAGTTATGCTGCTATTGAGGTGATCAAGCCCAATAGTTAGTTCAAAAATATTTAATAGCAGTCATAACACCACCTCGGCATATAAATAGGAAACACTAGTAATTTCTTACCTATATGAATCACTGATCCCCTACACAGCACAACCACAACATACTTAAGACACTATAAGATCGATTCAGATAACCATCCAACCACTGGCAATCTAGGATCGACCTGCTCTGATACCAATTATGTAACAACTCCATTTATGTAAATTTTTTTTTTTTTAAAAAAAAATACGATGAAATTATTACCTCATTACAACTTAACTCAATATAACATTTATTTAATTTATACAATACTGAGTTTCCATACACAATATTATTTTACAAACTACACACCATTATTTTACAAACATTTGTACAAAAATACATATTAGTTCTAATCATCTATATCGACTACTTCCGGGGACACTGGTTCGGGTGGCACGTCCACCGGAATCTCAGTTACATCTACGACAGTTATATCTGAAATAACTGGAAGTTGCCCAAGGTAGGGCACCTCGATCCAACGTACAGAGATAATAAGTGTCATAGAGAATATCTGCATATTTATTATTCTGAACATGATATGGAAATATAGTGAGAATTAAATCCCAGTAAGTTCAACAATAAATCATAATTTACCATCAATATAGTTCATCATGTCATGTTCAGCTGTATAAACTACAGAAAATATCTTTAAGTCACATGAATGCACTTTATCATGCATATGAAAATTATACAGTTATGACATGTATGGTATGAATAACTATTTTTCGAGTTTCATATGATGGCTATCCACTTATTCTTACTTCAAGCTACCCCGGTCAGGGTGAGTATTCTCTACTTTTCGGTACGGGCTTATCTCGCTCCGTCCGACATGACACACTTTCTCTTTCTTTTCTTATTAACATGATCATAACCGTTGGTAGGGCGTCCCCTACTGGTGCACCACACGGATTGCCATGTGACCGTGCTCATTTCTTTTCTTTTCATATTAATAGCCGAAAATATGATTCCAATAACGAGTATGTTCATTATATTCTCATGCCATAATGTATCAAAACATAATCATTCTCAAATTCATTGGTAAACTGAAATTATGCCATGAATATAATCATTTTCTAATTTTCACTTTATAAAATATTTCCATGTCAAAATTTCACACTAATACCTCGATAACTGGATAGTAATTGTAGTCTGTAAACAGCGCACCAGGAAAGTTCCCAGAAAAGAGAGGTGGGTCACTAATGGACACGCTTAAGTACCAAGTCTTCCCTTGCCAGAGCTTTCCTTAGACATGCACTTTTCACAAATCACAATTTGTTTCCAGTAACTAGAATAATTCTTTTCATTTTCTTTATGTCTAGGCATTTAGTCATTTTATTTCTACTTATATCATTTCCAACACATGTTCTTACAAATTTTATAGAGCATTTTTCCTCAAATTGATTTCTATTATTACCTTAAAAATTCATCTAGGGTAGAAAAATATTGAAAATAGGTTTACTAACTTTTAACACAGCCTTTGCTTACAAATCAGAGCATAACTCTCTCATTTTAACTCCGATTAAGATGATATTAGTGTCTATGAAAAGCTAAGACAATTATCTAAAACTATTATGTTAATCATATTAACAAAATAGTATGATATTGTGGTGTTATTACTCCTTTAAATTTAGTATTATTTCTTCTCGTTTAGGTTCTGACCTTTACTAACTAATTAGACAATATCTCTCAAATTTGAACTCCAAATTGAGTTATTCCAATTGGTAAAATTCCATGAGCCATATATCTATAATTGTTATGTTGGTGCGCTATTTTAATTCTCTACAGAATATTCCCAGAAATTCAAAAACTAAAACATTAATAACATACTCTTCCCTGAATAAACATTTTCTGACCTCTGCTTACTAATCGGATCATATCTACCTCATATGAACTCCAAATTGCATAATTCCAGTGGGCATCTTTCCATGAGACATAGATATATAAGGTTCATGTTAACCATTTATTTTAAGTCCATACAAATAATTCCCAAAAATTAAAATACAAAAGCTGTCCTAACATAATCTTCCCTGATGAACCATTTTCTGACCTTGGCTTACTAATCGGACCATATCTACCACATGTGGACTCCACATTGAATGATTCCAGTGGCTCAAAATCTATGACATACATATCTTTAATTCTTATGTTAACCATTTATTTTAATTCCCTACCAATAATTCCCAGAAATTAAATTACCGAAGCTATCCTAACATATTCTTCCCTGATGATTCATTTTCTGACCTTTGACTACTAATCAGACCATAGCTACCTCATATGGACTCCAAATTGAATGATTCCAGTGGCTAAAAATCCATGACATACATATCTTTAATTCTTATGTTAACCATTTATTTTAATTCCCTACCAATAATTCCCAGAAATTAAATTACCGAAGCTATCCTAACATATTCTTCCCTGATGATTCATTTTCTAACCTTTGACTACTAATCAGACCATATCTACCTCATATGGACTCCAAATGGAATGATTCCAGTGGCTAAAAATCCGGGACACATATATCTTTAATTCTTATGTTAACCATGTATTTTAATTCCTTGTAGATTGTTCCCAGAAATTAAAATACCGAAGCTTAAAATTATGCCACCCATAGCCATAACCATGCAGAACTATCTGCACCAACCTAAGTATTCAAACATACATCACATGCAAGATCAATATGTAACATGATATAGCAACATCATGACCAATCATAAAAGTTCTAAGATCAAAATCTCATATAAATATTATAAGTTTCAAAAGTTTTCTTCAAAAAGAAATATTGTTAAACTTACCTTTAGCTTTCTAAACTTCTCCTTCTTCTTCCTTCCTTTCTTCTTCTCTCTTCTCTCCTTTCCTCACTCTACCTTGCTTCTATTTCTCTCTCTTTCTCACTTGGACGAAATTAAAGTGTTGTAAGGGTGGGTTCTCTTATATAGACCACCAAATAATTCACCTTTCATGATCATGGATCTACCTTATCACAATTAAGATACACTTTGTTGAATTTTTGGAAAACAAACAACTTATGTTCTTGTCTTCCTCTTCCTTAGTCAAGATATGCATAGGAAAAGGAGATTTGTATTTTGAAAATTATGATGATATGTTCTTAAGATAAGGGACAAGGTCCCTTTGATTTAGGGATTCATTTAATTTTTCTTTTGTCTTAATCAATTATGATAGGTTGCCTTTTTAAGTGGCAAATTTCTAGCCCTTCAATCTCCATTATTTGGTTGATATTATTTGTGTGGGCTATAAATGTTTTGTCCTAATACCATGTATTATCATACCACTTGCTAAAATTATGAGTGAAGGATATAGATGTTTTTGTCCTAAAGCCTTGTATTATCATGCCACTTGCCTAAATGATGAATGTAGAATCACACCACTTGCTAAATTTTTGTCTTAATGCCATGTAACCTAATCTTTATTCTTATTATTATATCATTATCTAATTTATTTTATTTTATTTTTCCTCTTGGATTTGGGCTTATTCTTACCCATTATGGGCTTGTCCTACCCATTTTCTTTACTTTGGATAAAATTCTTCCTTTCTTGGTGGGCTTGGTCACATTTTCATAATTTTTGGGCTATTGGTGAAATTACTATATCCTAGTCCAAGTCTATGTTTAATTTCTTGTTTAGGTTATCCAATGGGCTTGCTAGAAACTTATGTGAAGTGGAAAAACTCTATATGAAGTGTCCATAGGTAAAAGCCCAATGTATGGGTAAAGATTTTAAACTTAGTAACTATAGTTCTTGAATTAGGAAAAATTACCCTAATTCAATGTTCTTTGAAATTTTAAGACCTTTACTTGTTTCTAAAAATTTATCTTCCTTATCCAAGAATTTTGCATCTCTTTAGTATGTTATTTCTAATTTCTTTCCTATTAGATTTTCCTTCTTTATTTGTTCTCTTAATGTTAGAAACATTTTCTATGCATATACATAAGGTGAAGAATTTCTAAGGATTATATTTCCTTAGATATCTAAAATATTGTCTAATAAATTTTATTTCCTTAATTAAATTTTTTATGTACCTTTATCAATAAAAGAAACGAAATTAAGGATGTTACAGTTAGAGCTGGATCAGAATCTTTATGACTATCTGAAAGAGAAAAACATAAGATGGGGTGACTATAAAACTCAGTGATTATGTAATCATTATTATAACAAAAACAGGACAAACATAGTACGAGTTTTTCTTAAATAACAGTTAAATGCAAGAAAACTTACAAGTGATATAAATTTTACATTTAAAAGATGAACAACAATTAAATTCAATACTAAGAGGCATAAGTAAAAGAAAAGAATATATATAAAGAAAATGTTAAAACATTCCATAAATAATTATAAAAAAAACCTTAAACTAATTACTGGAACTCAAATTTAAAGTTTATTTGTTAAAGAAAGTTAAAAGTCTCTTATAGAAATAAAGAATGCATATCTACAATAGAGAAAATAAATAATTGAAATAAGTTTGAAGATTTTCACAAATCGGAGGACTCTACATTAAAACCATCATCATTTTCCAAGCACACAGCAAGGGAAGGGGTAATCACCATCTATCAGGCTAAAAACTTGTACTCCATCAAGCAATGTCTGCACAATCCATCAAGTTAAAGCTTGCATAATCCATAAGGTAAAAGCCTGTTACATAAAATTCCAAATGCACTAGGGCTAGCACTTATTGCGGCTAGCTTGCTGTAACATCCCTAATTTCATTTCTTTTATTGATAAAAGTATATAAATATTTAATTAAGAAAATAAAATTTATTAGACAATATTTTAAGGAAATATAATCCTTAGAAATTCTTCACCTTATGTATATGCATAGAAAATGTTTCTAACATTAAGAGAACAAATAAAGAGAGAAAACCTAATAGAAAAAAAAATTAGAAATAACATACTAAAGAGATATAAAATTCTTGGATAAAGAAGATAAATTTTTAGAAACAAGTAAAGGTCTTAAAATTTCAAGAACATTGAATTAGGGTAATTTTTTCCTAATTCAAGAACTAGAGTTACTAAGTTTAAAATCTTCACCCATAAATTGGGCTTTCACCTATGGACACTTCATATAGAATTTTTTCACTTCACATAAGTTTCTAGCAAACCCATTGGATAACCTAAGCAAAAAAATAAAATATAGACTTGGACTAGGATATAGTAATTGGACCAATAGCCTAAAAAATTATGAAAATGTGACCAAACCCTCCAAGAAAGGTAGAATTTTATCCAAAGCAAAGAAAATGGGTAGGAATAAGCCAAAATCCAAGAGGAAAAATAAAATAAAATAAATTAGGTGATGATATAATATTGTAATAATAATAAAGATTAGGTTACATAACATTAAAACAAAAATTTAGCAAGTGGTGTAATTCTACATTCATCATTTTGGCAAGTGGCATGATAATACAAGGCTTTAGGACAAAAACATCTATATCCTACACTCATAATTTTAGCAAGTGGTATGATAATACAAGGCATTAGGACAAAACATTCCAATCCCACATAAATAATATCAACCAAATAATGGAAATTCAAGAGCTAGAAATTTGCCACCTAAAAAGGCAAACCTATCATACTTGTTTAAGACAAAAGAAAATGGAAATGAATCCCTAAATCAAAGGGACCTTGTCCCTTATCTTAAAAACATATCATCATAATTTTCAAAATACAAATCCCATTTTCCTATACATATCTCGACTAAGGAAGATGAAGACAAGAACATAAGTTGTTTGTTTTCCAAAAATTCAACAAAGTGTATCCTAATTGTGATAAGGTAGACCCATGATCATGAAAGGTGTATTATTTGGTGGTCTATTTATGTAAAATTCACCCCTACAACATTTTAATTTCGTCCAAGTGAGGAAGAAATAGAAGCAAGGTAGAGTGAGGAAAGGAGAGAAAGAGAGGAGAAGAAAGGAGGGAAGAAGAAGGAAAAATTTAGAAGGCTAAATACTCAAGGTAAGTTACTTTAATCTCCACTTGAATCCATTTTTCTTTTTCATCCTTGAGGTTCAAAAATTCACCCTCCTTCTCTTACCTAAGTTGTTAGAAAAGCTAAGGAAAGGGAGGAATTTTGCTACTTCTTTCAAGAGGAAATAAGAAAACCAATTCACTAAGTAAACTAGGGAGATTCTTAGGTAAGTTTAACAATATTTCTTTTTGAAGAAAACTTTTGAAATTTATAATATTTATATGAGATTTTGATCTTAGAACTTTGATGATTGGTCATGATGTTGCTATATCATGTTACATATTGATCTTGCATGTGATGTATGTTTGAATACTTAGACTGGTATAGAAAGTTCTGCATGGGTATGGCTATGGGTGGCAGAATTTTAAGCTTCTGTGGTTTAATTTATGGGAACAATTTACAAGGAATTAAAATAAATGGTTAACATATGAAATATAGATATATGTGTCACGGATTTTTAGCCACTTGAATCATTCAATTGAGAGTTCATATGAGGTAAATATGTTCCGATTAGTAAACAAAGGTCAGAAAATGGTTAATCAGGGAAGAATATGTTAGGATAGCTTCGGTGTTTTAATTTTTGGGAAAATTCTATAAGGAATTAAAATAAATGGTTAACATATGAATTATATATTTATGTGTCACTGATGTTTAGCCACTGGAATCACTTAATTTGGAATTCTTATGTGGGAGATATAGTCAGATTAGTAAGTAAAGGTTAGAACCTACCCGAGAAGAAATAATATTGAATTTAAGGGAGTAATAACACCCAGATTTATTACTATTTTGCTAATATGATTAACATAATAGTTTTAGATAATTGTCTTAACTTTCCATAGACACCAAGATCACCTCAATCGGAGTTAAAATGAGGGAGTTATACTCTGATGTGTGAGCAAAGGTCACAGACCACAGCTAGGCTGTGTTTTGGGTGCTTCAAGCACGGGTTAGCCGTGTTCGGGGCTATTTTTGAGTACATTTGAAGTATTTTTAAAGCATGGCCGTGTCTTGGAACATGGCCAAACCGTGTTGGAAGCTGGTGAAGCCTATTTTCAACATTTTTCTACCCTAGATGAACCTCTTTAACTATAGGGTAATAGTAGAAATCAAATTGGAGAAAAATGCTCTATAAATTTGTAAGAACATGTGTTAGAAATGATATAAATAAGAAGAAATTAACTAAAGGCCAAGCATAAAGAAAATGAAGAGATGAAATTAATATTTAAAAAAGAAGACAAATCTTATAAATGAAAATAATAAATGACTAGTATATGCCATAGTCATTGCCATTGTATGAACTTCTTACCATCTTAAGTGTGAAATTCTGACATGGAAATATTTTATAAAGTGATATTTGAAATGGTTATGTTCATGGCATGATTACCAATGATTTATGGTAATAGTTATATTTTGATGAACATACTTGTTATTGAAAGCATATTTTTAGCTATCATTGTGAAAAGAAAAGAAATGAGCACGGTCACATGGCAATCTGTGTTGTGTACCAGTAGAGGACGCCCTACCAACGGTTATGATTATGATTATGAGAAAAGAAAGAGAAAGTGTGTCATGTCGGACAGAGCGAGAAAAGCCCGTACCGGAGAGTAAAGAATACTCACCCTGACCGGAGTAACTTGAAATGAGAATAAGTTGATGGCCAGCATATGATATTCTGAAAATAGTTAATCCTGTCATACATATCATTACTGTATGATTCTTATGTGCATAGATATAATGCATTTATGTGACCAAAGATATTTTCTGTAGTTTATACAGTTGAACATGACGTGATGAGCTATATTGATGATGATTTATTGTTGAACTTACTGGGATTTAATTCTCATTATCTTTCCATATCATGTTCAGAAAATTAGTTATGCAGATTTTCTATAGCTCTGGCTTTTAGTGCACATTGGATCGATTTATTCTATGATGGGCAGATCCTAAATAAAATGTTTGTGGGCGAGTTGGCACAGATCCCGGTAAAGGTGCAACCACCCGCACCCGAATCTCCGGAATTGGTCAACCAGAATAAATAAGATGTAGATATTTATGTGTTTGAAATGTTGTATGTACGTTTTGATTAATGATGTGTATGTGAAATTTATATTGTATAATAATAAATAAAAGAAAAAAAAAGTTGTTACATAATTGGTATCAGAGCAGGTCGATCCTAGATGGCCAGTAGGTGGATGGTTATCTGAATCGATCTTATAGTGTCTTGAGTATGTTGTGGTTGTGCGGTGTAGGGGATCAGTGATTCATATAGGTAAGAAATTACTAGTGTTTCCTATCTATATGCCGAGGTGGTGTTATGACTGCTATTAAATATTTTTGAACTAACTATTGGGCTTGATCACCTCAATAGCAGCATAACTTTGTTTTTGCCATAGTAGGAAATGGCACCACTAAGGAGGAATCCAGCAACCAATACAGAGGAAACCCTGCACAACCTTGCCACAGCAATTCAAGACCAAGTCATGACCACCAACCAAATTTTACAATATCTCCAGAATGCTAATAACCCAAATGGTGAAAATGGTGCTAACAACCGGATGGCTGGAAAAGATAATGGCATATCCGAGTTCTTGAGGACTAGACCACCTTGTTTCCAAGGTGGCTATGACCCAACGGTAGCCGAAAGGTGGATAAGGGAATTAGAGAAAATCTTTGAAGTGATGGGCTGTACTAAAGAGCAGCAAGTTATTTTTGCTGCATATATGTTAAAGGATGAAGCAGAATACTGGTGGCGTGGAGCGAGATAACTTTTAGCTCATCAGGGAAGACAGATCACTTGGCAAGTGTTCAAGGACATTTTTTTTTAAAAGTACTTTCCAAGTACTGTACGGGCAGAGAAAGAGATCAAATTTCTTCAACTCAAGCAAGGCAACATGACTGTGGACCAGTATATCACAAGGTTCGAGGAGCTGTCTAAGTTCTCCTCTTATCTGCGATATAACCCAGATGAAGCATGGAAGGCGATTAAGTTTGAAGCAGGACTAAACCCGGAGATAAAGAATGCTGTTATAGCTATGAAGATCAGGGAGTTTGTACCTCTGATAAATAAATGCAGACTCTTGGAAAAGAGTTTAAGGGCAGTGGAGGACGAGAAGCAAAGGCAAAACCTATGGAAGAGGAAGAAAAATTTTCCCAACCCTAGAAAGAACGTAAGAAGAAGTGGATATGGAGCTGGTAAGAGGCCATTGATTGCGGGTCCTAGACCTTTTCAACAAGACCTCGCCCCAGTCAAGTGCGCTAAGTGCGGACATATGCATGGTAACCGGCCATGCTACATGGGACAAGATGTCTGCTTCAATTGTGGACAGAAGGGACATTTTGCGAGAAACTACCCACAGAATGTAGGGAAGCAGCCAGAACAGAGGCCTCAGGTGAAAGGAAAGGTTTTCACCCGGAGCGGCCAAGAGGCAGCTCAATCTTCTGAAATAATTCAAGGTACATGCTATATCTATGGATTTGCTCTTATGGTGTTATTTGACTCTGGTGCTAGTCATTCATTTATATCGGAAGAATGTATTAGAAAGTTTCAGTTTCCTATTTCTGAAACTCCCTATGAGCTATCCGTAGTGACCCTTACAGGGGAACGAGTATTAACTTCCTCTGTATGTAAAGACTGTCAAGTCACCATCCAGGAGAAAACTTTTTCTGTAGACCTCGTCTGTTTACCTTTAAGAGGTATTGAGGTCATTCTAGGGTTAGACTGGATGTCTAAAAATCAAGTTTTGCTAAATTGTTGTAACAAGACCGTTGAATTTCTACTTCCTACTCTGAAAGAGGAGGTCCAGTTATTGATGCTAAATGCCAATCAAGTTAATAGGGAGTTGAAGAATGAAGTACTTGGATACATTCTCTTATATTTATCAAACCTAGAAGTCAAATCGAAGCTTGATGAAATCCCAATAGCCAACGAGTTTCCTAAAGTATTTCTATCAGATATTCTAGGCTAACCTCCTAAGAGAGAGATAGAGTTCTCTATTGATCTCCTACCTGGGACAGGGCCTATCTCTATTGCACCATATCAAATGGCCTCGAAGGAACTACAGGAACTCAAGAAACAGTTGGAGGAACTATTAGACAAGCAATTCATTAGACCGAGTGTATCACCTTAGGGAGCTCCTGTATTGTTTGTTAAGAAGAAAGACGGGAGCTTGAGACTATGCATATATTACAGACAGCTGAATAAGGTGACTATAAAAAACAAGTACCCTCTTCCTAGGATAGATGACTTATTGGATCAATTGAAGGGATCCTCCATCTTTTCTAAAATTGACTTGAGGTCTGGATATCATCAGATTAGGATCAAGGAGGAGGACATACCAAAAACTGCCTTCAGGACTAGGTATGGGCACCATGAGTTTCTCGTAATGCCCTTCGGGTTGACGAATGCACCTGTAATTTTCATGGATTACATGAATCACATTTTTTGACCCTACCTAGATCAATTTGTTGTAGTGTTCATTGATGACATCTTGATATATTCTAAGAGTAAGAAAGAACATGAACAACATCTCCGAATCGCGTTGCAAGTGCTGAAAGAGAAAAAGTTATATGCCAAATTGGAGAAGTGTGAATTTTGGCTGTCAGAGGTGAAGTTTCTTGGACATATCATCTCTAATAGAGGGGTAGCCATAGATCCTAGCAAGACGGAAGTAGTGATTAAGTGGGAGAGACCAAAGACGGTTACAAAAATCAGAAGTTTTCTGGGTTTGGCAGGATACTACAGGAGGTTTATACAAAACTTCTCTCGTATAGCCTTGCCATTGACTAAATTGACCAGGAAGGGAAGTCCTTTCAAATAGACTGATCAATGTGAAGCTAGTTTTCAGGAACTAAAGACAAGACTGACCACTCCTCCTATTTTAATTATTCCAGACCCCACAGGACATTTTGAAGTGTATAGTGACGCTTCAAAGAAAGGGCTAGGATGTGTGCTGATGCAAGATAAGAGAGTAGTTGCTTACGCCTCTAGGCAACTGAGACCCTACAAAGGAAACTATCCAACCCATGATCTTGAATTAGCGGCAGTAGTGTTTGCCTTAAAGATTTGGCGACACTATTTGTACGGGGCAACCTTTGAAGTATATTGTGATCATAAGAGTCTTAAATACCTCTTTGATCAGAAGGAGTTAAATATGAGGCAACGAAGATGGGTAGAATTCCTCAATGACTATAAGTTTGAGATAAAGTATCATCCCGAAAAGGCAAATGTTGTAGCAGATGCCTTTAGTCAAAAATCTCTGCACATGGGTTAGATGATGGTGTATGAGATGCAGATGCTAGAGGAGTTTCAAAATTTCAAGCTAGCCACTACTCTTACTCCAAAGAATCTAGTCATTAATGGTTTAAGTATAGGGTGTGACCTTAGAGCCCAGATCAAAGAGGCTCAAGCTCACGACCAATACTTACAAGATCATAAAGACCAAGGTAATTTTTTTGTCATGGAAGATGGAGCAATCATGTATCAGGGAAGGATTTGTGTCCCTCAAGAACGAGAGTTGAGGACTAAGATCCTGCAGGAAGCGCATCAAAGTAAATACACAGTCCATCCTGGATGCACTAAAATGTACCGGAATTTAAAAAGGATGTATTGGTGGCCAGGGATGAAAAAGGACATTGTCGAGTTTGTGGCGAAATGTCTCATTTGTCAAAAGGTGAAGGTGGAGCATCAAAAGCCAGCGAGATTTTTACAACCTCTTGAGATCCCTAAATGGAAATGAGACAGTATCTCAATGGACTTTGTTGTGGGATTACCTAAGACTTCAGTGGGACATGACTCTATCTGGGTAATAATTGACAGATTAACCAAATATGCTCACTTTTTGCCCATAAAAATTAACTATTCATTGGATAAATTAGCCCAATTGTATGTCCAGAAAATAGTTAGACTGCATGGAATTCCCTTAAATATCGTTTCTGATAGAGATCCGAGGTTCACATCGAGGTTTTGGAAGGCGTTGTGGGAAGCTTTTGGTACTCAGTTGCGGTTTAGTACTGCCTACCATCCTCAGACTGATGGGTAGACAGAATGAACCATTCAAACCCTAGAAGATATGTTGAGGGCCTGTGTGATAGAGCAAGGTAAAGGATGGGATAAGTACCTACCTTTAGTAGAGTTTGCTTATAATAATAGCTATCACTCTAGTATTAAGATAGCTCCCTATGAAGCTTTATACGGTAGAAAGTGCCGATCTCCACTATGTTGGTTTGAGGTAGGAGAAAAGAACTTGTTGGGTCCTGATCTAGTTCAACAAACCACTGAACAAATCAGGATGATACGAGACAAAATACTTACAGTTCAGAGTCGGCAAAAGAGTTACTACGATAAGAGACATAGACCTCTAGAGTTTGAGGAAGGAGACCATGTATTTTTGAAACTTTCCCCTACTACTGGAGTTGGTAGGTCTCTCAAAACAAGAAAGTTAAGTCCTTGATTTTTGGGACCCTACCAAATTCTGAAGAAAGTAGGAACATCAGCATATCAAGTTGCTCTCCCACCTAATTTGTCCAACCTGCATAATTTTTTCCACGTATCACAGCTGTGGAAGTATCTTCCAGATTCATAACATGTAATACAGGATGAACCAATCCAAATAAAGGAGAACATGACATACCAGCTAGTACCTACATCCATATTGGACACTGACGTGAAGCAACTGAGAAATAAAACCATTCTCCTTGTTAAAGTGTTTTGAGAAGGTTTGACTTCGGAAGAAGCAACTTGGGAGATGGAAGAAGTCATGAGGAAGAAATATCCGCAATTGTTCTTATTAGGTAATTTCTAAAATTTTGAGGACAAAATTTCTTTTAGGGGGAGAGAAATGTAATATGCCTAATTTCATTTCCTTTATTGATAAAAGTATATAAATATTTAATTAAGGAAATAAAATTTATTAGACAATATTTTAAGGAAATATAATCCTTAGAAATTCTTCACCTTATGTATATGCATAGAAAATGTTTCTAACATTAAGAGAACAAATAAAGAGGGAAAATCTAATAGGAAAAAAAATTAGAAATAACATACTAAAGAGATGCAAAATTCTTGGATAAGGAAGATAAATTTTTAGAAACAAATGAAGGTCTTAAAATTTCAAGAACATTGGATTAGGGTAATTTTTTTCCTAATTCAAGAACTAGAGTTACTAAGTTTAAAATCTTTACCCATAAATTGGGCTTTCACCTATGGACACTTCATATAGAGTTTTTTCACTTTAATAAGTTTCTAGCAAGCCCATTGGATAACCTAAGCAAAAAAATAAAACATAGACTTGGACTAGGATATAGTAATTGGACCAATAGCCTAAAAAATTATGAAAATGTGACCAAGCCCTCCAAGAAAGGTAGAATTTTATCCAAAGCAAAGAAAATGGGTAGGAATAAGCCTATAATGGGTAGGAATAAGCCAAAATCCAAGAGGAAAAATAAAATAAAATAAATTAGGTGATGATATAATATTGTAATAATAATAAAGATTAGGTTACATAGCATTAAAACAAAAATTTAGCAAGTAGTGTGATTCTACATTCATCATTTTGGCAAGTGGCATGATAATACAAGACTTTAGGACAAAAACATCTATATCCTACACTTATAATTTTAACAAGTGGTATGATAATACATGGCATTAGGACAAAATATTCCTATCCCACATAAATAATATCAACCAAATAATGGAGATTCAAGGGCTAGAAATTTGCCTCCTAAAAAGGCAAACCTATCATACTTGTTTAAGACAAAAGAAAATGGAAATGAATCCCTAAATCAAAGGGACCATGTCTCTTATCTTAAGAACATATCATCATAATTTTCAAAATACAAATCTCCTTTTCCTATACATATCTTGACTAAGGAAGAGGAAGACAAGAACATAAGTTGTTTGTTTTCCAAAAATTCAACAAAGTGTATCCTAATTGTGATAAGGTAGACCCATGATCATGAAAGGTGTATTATTTGGTGGTCTATTTAAGCAAAACCTACCCCTACAACATTTTAATTTTGTCCAAGTGAGGAAGAGAGAGAAATAGAAGCAAGGTAGAGTGAGGAAAGGAGAAAGAGAGGAGAAGAAAGGAAGGAAGAAGAAGGAGAAGTTTAGAAGGCTAAGTACTCAAGGTAAGTTACCTTAATCTCCACTTGAATCCATTTTTCTTCTTCATCCTTGAGGTTTAAAAATTCACCCTCCTTCTCTTACCTAAGCTGCTAGAAAAGCTAAGGGAAGGGAGGAATTTTGCTACTTCTTTCAAGAGGAAACAAGAAAACCAATTCACTAAGTAAGCTAGGGAGATTCTTAGGTAAGTTTAACAATATTTTTTTTGAAGAAAACTTTTGTAATTTATAATATTTATATGAGATTTTGATCTTAGAACTTTGATGATTGGTCATGATGTTGCTATATCATGTTACATATTGATCTTGCATGTGATGTATGTTTGAATACTTAGACTAGCACAGAAAGTTCTGCATGGATATGGCTATGGGTGGCAGAATTTTAAGCTTCTGTGGTTTAATTTCTGGGAATAATCTACAAGGAATTAAAATAAATGGTTAACATATGAAATATAGATA
Organism: Gleditsia sinensis; assembly: GCA_037074535.1. Classification (NCBI taxonomy): domain Eukaryota; kingdom Viridiplantae; phylum Streptophyta; class Magnoliopsida; order Fabales; family Fabaceae; genus Gleditsia; species Gleditsia sinensis. The sequence goes on from CM073464.1 coordinate 45,928,252, forward strand.
TATGTGTCACGGATTTTTAGCCACTTGAATCATTCAATGTAGAGTTCATATGAGGTAGATATGTTCCGATTAGTAAACAAATGTCAGAAAATGGTTAATCAGGGAAGAATATGTTAGGATAGCTTCGGTGTTTTAATTTCTGGGAAAATTCTATAAGGAATTAAAATAAATGGTTAACATATGAATTATATATTTATGTGTCACTGATGTTTAGCCACTAGAATCACTTAATTTGGAATTCTTATGTGGGAGATATAGTCAGATTAGTAAGTAAAGGTTAGAACCTACCTGAGAAGAAATAATATTGAATTTAAGGGAGTAATAACACCAAGATTTATTACTATTTTGCTAATATGATTAACATAATAGTTTTAGATAATTGTCTTATCTTTCCATAGACACCAGGATCACATCAATCGGAGTTAAAATGAGGGAGTTAGTCTCTGTTTTGTGAGCAAAGGTCACAGACCACGGCCAAGCCGTGTTCTGGGTGCTTCAAGCACGGGTTAGCCGTGTTTGGGGCTATTTTTGAGCACATTTGAAGTATTTTTAAAGCATGGCCGTGTCCTGGAACATGGCCAGACCGTGTTGGAAGCTGGTGAAGCCTATTTTCAACAGTTTTCTACCCTAGATGAACCTCTTTAACTATAGGGTAATAGTAGAAATCAAATTGGAGAAAAATGCTCTATAAATTTGTAAGAACATGTGTTAGAAATGATATAAAAAAGAAGAAATTGACTAATGGGCAAGCATAAAGAAAATGAAGAGATGAAATTAATATTTAAAAAAGAAGACGAATCTTAGAAATGAAAATAATAAATGACTAGTATATGCCATAGCCATTGCCATTGTATGAACTTCTTACCATCTTAAGTGTGAAATTCTGACATGGAAATATTTTATAAAGTGATATTTGAAATGGTTATGTTCATGGCATGATTACCAATGATTTATGGTAATAGTTATATTTTGATGAACATACTTGTTATTGAAAGCATATTTTTGGCTATCATTGTGGAAAGAGAAGAAATGAGCACGGTCACATGGCAATCCGTGTGGTGCACCAGTAGGGGATGCCCTACCAACGGTTATGATTATGATTATGAGAAAAGAAAGAGGAAGTGTGCCATGTCGGACAGAGCGAGAAAAGCCCATACCGGAGAGTAGAGGATACTCACCCTGACTGGGGTAGCTTGAAATGAGAATAAGTTGATGGCCATCATATGATATTCTAAAAATAGTTAATCCTGTCATACATATCATTACTGTATGATTCTTATATGCATAGATATAATGCATTCATGTGACCAAAGACATTTTCTGTAGTTTATACAGCTGAACATGACGTGATGAGCTATATTGATGATGATTTATTGTTGAACTTACTGGGATTTAATTCTCATTATATTTTCATATCATGTTCAGAAAATTAGTTATGCAAATTTTCTATAGCTCTGGCTTTTAGTGCACGTTGGATCGAGTTATTCTATGATGGGCGGATCCTAAATAAAATGTTTGTGGGCGAGTTGGCACAGATCTCGGTGAAGGTGCAACCACCCGCACCTGAATCTCCGGAATTGGTCAACCAGAATAAATAAGATGTAGATATTTATGTGTTTGTAATGTTGTACGTACGTTTTGATTAATGATGTGTATGTGATCTTTATATTGTATAATAATAATAAAAGAAAAAAAAAGTTGTTACACTTGCAGTGTTTTTGATTTAGTTTTCTCCATAAGATGTGATAAAGAAAACATCAATGAAATGCAAAAAGGTAAATAAAAGTTCATAATATTTCATGGAAAACATATCTCCATTGATCAACCATTCAAACATCTTTAACACTTTTCTATCCGTAGGCATCTACATGTGCCTAGTACCATCATCCATCAATCCAAATGAACTTAGAACATCATTATGATCCCACACAAATTTGGGTATTCTCAGTCAATTTTAATCAATATCAATGGAGAATTAAAATATAAACGACACTTGTCCTGCGTTCCTAAGGTTTATCCTAGAAGCTATATAATAGGAATAATTTCAAGATAGTGATAAAGTTTCATAAGTACTTTTAAATGAACTATCAGTCAAATTGTTGGTTTTCAAGTGAAATCAATATTTTATAAAATAAGGCTAAGTACATTATTAAAAGAAAGACTAAAATCAAGTTATAGTAGGTATTATCCACTCACAACACTAGGAATTAAAGGTAGTTGAACCCCTTTCAGACAATTCCAAAGCTCAACAGTTGAAATGATGTTGGACTTGATCTTGCGATATCTCAAAACCTAAAAAAATAATTTTAGAAAGTCAATTTCTAACCAAAAATCACCAAATCACTATTTATGTCGGCTGAAAATATTGTTCACAGTGGCCAAACAATTATCCTATGATTTTAAACTCCCATATTTGTCATACTACCCATTTCTAAGGCTATATATAACAAGAAATTTCAAAAATAGGAGCTTCCAAGCATACCAATGGAAAAATCACCATGAAACTACTGTTCATGGCTCTTCGACTACTTTTTGGTGAACTCAATTGATGGGTTTTGAAACTCTCTTCGTCACGAGTCCAAGGGTCCAAACAGTTCATCAGTTGGAGTCCTATAGCTCAAGTTATGATGATTTGAAATTGGGCGGCAAAAATTGTGCTAAGGGGAGTGCTGGTGCTGCTGGGTAGGTATCCCTGTTTGCCCGCATGTGCGGTGCCCATCGAGCATGTGGTGTGCTGTCCTCATGGTTGGCAGCGACCATTTTTAACATTAATATACTTATGTTTTGCCTCGTTTAACCATGAATATGGCATAATTTGCCAAAACGTTCAACATAAAAATTGTACTCCTTTGGCTTATCTTTCTACAACCACTTGAATCAACTTAATATGAGGTCACATGGGGGAGTTGTGCTTAAAATAGTGAGCAAATGTTTAGACCACACCAAACCTCTTTTTTTTTTGATTTTTCCCCTTATCACCTTTATTTATGTAGAACTAGCAAAAGTGACCAACATAAAAGTTGTAGATATATGTCTTATCTTTTCATAGAAATTAAAATAACATAAATATGAGTTCATATGTGGGATTTATACACAAAAAGTGAAGACAGGTTTGAACCACCCTAAAACTTCACTTCTTTCTCAACCTCTTTACTTCAAATGTTTTGTTAAGTGACCTCCAAAAGTACAATCTCCATATTTAATCATGTCATAGGGTTACCAAATGTATCTAAGCATTATTATGCACACATTAACCAAGTATGATGGAATGAAACATAACATATCATACCTATACTAGTAAACAACGAACATAAACATTTGTATTGAGGGTCATTACAGTAAGTCACCTTCCATCTATCTCCATACGTTCATTTTCTCCCTATTCTTAGTTCCTTAGGTTCATCTTTTCCAATGAAGAAAGCGCAAAAATAGTAAAGAGGAAGAAGGAAGGGTTGACACAAAAGTGAAGGAACCAAAGACGACCTAAAGGAAACCAACCTAAGACAATGGAAAGAGCTGTTAAAAGGTAAGTTTGACAATAATTTCTCTTCGAAAACCTTTAAGATTTCCATATTTTGATGTGAGCCCTAGTCTTGGAGTTTCATGAAAGATTATACTAAACAACGTTTTCTTGATGATGGCCATGAGAGATCCATATCTAGATGCATGTATGACATATACTTGTGTTTGAAATTTGCATTGAATTGGTTGAGAATTTTGCAAAGAGTGGGCTAGAATTTTGGGACTATTTGGCAGAGAAATTAATGATTTTAAATAAATTGGGGGTTTTAGTTTATGGAAAAAGATTAAGATGTAATTAAAGGGTAGATTTCGATTCTCAGAGCTTAAGAGAATAAATTCTGTAATGACTTCATTTTTTTTATAAAGTCGTCATATTTCTTACTTTTAACCTCTTATCTCATAATACTAAATCAAATTAAGTAAGCATGATTAAGATTAAGGAATACAGTATACCATTAATATTAATGTTGGCGTAAGTTCATATACATATTCCACAGTGTTCCGATGTTACCTAAAACATACCAAAAGCAGGAGAACACCTGAACACTATACAGAATACAGTTAGCATCTGAGTATAGTTAGTCAAAAGCACATGTACAAAAGTCAAACATATATATATATATATACATATATATATATATGTATACATATATATATATATATGTATATATATATATATATATACATATATATATATATGTATATATATATATATGCCCTACTCGTCCATATTGACCATATCTGAGGACACTGGTGCGGATGACAGCACCTCCACCGGGATCTCTATTGTAACATCCCGCAAGAAAATAAAATTTATTAGACAATTTTTAGATATCTAAGGAAATATAATCCTTATAAATTCTTTACCTTACGTATATGCATAGAAATATTCTAACATTAATGGAATAGGTAAAAAGAGAAAACTTAAGAGGAAATATTAAAAATAAATATACTAAAGAAAGGTGAAATTCTTGGGTAAGAAAGATAAATTTTTGTGAAGTCAGTAAAGGTATTAAAATTTCAAGAAGATTGGATTAGGGTATTTTTTCTTAATTTAAGAGTTAATGTTACTAAGTTTAGTATCTCCACCCATAAATTGGGCTTTTACCTATGGACACTTCATATAGAGTTTTTCTGCTTCACATGAATTTTTAGCAAGACAATAGGATAGTCCAAGGAAGAAATAAAACATAGACTTGGACTAGGATATAAAAATTGGACCGGTAGCCCAAAAATCATGAAAATGTGATAAGCCCATTATGAAAGGTAGAATTTAAACCAAAGTAAAGTAAATGGGCAAGAATGAGCCCAAACCCAAGAGGAAAAATAAAAATAAAGTGATGGAATAATGGTGTAATCAAGATTAGGTGACATGGCATTAAGACAAAAATTTAGCAAGTGGTGTGATATCCTACATTCATAATTTTAGCAAGTGGTATGATAATACATGGCAGTAGGACAAATCATCTATATCCTACACTCATAATTTTAGCAAGTGGGTAATAATACATAGCATTATGACAAAACATCTTTATCCTACACAAATAATTTTAGCTAAGCAAGGAAGATTCAACGGTTGGAAATTTTCCAACTAAAAAGGCAAACCTATCATACTCGATTAAGACAAAAGAAAAAGGAAATGTATCCCTAAATCAAAGGGACCTTGTCCCTTATCTTAAGAACATATCATCATAATTTTCAAAATACAAATCTCCTTTTCCTATGCATATCTTGACTAAGGAAGAGGAAGACAAGAACATAAGTTGTTTGTTTTCCAAAAATTCAACCAAGTACATCCTAATTGTGATAAGGTAGACCCATGATTATGAAAGGTAAATTATTTGATAGTATATATAAGCAAAACCCACCCTTATAACATTGGAATTTCGTCCAAGTGAGGGAGAGGAAAAATAGAAGCAGGGTAGAGTGAGGAAAGGAGAGGAAGGAGAAATCTAGAGGACTAAGTGCTCAAGGTAGGTTTAACAATATTTCTTTTTGAAGAAAAGTTTTGAAACTTGTAATATTTATATGGAATTTTGATCTTAGAACTTTGATGATTGGTCATGGATGTTGCTATATCATGTTACATATTATGTATGTTTGAATACTTAGGTTGGTGTAGATAGTTCTGCATGGGGATGGCTATGGGTGGTAGAATTTTAAGCTTCTGTGTTTTAATTTTTGGGAACATTCTATAGGGAATCTAAACAAATGGTTAACATTACAAATGTAGATTTATATCTCACGGATTTTAAGCCATAGGAATCATTCAATTTAGAGTTCATATGAGATAGATATGGTCCGATTAGTAAACAAAGGTCAGAAAATGGTTAATTAGGGAAGAATATGTTAGGATAGCTTCGGTGTTTTAATTTTTGGGAACATTCTATAAGGAATTAAAATAAATGGTTAACATATGAATCATAGATATATGTGTCATGGATTTTTAGCCACTGGAATAATTCCAGTTAGAGTTCATATGAGGTAGATATGTTCTGATTAGTAAACAAAGGTCAGAAAATGGTTAATCAGGGAAGAATATGTTAGGATAGCTTCGGTGTTTTACTTTCTGGGAACATTCTATAAGGAATTAAAATAAATGGTTAACATATGAATTATAGATATATGTTTTGGATTTTTAGCCACTGGAATCACTTAATTTGGAATTCTTATGAGGGAGATATGGATAGATTAGTAGGTAGAGGTCAGAACCTATCCGAGAAGAAATAACCTGTACATTGAGGGGGTAATATCACCTTTATTTCTTAATATTTGGCTACAGTGTTCAACATAATAGTTTTAGATAATTGCTTTATCTTGAAATTGACACCAAGATCACCTACATCGAAGTTAAATTGAGGGAGTTATACTTTGATTAGTAAGAGAAGGTTAGATAGGATGAAAACCTGCATCAAGAAAAGAAAGAAATAAAATTAATATTTAAAAAAAAAGATGAATCTTATAAATGAAAATAATAAATGACTAGTATAACCATAGCCATTGCCATTGTATGAACTTCTTACCATCTTAAGTGTGAAATTTTGACATGAAAATATTTTATAAACTGATATTTGAAATGGTTATGTTCATGGCATGATTACCTATGATTTTTTGTAATAGTTATATTTTGATGAACGTACTTGTTATTGAAAGCATATTTTTGACTATCATTGTGAAAAGAAAAGAAATGAGCACTATCATATGGCAATCCGTGTGGTGCACCAGTAGGGGACGCCCTACCAACGGTTATGATCATGTTAAAGAGAAAAGAAAGAGAAAGTGTGCCATGTTGGACGGAGCGAGAAAAGCCCATACCGGAGAGTAGAAAATACTCACCCTGACCGGGGTAGCTTGATATGAGAATAAATTGATAGTCATCATATGATATTCTGAAAATAATTAATCCTGTCATACATGTCATTAATGTACGATTCTCATGTGCATAGATATAGTGCATTCATGTGACCAAAGATATTTACTGTAGTTTATACAATTGAACATGACGTGATGAGCTATATTGATGATGATTTATTATTGAACTTACTGAGATTTAATTCTCACTATATTTCCATGTCATGTTCATAAAATTAGTTATGCAGATTTTTCTATGGCTCTGACTTTTAGTGTATGTTGGATTGAGTTACTTTATGTTGGGCAGATCCCAGAATCAAATAATATGTTTGTGGTCGAGTTGGTTCAGATCTCGGTGAAGGTGCAACCACTCGCACCTATATCTCCGGAATTGATGAACCAGAATAAATAAGATGTAGTTATTTATGTGTTTGATTTTTGTTGTACGTACATTTTGATTAATGACGTGTATGTGAACTCTATATTGTATAATAAACAAATAAAAAGGTTGTTATATAATTGGTATCAGAGGAGGTCGATCTTAGATGGCCAATGGGTGGTTGGTTATCTGAATCGATCTTATAGTATCTTGAGTATGTTGTGGTAGTGCTGTGTAGGGGATCAGTGATTTTATATAGGTAAGAAATTACTAGTGTTTCCTATCTATATGCCGAGGTGGTGTTATGACTGCTGTTAAATATTTTTTTGAAACTAACTATTGGGGTTGATCACCTCAATAGTAGCATAACTTTATTTTTGCCACAGTAGAAAATGGCACCACCAAGGAAGAATTCGGCAAACAATGCGAAGGTAACCCTGCACAACCTTGCCATAGCAATTCAAGAATTTGATATTGATTTACTCCTTAGAACCCAACTAGTATCTATATCCCTATATAGAATGATATCGATTGAATTTAAAAAAAAAATAGTTACAAGACTTGTTAGACAAAGGATTTAAATGCCCTAGTTTGAAGTGCTCCAGTTCTATCTGTGAAAAAGAAGGATGGATCACTATGATATGCATAGATTATAGACAGTTGAATAAGGTGACCCATTACCTCGTATAGATTACCTGTTTAACCAGTTATAATGTGTTCAATATTTTTCCAAAAATTGATTTGGGATATGAGTAACATTAATTAAGGATAAGAGAAGAGGATGTACAAAAATTTTATTTTAGGACTTATTATGGACATTATGAGTTCTTGGTGATGTCATTTAAATTGACAAATATCTTAACTGCATTCATAGATTTAATGAATAGTAATTAGGTCATCCCTGGATCAATTTGTTATTATATATATTGATGATATATTAGAATATTTCAAAAGTTCAGAGGATCATAAGCAACATTCAAAGATAGTTTTACCAACTCTAAGGGAGTATGGTTGGTAATGATGGTATCCAAGTAGACTCTAAGAAAGTAAAAGTGGTATAACAATGGCTACGTTTTACTACATCTAAAGATGAAGATCCAAATCCAATTTGTGCTTCCTGCATTTGTCTGCCGTCCATTCTGTAACAGTTCCATTTATGTAACAATTTTTTTTATTTAACATCATGAAGTTATTACCTCATCTTAACCCACAATAACATTTATTTAATTATACAATACTAAGTTTACACTCACGTCATTAATACAAACATTTGTACAAGACATACATACACATATAAGCCCTAATCATCCACATAGACTATTTTCGGGGCCACTGGTGCGGGTGGCGGCACCTCTGTCTCAGTCACTTCAACAACTGATATGTCCGCAATAATAGGTATTTGCCCAAGATAGGGCACCTCGATCATACGTACAGCAATAACAAGTCTAATTGAAAACAACTGCATAGCTAATTTTCTAAACATGATAAGGAAATATAGTGAGAATTAAATCCCAGTATGTTCAACAATAATTCATCATTAATATAGTTCATCACGTCATGTTCAGCTGTATAAACTACAGAAAATATCTTTAGGTCACATGAATGCACTTTATCATGCACATGAAAATTTTACAGTTATGACATGTATGGCATGAATAACTATTTTTCGAATTTCATATGATGGCTATAAACTTATTCTTCCTTCCAGCTACCCCGGTCAGGGTGAGTATTCTCTACTTTTCGGTACGGGCTTATCTCGCTCCGTCCGACATGGCACACTTTCTCTTTCTTTTCTCATGAACATAATCATAACCGTTGGTAGGGTGTCCCCTACTGGTGCACCACACGGATTGTCATGTGACCGTGCTCATTTCTTTTCTTTTCATATTAATAGCCGAAAATATGATTCCAATAACAAATATGTTCATTATATTCTCATACCATAATTTATCAAAACATAATCATTCTCAAAATTCATTGGTAAACTGAAATTATGCCATGAATATAATCATTTTTTAATTTTTACTTTATAAAATATGTCCATGTCAAAATTCCACACTAATACCTCGATAACTAGATTGTAATTGTAGTCTGTAAACAGCGCACCAGGAAAGTTCCCAGGAAAGAGAGGTGGGTCACTAATGGACACGCTTAAGTACCAAGTCTTTCCTTGCCAGAGCTTTCTTTAGACATGCACTTTTCACAAATCACAATTTTTTTTCCCAGTAACTAGAATAATACTTTTCTGATGTGGAAATACTGCAACCACAGAGCATATTAAGATTTTTCAAATAAAACCGGCACTTTCAAAACTTCTTGGAAATTTTATATGAGTACTAGGGTAAATTCCATGTTAAAAATTACACACTTAAAATGGTAGTGAGTTCATGCAATGGCAATAGCTAGGGCATACACTAGGCATTTATTATTTTTATTTATAAAATTCCTCTTCTTTCTTGAATATTATTTTCATCTTTTCATTTTCTTTATGTCTAGGCATTTAGTCATTTTATTTTTACTTATATCATTTCCAACACATGTTCTTACAAATTTTATAGAGCATTTTTCCTCAAATTGATTTCTACTATTACCCTATAGTTTAAAAAATTCATCTAGGGTAGAAAAAATATTGAAAATAGGTTTTACTAACTTTTAACACAGCCTTTGCTTACAAATTAGAGCATAACTCTCTCATTTTAACTCCGATTAAGATGATCTTAGTGTCTATCAAAATCTAAGACAATTATCTAAAACTATTATGTTAATCATATCAAAAAAATAGTAAGATATCGTGGTGTTATTACTCCTTTAAATTTAGTATTATTTCTTCTCTTGTAGGTTCTGACCTTTACTGACTAATTAGACCATATCTCCCAAATTTGAACTCCAAATTGAGTTATTCCAGTTGGTAAAAATCCATGAGCCATATATCTATAATTGTTATGTTGGTGCGCTATTTTAATTCCCTATAGAATATTCCCAGATATTCAAAAACTAAAGTTTAATAACATACTCTTCCCTGAATAATCATTTTCTGATCTCTGTGTACTAATCGGATCATATCTACCTCATATGAACTCCAAATTGCATAATTCCAGTGGCTAAATTTCCATGAGACATAGATCTATAACTTTCATGTTAACCATTTATTTTATTTCCTTACCGATTTTTCCAAGAATCTTAAAAACAGAAGCTAAAAGTTTTTCTGCCCATAGCCATACCTATGCAGAACTATCTAAACCAGCCTAAGTATTCAAACATACATCACATGCATGATCAATATGTAACATGATGAAGCAACATTCATGACCAATAATCAAAGTGCTAAGATCAAAATCTCATATAAATATTACAAATTTCAAAACTTTTCTTCAAAAAGAAATATTGTTAAACTTACCTAAAAATCTCCCTAGCTCACTTAGTAAATTGGTTTTCTTGTTTGCTCTTGAAAGAAGTAGCAAGACTCCTCCCTTCCCTTAGCTTTTCTAGCAGCTTAGGTAAGAGAAGGAGGGTGAGTTTTTGATCCTCAAAGATAAAGAAGAAAAAATGGATTCAAGTGGAGATTAAGGTAACTTACCTTGAGTATTTAGCCTTATAAACTTCTTCTTTTTCCTTCCTTTCTTCTCCTCTCTTTCTCTCCTTTCCTCACTCTACCTTGCTTCTATTTCTCTCTCTTCCTCACTTGGACAAAATTAAGATGTTATGGGGTGGGTTTTGCTTATATAGACCACCAAATAATTCACCTTTCATGATCATGGATATACCTTATCACAATGAAGATACACTTTGTTGAATTTTTGGAAAACAAACAACTTATGTTCTTGTCTTCCTCTTCCTTAGTCAAGATATGCATAGGAAAAGGAGATTTGCAATTTGAAATTTATGATGATATGTTCTTAAGATAAGGGACAAGGTCCCTTTGATTTAGGGATTCATTTCCATTTTCTTTTGTCTTAAACAAGTATGATAGTTTTGCCTTTTTAGGTGGCAAATTTCTAACCCTTGAATTTCCATTATTTGGTTGATATTTTTTGTGTGGGATAGGAATGTTTTGTCCTAATGCCAAGTATTATCATACCACTTGCTAAAATTATGAGTGTAGGATATAGATGTTTTTGTCCTAAAGCCTTGTATTATCATGCCACTTGGCAAAATTATGAATGTAGAATCAGACCACTTACTAAATTTTTGTCTTAATGCCATGTAACCTAATCTTTATTATTATTACATTATTATATCATCACCTAATTTATTTTATTTTATTTTATTTTTCCTCCGGGGTTTGGGCTTATTCCTACCCATTATGGGCTTATTCCTACCCATTTTCTTTGCTTTGAATAAAATTTTACCTTTCTTGGAGGGCTTGAACACATTATCATAATTTTTTGGGCTATTGGTCCAATTTCTATATCCTAATCCAAGTCTATGTTTTATTTCTTGTTTAGGTTATCCAATGGGCTTGCTAGAAACTTATGTGAAGTGGAAAAATTCTATATGAAGTGTCTATAGGTAAAAGCCCAATGTATGGGTGAAGATGTTAAACTTAATAATTCTAGTTCTTGAATTAGGAAAAATTACCCTAATCCAATGTTCTTGAAATTTTAAGACCTTTACTTGTTTCTAAAAATTTATCTTCCTTATCCAAGAATTTTACATCTCTTTAATATGTTATTTCTAATTTTTTTCCTATTAGGTTTTTCCTCTTTATTTGTTTTCTTAATGTTAGAAACATTTTCTATGCATATACATAAGGTGAAAAATTTCTAAGGATTATATTTTCCTTAGATATCTAAAATATTGTCTAATAAATTTTATTTCGTTAATGTACTTTTAACGAAATTAGGGATGTTACATTTCTCTCCCCCTAATAGAAATTTTGTCCTCAAAATTTCAAAAATTACCTGATAAGAACAATTGCGGATATTTCTTCCTCATGACTTCTTCTAGCTCCCAAGTTGCTTCTTCCGGAGTTAAACCTTCCCATAACACTTTAACCAGGGGAATGGTTTTATTTCTCAGTTGCTTCACGTCAGTGTCCATTATGGATGCAGGTACTAGCTGGTATGTCATGTTCTCCTTTATTTGGATTGGTTCATCCTGTATTACATGTGATGAATCTGGAAGATACTTCCGCAACTGTGATACGTGGAAAATATTATGTAGGTTGGACAAATTAGGTGGGAGGGCAATTTGATATGCTGACGTCCCTACTCTCTTCAGAATTTGGCAGGGTCCCAAAAATTGTGGACTTAGCTTCCTAGTCTTGAGAGTCCTGCCAACACCAGTAGTCGGGGAAAGTTTTAGAAATACATGATCTCCTTCCTTAAATTCCAGAGGTCTATGTCTCTTATCATAGTAACTCTTTTGCCGACTCTGAGCTGTAAGTATCTTATCTCGTATCATCCTGATTTGTTCAGTGGTTTGTTGGACTACATCAGGACCCAGCAAGTTCTTTTCTCCTACCTCAAACCAACATAGTGGAGATCGGCACTTCCTACTGTATAAAGCTTCATAGGGGGCCATCTTAATGCTAGAATGATAGCTATTATTATAAGCAAACTCCACTAAAGGTAGGTATTTATCCCATCATTTCCCTTGCTCTATCACACAGGCCCTTAACATATCTTCTAGGGTTTGAATTGTCCGTTCAGTCTGCCCATCAGTTTGAGGATGATAGGCAGTATTGAACCGCAATTGGGTTCCAAAAGCCTCCTGTAATGCCTCCCAAAACCTCGATATAAACCTTGGATCTATATCAGAAATGATATTTAAGGGAATCCCATATAGTCTAACTATTTCCCGGACATACAATTGGGCCAATTTATCCAGCGAATAGTTAATCTTTATGGGCAAAAAATGAGTAGATTTGGTTAATCTGTCAACTATTACCCAGATAGAGTCATGTTCAACTGAAGTTTTAGGTAAACCCACAACAAAGTCCATCGAAATACTGTCCTATTTCCATTCAGGAACCTCCAGAGGTTGAAGAAATCCTGCTGGCTTTTGATGTTCCACTTTCACCTTCTAACAAGTTAAACATTTTGCCACGAACTCAGCAATGTCCTTTTTCATCCCTGGCCACCAATACATCTTCTTTAAATCCTGGTACAATTTAGTGGATCCAGGATGGATTGAGTATTTACTCTGATGCGCTTCCTGTAGGATCTTAGTCCTCAACTCTTGGTCCTGAGGAACACAGACCCTTCCTTGGTACATGATTACTCCATCTTCCGAAATAGAAAAACTACCTTGATTATTATGATCCCGTAAGTTTTGGTCGTGGCCTTGAACCTCTTTAATCTGGGCTCTAAGGTCACACTCTATACTTAACCCATTGATGATTAACTTCTTTGGAGTAAGAGTAGTGGCTAGCTTTAAATTTCGAAACTCCTCTAGCATCTGCATCTCAAACACCATCATCTGACCCATGTGTAGAGATTTTTGACTCAAGGCATCAGCTACAACATTTGCCTTTCCTGGATGATACTTTATCTCAAACTTGTAGTCATTGAGGAATTCTACCCATCTTCGTTGCCTCATGTTTAACTCCTTCTGATCAAAGAGGTATTTAAGACTCTTATGATCACAATATACTTCAAAGGTTGCCCCGTACAAATAGTGTCGCCAAATCTTTAGGGAAAACACTATTGCTGCCAATTCAAGATCATGGGTTGGGTAGTTTTCTTCATGGGGTCTCAATTGCCTAGAGGCGTAAGCAACTACTCTCTTGTCTTGCATCAACACACACCCTAGCCCTTTCTTTGAAGCGTTACTATACACTGCAAAATATCCTGAGGGGTCTGGAATAACTAAAACAGGAGGAGTGGTTAATCTGGTCTTAAGCTCTTGGAAACTAACTTCACATTGATCAGTCCATTTAAAAGGACTTCCCTTCCTGGTTAATTTAGTCAATGGCAAGGCTATATGAGAGAAGTTTTGTATAAACCTCTTGTAATATCCTGCCAAACCCAGGAAACTTCTTATTTCTGTAACCGTCTTTGGTCTCTCCCACTGAATCACTGCTTCTGTCTTGCTAGGATCGACTGCAACCCCTCTATTAGAGATGACATGTCCGAGAAACTTTACCTCTGATTGCCAAAATTCACACTTCTCCAATTTGGCATACAACTTTTTCTCCTTCAGCACTTGCAGCACGATTCGGAGATGTTGTTCATGTTCTTTTTCACTCTTAGAATACATCAAGATGTCATCAATGAATACCACCACAAATTGATCTAGGTAGGGTCAAAAAATGCGATTCATGTAATCCATGAAAATTGCAGGTGCATTTGTCAACCCAAAGGGCATTACGAGAAACTTATAGTGCCCATACCTAGTCCTGAAGGCAGTTTTTGATACATCCTCATCCTTGATCCTAATCTAATGATATCCTGACCTCAAGTCAATTTTAGAAAAGATAGAGGCTCCCTTTAGTTGATCCAATAAGTCATCTATCCTAGGGAGAGGGTACTTGTTTTTAATAGTCACCTTATTCAGCTGTCTGTAATCTATGCATAGTCTCAAGCTTCCATCTTTCTTCTTAACAAACAATACAGGAGCTCCCCAAGGTGATACACTCGGTCTAATGAATTGCTTATCTAACAGTTCCTCCAACTGTTTCGTAAGTTCCTGTAGTTCCTTCGAGGCCATTCTATAAGGTGCAATAGAGATAGGCCTTGTCCCAGGTAAGAGATCAATAGAGAAGTCTATCTCTCTCTTAAGAGGTAATCCTGGAATATCTGATGGAAATACTTCAGGAAATTCTTTGGCTATTAGGATCTCATCAAGTTTCGATTCGACTTCTAGGTTTGATAAACACAAAAGAATGTATCCAAGTACTCCATTCTTCAACTCCCTATTAACTTGATTGGCATTAAGCATTAATAACTGTATCTCCTCTTTTGGAGTAGGAGGTAGAAATTCAACGGTCTTGTTACAACAATTTAGCAAGACCCGATTTCTAGACATCCAGTCTAACCCCATAATGACCTCAATACCTCTTAAAGGTAAACAGATGAGGTCTACAGAAAAAGTTTTCTCCTGGATGGTGACTTGACAGTCTTTACATACAGAGGAAGTTAATACATTTTCCCCTGTGGGGGTTATTACGGATAGCTCATAGGGAGTTTCAGAAATAGGAAACTGAAACTTCCTAACACATTCTTCTGATATAAATGAATGACTAGCACCAGAGTCAAACAACACCATAAGACCAAATCCATAGATATAACATGTCCCTTGAATCATTTCAGAAGATTGAGCTGCCTCTTGACCGCTCAGAGTGAAAACCCTTCCTTTCAGCTGAGGCCTCTGATCCGACTGCTTTCCCACATTATGTGGGCAGTTTCTCGCAAAATGACCTTTCTGTCCGCAATTGAAGCAGACATCCTGTCCTATATAGCATGGCCAATTACCATGCATGCGTCCGCACTTAGTGCACTTGACTGGGGCAAAGTCCTGTTGGAAAGGTCGGGGACTTGCAGTCAATGGCCTCTTGCCAATAGCCTGTCTTTTTCCTCTAACATTTCTGCCAGAGTTTTGTGGCCCGTTCTTTTTTTTCCAGAAGTTCTGTCTTTGTTTCTCATCCTCCGCTGCCCTCAAGCTCTTTTCCAGGAGTCTGCATTTATTTATCAGAGGTACAAACTCCCTGGTCTCCATAGCTACGACAGCATTCTTTATCTCCGGGTTCAGTCCCGCTTCGAACTTAACTGCCTTTTATGCTTCATCAGGGTTAAATTGCAGATAAGAGGAGAACTTAGACAATTCTTCGAACCTTGCGATGTACTGGTCCACGGTCATGCTGCCCTGCCTGAGTTGGAGAAATTCAATCTCCTTCTCCGCCCGTACAGTACTTTGAAAGTATTTTTCCAAAAAAGTATTTTTGAACACTTGCCAGGTGATCTGTCTTCCCTGGTGAGCTAAAAGTTCTTTAGCTCCACGCCACCAGTATTCTGCTTCATCTTTTAGCATATATGCAGCGAAGATTACTTGCTGCTCCTCAGTACAGCCCATCACTTCAAAGATTTTCTCTAATTCCCTTATCCACCTTTCGGCTATCGTTGGATCATAACCACCTTGGAAACAAGGTGGTCTGGTTTTCAGGAATTCGGATATGCCGTTATCATTTCCAGCCATCCGGTTGTTAGCACCATTCGAGTTACTAGCATTCTGGAGGTGTTGTAGAATTTGGTTGGTGGTCAAGACTTGGTCTCGAATTGCTGTGGCCAGGTTATGCAGGGTTTCTTCCGCATTGTTTGCCAGATTCCTCCTTGGTGGTGCCATTTCCTACTGTGGCAAAAACAAAGTTATGCTGCTATTGAGGTGATCAAACCCAATAGTTAGTTTCAAAATATTTAACAGCAGTCATAACACCACCTCGGCATATAGATAGGAAACACTAGTAATTTCTTACCTATATGAAATCACTGATTCCCTACACAGTATAACCATAACATACTCAAGACACTATAAGATCGATTCAGATAACCATCCACCCACTGGCCATCGAGGATCGACCTCCTCTGATACTAATTATGTGACAGCTCCATTTATGTAACAATTTTTTTTATTTAACATCATGAAGTTATTACCTCATCTTAACTCACAATAACATTTATTTAATTATACAATACTAAGTTTACACTCACGTCATTAATACAAACATTTGTACAAGACATACATACACATATAAGCCCTAATCATCCACATAGACTATTTCCGGGGCCACTGGTGCGGGTGGCGGCACCTCCGCCAGAATCTCAGTCACTTCAACAACTGATATGTCCGCAATAATAGGTATTTGCCCAAGATAGGGCACCTCGATCATACGTACGGCAATAACAAGTCTCATTGAAAACAACTGCATAGCTAATTTTCTGAACATGATATGGAAATATAGTGAGAATTAAATCCCAGTATGTTCAACAATAATTCATCATCAATATAGTTCATCACGTCATGTTCAGCTGTATAAACTACAGAAAATATCTTTAGGTCACATGAATGCACTTTATCATGCACATGAAAATTGTACAGTTATGACATGTATGTCATGAATAACTATTTTTCGAATTTCATATGATGGCTATAAACTTATTCTTCCTTCTAGCTACCCCGGTCAGGGTGAGTATTCTCTACTTTTCGGTACGGCTTATCTCGCTCCGTCCGACATGGCACACTTTCTCTTTCTTTTCTCATGAACATAATCATAACCGTTGGTAGGGCGTCCCCTACTGGTGCACCACACGGATTGCCATGTGACCGTGCTCATTTCTTTTCTTTTCATATTAATAGCCGAAAATATGATCCAATAACAAATATGTTCATTATATTCTCATGCCATAATTTATCAAAACATAATCATTCTCAAAATTCATTGGTAAACTGAAATTATGCCATGAATATAATCATTTTCTAATTTTTACTTTATAAAATATGTCCATGTCAAAATTTCACACTAATACCTCGATAACTAGATAGTAATTGTAGTCTGTAAACAGCGCACCAGGAAAGTTCCCAGGAAAGAGAGGTGGGTCACTAATGGACACGCTTAAGTACCAAGTCTTTCCTTGCCAGAGCTTTCTTTAGACATGCACTTTCACAAATCACAATTTTTTTTTCCCAGTAACTAGAATAATACTTTTCTGATGTGGAAATACTGCAACCACGGAGCATACTAAGATTTTTCAAATAAAACCGGCACTTTCAAAACTTCTTGGAAATTTTATATGAGTACTAGGGTAAATTCCATGTTAAAAATTACACACTTAAAACGGTAGTAAGTTCATGCAATGGCAATAGCTAGGGCATACACTAGGCATTTATTATTTTCATTTATAAAATTCCTCTTCTTTCTTGAATATTATTTTCATCTTTTCATTTTCTTTATGTCTAGGCATTTAGTCATTTTATTTTTACTTATATCATTTCCAACACATGTTCTTACAAATTTTATAGAGCATTTTTCCTCAAATTGATTTCTACTATTACCCTATAGTTTAAAAAATTCATCTAGGGTAGAAAAAATATTGAAAATAGGTTTTACTAACTTTTAACACAGCCTTTTCTTACAAATCAAAGCATAACTCTCTCATTTTAACTCCGATTAAGATGATCTTAGTGTCTATGAAAAGCTAAGACAATTATCTAAAACTATTATGTGAATCATATCAACAAAATAGTAAGATATCGTGGTGTTATTACTCCTTTAAATTTAGTATTATTTCTTCTCGTGTAGGTTCTGACCTTTACTGACTAATTAGACCATATATCCCAAATTTGAACTCCAAATTGAGTTATTCCAGTTGGTAAAAATCTATGAGCCATATATCTATAATTCTTATGTTGGCACGCTATTTTAATTCCCAACAGAATATTCCCAGATATTAAAAAACTAAAGTTTAATAACATACTCTTCCCTGAATAAATATTTTCTGATCTCTGCATACTAATCGGATCATATCTACCTCATATGAACTCCAAATTGTATAATTCCAGTGGATAAATTTCCATGAGACATAGATCTATAACTTTCATGTTAACCATTTATTTTAATTCCTTACCAATTTTTCCCAGAATCTTAAAAACCGAAGCTAAAAGTTTTACCGCCCATAGCCATACCTATGCAGAACTATCTAAACCAGCCTAAGTATTCAAACATACATCACATGCATGATCAATATGTAACATGATGAAGCAAAATTCATGACCAATAATCAAAGTGCTAAGATCAAAATCCCATATAAATATTACAAATTTCAAAACTTTTCTTCAAAAAGAAATATTGTTAAACTTACCTAAAAATCTCCCTAGCTCACTTAGTGAATTGGTTTTCTTGTTTGCTCTTGAAAGAAGTAGCAAGACTCCTCCATTCCCTTAGCTTTTCTAGCAGCTTAGGTAAGAGAAGGAGGGTCAGTTTTTGATCCTCAAAGATAAAGAAGAAAAAATGGATTCAAGTGGGGATTAAGGTAACTTACCTTGAGTATTTAGCCTTATAAACTTCTCCTTCTTTTTCCTTCCTTTCTTCTCCTCTCTTTCTCTCCTTTCCTCACTCTACCTTGCTTCTATTTCTCTCTCTTCCTCACTTGGACAAAATTAAGATGTTATGGGGTGGGTTTTGCTTATATAGACCACGAAATAATTCATCTTTCATGATCATGGATATACCTTATCACAATTAAGATACACTTTGTTGAATTTTTGGAAAACAAACAACTTATGTTCTTGTCTTCCTCTTCCTTAGTCAAGATATGCATAGGAAAAGGAGATTTGCAATTTGAAATTTATGATGATATGTTCTTAAGATAAGGGACAAGGTCCTTTTGATTTAGGGATTCATTTCCATTTTTTTTTGTCTTAAACAAGTATGATAGTTTTGCCTTTTTAGGTGGCAAATTTTTAACCCTTGAATTTCCATTATTTGGTTGATATTTTTTGTGTGGGATATGAATGTTTTGTCCTAATGCCAAGTATTATCATACCACTTGCTAAAATTATGAGTGTAGGATATAGATGTTTTTGTCCTAAAGCCTTGTATTATCATGCCACTTGGCAAAATTATGAATGTAGAATCATACCACTTACTAAATTTTTGTCTTAATGCCATGTAACCTAATCTTTATTATTATTATTACATTATTATATCATCACCTAATTTATTTTATTTTATTTTATTTTTTCTCTTGGGTTTGGGCTTATTCCTACCCATTATGGTCTTATTCCTACCCATTTTCTTTGCTTTGAATAAAATTTTACCTTTCTTTGAGGGCTTGAACACATTATCATAATTTTTTGGGCTATTGGTCCAATTTCTATATCCTAATCCAAGTCTATGTTTTATTTCTTGTTTAGGTTATCCAATGGGCTTGCTAGAAACTTATGTGAAGTGGAAAAATTCTATATGAAGTGTCTATAGGTAAAAGCCCAATGTATGGGTGAAGATGTTAAACTTAATAATTCTAGTTCTTGAATTAGGAAAAATTACCCTAATCCAATGTTCTTGAAATTTTAAGACCTTTACTTGTTTCTAAAAATTTATCTTCCTTATCCAAGAATTTTACATCTCTTTAATATGTTATTTCTAATTTTTTTCCTATTAGGTTTTTCCTCTTTATTTGTTTTCTTAATGTTAGAAACATTTTCTATGCATATACATAAGGTGAAAAATTTCTAAGGATTATATTTTCCTTAGATATCTAAAATATTGTCTAATAAATTTTATTTCGTTAATGTACTTTTAACGAAATTAGAGATGTTACACATTCTATTTGAGCCATAGTTGGATCAGGTACATGAACATATGCTTGTAAAGCATCAATCAACTCGTCAACACTTGAAGCTGAGATGAGAATTCTTTGTGCTGAGTGTGAGATGAACCTTTGTTCCACAGCATGATCAAGAAAAGACAATAGACCATCAAAGAAGTGATTAACATTTAACAAACCTATCGGTTTATGATGCATATTCAGTTGTGCCCAAGAAATTATTTGAAAAATCTCTTCTAAAGTACCAAAACCACCTAGTAAGGCAATGAAGGCATCAACATTGCTCATCATTCTAGCCATGCGTTCATGCATGGAAGCTACCCTAAACTCTTCTCCAATTGTCTTTCCTACGATGTTAGATGCAACTAGAGATATAAGAATAATACCTAGTACTTGGCATCCTTCTACATGGGCAGCTGTAGACACTGACCCTATTAACCCACGGTTACCTCCACCATAGACTAAATGAATTTTTCTTCTGGCCAGTACCATACCAAGGTTTTGTGTAGCCTTCACATACTCTCCATCTTTTCTAGGACTAGAACCACAAAAGACACAAATATTTCGAAATTGACGAAATGCGATTCCCTCCATAATTGCACACACCTTGACTTGGAGTATGAAAGTAAAGATATTAACGTGTGCATTTATAGGACTCAGAGAATGGCATACTTATGATAGCTATGCGAATAGGCCGGGAATAATTAGAACAGTTATGTGAGTGATTGGTGGATATCAGCTAAATTGAAGGTGAAATTTTCTAAAATGACGGCAAGCATGTATATGTTTAGTAGTTGTGATAGTCGCTCATATTAGGCATATAAAGAGAATAAGGTTAAGATATCATCAGAAATTTGTCTTTGTTGTCTTTGATGAAACCTTGATATCTTGATTCTTGTAGAGAAGCTGTAGGTGATAGGCGTAATTGAAAAAAATAAAAGAAAGTGAAAATGTTAACAAGTTAATTGTTGAAGAAGGACAATCATATGATTTATTTTATTTTTCCAATATTTTTGCTAGTCGACTATTGGTATTATTAAGTTGACTAGCTATTTTGAGAAATTTTAATTTAGACTGGTTAATTTACAGTTGATTGATTACATCTATTTTGAAGCAATCAACTGCATCCTACCAGTTAACTACGTATTTTTTGATTTTCACAGACTTTTATAAGCTCAAAAATGTTTCTTTTTCCATGTGATATCTTTCTACCGAATACCAACATATTTAAAGTAGATTTTGGCACATATATTCAAACCTTGCGGCCACTGATTTTTGCCGATATAACAGCTAAATTTTTGTTTTCAGATTTTCAAGAAATACGGCCACCAATTTTAACTCTCTCTCATGTTTTGTCCAAACTTTTGACTTTCTATTTTAGCACCGTTCTTTATTATGCTTTTCGTCTGTTCTACTGCATTGTCCTACACTAATATTTGGCATTAAATGCAAGATTATTTTCCCATATTACAATAAAATTTAATTTATTTATTTATTTATTATTATTATTAAATTTGAAACTCAACTATTATGGTGTTTTGACGAATGTAATGAAGAGAATGAGTGGTGTTGATGTTTTTGAGGAATAAAATATGGGAAGTAGGATTTAAATTAATCTTTGAACTCTTAATTTGGAAATATGGAGAATATTTTGAGAACCATGTCCAAAAATAATGTAAGTGATCAAGATATTTATATTAAAGGTTTGTATCATGCTAAATTGAGTCTAGTATCTAGGATGTGAATTATGTTGGAATTGAGAATTCATGTATGAGTAATTGTTAGGAAAAATCTTCTTGAAATGATTGGGTGAATTAAATGGGATTGACATAAGCTAGAATGAGGTGCTTTTGGATATGATAGAAGAAATAATTGAAATTTTTGACATTGAGTTTAATGGTGTTAATAAGCTGGTATAGAATTACTATGATGAGGTAAGTTGGAATTATTAAACATGTGTCAATGGTACATAAACGTTATAAAAGGTTTGGAGGATTTATTGCTACGTATGTTTAACATATTGATTAAAGGATTTTAGGTTAACAATAGATGATATATTAAGATGATGATATTCATGGGATGATGTTGATATATGAAAACCAAAAATGACTTGATAGAAGTTTGGAATAAGAAAAGATAGTTATCCAATATGAAGGTGAATATGTTCCTTTATGTGTGTGTTTTCTAATATCGACCCACAGATATATCCATGCGAGCTAGATGATATAAAGTGAAGAACTCATGGATGAAAGAAATCCTTATGGTTAAGTTATATGGCAAAATCACTTAAGTGAATAGACATATTAAAAAGTAAAGATGATATACAGAAAAGATATCCTTAATTATTTGGGTAATAAAGTTGGTAACTCTGAATTGTGCCTTAATTTCATTCCCTACATGCGGTAGGATGGGTTGAAATTCGGGGACCGAATTTCTTAAGGGGGGAAGAATGTAACATCCCGTAAGAAAATAAAATTTATTAGACAATTTTTAGATATTTAAGGAAATATAATCCTTATAAATTCTTTACCTTACGTATATGCATAGAAATATTCTAACATTAATGGAATAGGTAAAAAGAGAAAACTTAAGAGGAAATATTAAAAATAAATATACTAAAGAAATGTGAAATTCTTGGGTAAGAAAGATAAATTTTTGTGAAGTCAGTAAAGGTATTAAAATTTCAAGAAGATTGGATTAGGGTAATTTTTCCTAATTTAAGTGTTAATGTTACTAAGTTTAGTATCCACCCATAAATTGGGCTTTTACCTATGGACACTTCATATAGAGTTTTTCTACTTCACATGAATTTTTAGCAAGCCAATAGGATAGTCCAAGGAAGAAATAAAACATAGACTTGGACTAGGATATAGAAATTGGACTGGTAGCCCAAAAATCATGAAAATGTGATAAGCCCATTATGAAAGGTAGAATTTAAACCAAAGTAAAGTAAATGGGCAAGAATGAGCCCAAACCCAAGAGGAAAAATAAAAATAAAGTGATGGAATAATGGTGTAATCAAGATTAGGTGACATGGCATTAAGACAAAAATTTAGCAAGTGGTGTGATATCCTACATTCATAATTTTAGCAAGTGGTATGATAATACATGGCATTAGGACAAAACATCTATATCCTACACTCATAATTTTAGCAAGTGGGTAATAATACATAGCATTATGACAAAACATCTTTATCCTACACAAATAATTTTAGCTAAGCAAGGAAGATTCAAGGGTTGGAAATTTGCCACCTAAAAAGGCAAACCTATCATACTTGATTAAGACAAAAGAAAAAGGAAATGTATCCCTAAATCAAAGGGACCTTGTCCCTTATCTTAAAAACATATCATCATAATTTTCAAAATACAAATCTCCTTTTCCTATGCATATCTTAACTAAGGAAGAGGAAGACAAGAACATAAGTTGTTTGTTTTCCAAAAATTCAACCAAGTGCATCCTAATTGTGATAAGGTAGACCCATGATTATGAAAGGTAAATTATTTGATAGTCTATATAAGCAAAACCCACCCTTATAACATTGAAATTTCGTCCAAGTGAAGGAGAGAAAAAATAGAAGCAAGGTAGAGTGAGAAAATGAGAGGAAGAAAGGAAGAAAGAGGAAGGAGAAATCTAGAGGAATAAGTGCTCAAGGTAGGTTTAATAATATTTCTTTTTGAAGAAAATTTTTGAAACTTGTAATATTTTTATGGGATTTTGATCTTAGAACTTTGATGATTGGTCATGGATGTTGCTATATCATGTTACATATTATGTATGTTTGAATACTTAGGTTGGTGTAGATAGTTCTGCATGGGGATGGCTATGGGTGGAAAAATTTTAAGCTTCTGTGTTTTAATTTCTGGGAACTTACTGAGATTTAATTCTCACTATATTTTCATGTCATGTTCAGAAAATTAGTTATGCAGATTTTTTTATGGCTCTGGCTTTTAGTGTACGTTGGATCGAGTTACTTTATGTTGGGCAGATCCCAGAATCAAATAATATGTTTGTGGTCGAGTTGGTTCAGATCTCGGTGAAGGTGCAACCACCCCCACCTATGTCTCCGAAATTGATCAACCAGAATAAATAAGATATAGTTATTTATGTGTTTGATTTTTGTTGTACGTACATTTTGATTAATGACGTGTATGTGAACTCTATATTGTATAATAAATAATAATAAAAAGGTTGTTACATCTATCACATCAACAATAGACACATCATTTATTATCGAAATTTACCCCAAATAGAGAAACTCGATCCAACGTACACTAAAAAAAGAGTCATGGAAAAAATTTGCATATTTATTTATTTGAACATAACATGAAAATATAGTGGGGATTATATTTTAGTAGGTTCAACATTAAATTAAAGTCATCATCAGCATTTAATCATCATGTTATGTTCAATTGTATAAGCTATAGCAAAATTATCAAGCCATATGAATGCACCGTATTTATGCTGATGAATATCATGTAGGAATGACATGTATGGCATTAATAATTATTTTTAAAATATCATGGGCATGAATAACCATTCAAATATATCAAGGGCAAGATCAACTGTTAAAAGGTCATGGCATGTCAAAATCACAACTTCATTATATAATGCTGTTTTTACTCATATCAAGCATGGCTATCCCGATCAAGGCAAGTATTCTCTACTTATTCGGCATGGGCTTCTCTCCCTCCTTTTGATATAGCACAATTCTCTTTCTTTTCTCATCATCATCATAACTATAGAATAAGGTGTCCCCTATATGATACACCACACACGGAAGCCATGTGATCGCGACATTTCCTTTTCTTTTCTTTTCACATTAATAGCCAAGATATGATTTTCAACAAAATATGCCCAATATGCCCATTTGCCACAATTTCTTATCAAAATATAGTCATTTCAAATATCATTTATAAAACATAACTATGCCAAAATCACACACTTAGGATGGTAAAAAATTTATGCAATGGCAATGGCTAGGGTATAACGTAGGATTTATCCAAAGCCTTTTTCATTTTTAACTTATAAAGATTCTTCTTCTTTCTTAATTTTATTTTATTTCTTTATTTATTTTCTATTCTTGGCCTCTAACCTATTTTTATCCGTAAATTAGTTTTCAACATGTGGTCTTAAATTCTTATCTCTAAAAATTTCTTTTGTGCCTTTTCACTTAAAACCTTATATATATCTTCATATACTTTTTATCCATTAGTCCTCAAAATTTTAGTACTCCTTTTTATTATAAATTTTCACCCCTTCAAGTACTAAGGCCCAAAAGAATATATGGATTTCAAGGGTCCACACATTCTGTTACTATTTATGCCTTATATCTCTTATTTAGACTCCAATTTTGGTGATTTTAGAGCCTATGGAAAGTTAAGACAGAAATATACAATTTTCATGTTAATTATTTTGGCAAATACCTATGAAATATGGGTGTTATAAAGTCCTCAAAATTACTACTATTACTCCTCGGGTGAATTCTAACTTTTGCTTACTAATTAGACCATATCTCCCTCATATAGACTCCAAATTGGGTGATTTCAGTGGCCTTAAAACTAGGAGACACATGTCTAAATTTTTAATCTTAACCATTTCTTTAAATTCCTTATGGATGTTTCCTAAAAATTTAAAAACAGAAGCTTATCTTCATTGTCTTGGGTTCCTGCCACTTTTTATTCATTAATTTCCTCTTGTCACCTTAAATTTTTCCTCAAGCTAATTCTTAATGTTCCCATTATTTATAATGTCTTTAATTCCTTCTAATTACTTATTGTGGCATATTAGATCTTCCTCTAATAGCTACCAACCCAATTTTCCTGCAAGTATATACAAGCTCAAAAACTAAAATTCTCACTTAACATTTCTCCTAGGATTCTAGTTTTTATCTCTTGTTAAGTTTTCTTCCATTTTTATTCCTTCAACTTTGGCTTACCTAAGGTTGTTCATTCCAACATTTTAATTATATTCCTTGCACTTATTTTAACATATTCTATCATTCACTTCTCTTAAAAAAATTAGAATCAATCTAGCAACATTAATAGTGTTTTCTAACCAAAACTTCCCATAGTTTTCTTCTAAATTTCTAAGGCTACACTTATTTTATCAACCTAGCCTTCTTCCATCAACTTTACCACATCCATAAAACAATTAAAAACATAATCATAATGGTATAGGATTTTGCCACCCATAGCCAAAACCATGCAAAAATTTCCATACCAAGCTAAGCAATCACACAACATCATCATATGTAATATCTACATATAGCAAGATATAGAAACATTCATGGCCAACATCAAGAGTAGAAAATTATTACAAGTCTCATCGGAGTCCTAGGATCAAAGTCTCACATAAATTTTACAAAAATTTCAAAGTTCTTTTAAATGGAAATATCGTTAAACCTACTTACAAATCTTTCTAGTCTTACTTAGTTAGCTCTTCCTTTTTATCTTTCTCTTGGGTGTGGCAAGACTCCCCCTTTCCTCTTGCTATTCCAGCAAAAAATATGAGAAGAAAAGAGTAAATTCTAAACCATAGGGATGAAGAGAAAGAAGGAATTGGGGTGGTGATCTTACTACTCACCTTGAGCCCTTAGTTCTCCTACACTTCCTTCTTTTCTTCTCTCCTTTCTTCTCCTCCTTTTATCTCTTTGCTTATGCCTCCTTGATACTCTCTCTCTTGGCTAAAACACTCATTAATGGAGTGGCCAAATGCTTTATTAATTTTAGGGTCAAATGCTCTCCAAGCATGACATTATTTTCTTTTCTTATGGGACACCCTATTAATACATCATCATGATTTCTTGTGGATGACTTGCTTAAGTTTCCTTTCCCCACCTTGCTCTAGCAGAAATGCACTTCTTAAATGGGAATAAAATGCTTGAAATTTTGTGATGAAATAGGGTTGAGACAAGTGGCTAAATCCCCTTAAATCTTGTGACTCAATCCCTTTACTTTTTACTCACTTAATGGGGTATGATTAGGGTTCATTAATTCTCAATGAATGGCACTATTCTTGGTCAGAATTTTCTAGCTTCATCTCCCTCCTAACTTGGCCAAAATGCATATTTAAAGGGTGGATATTTTGCTTAAAAATCCATGTGACAATTTGCCTTACTTATGGAGTACTCAAACATTAATTTTCCGAGCTTGTTGGCCTTTCCAAAGGCTTACTTAATGTACACTCAATGAGAGGAAATCATTACTAATCATTGTGGCTTAATAGTTGCATCATGTGACTCCATTTTTTCCCTTGGATTTGGGCTCTCCCCTTCCTTTCTTGCCTCAGCTGAATTGCTCCCTAAGAGTGGGAGGCTTGTTTTACATGCATGTGACTTGAGTTTTGGCCCACTCCCTTTGATCTAAGTCCATGATGTGCCTCTCTAATGATCCATTCATGTGGCTTGCTAATAACTCATGTGAGGTGAAAAATTCTTGAATGAGGTGTCCATGAAGTGGCATCCTAGGTGGAAGCAAAATAGTGTTGGGTGAGGTGTCAAATTTAGGAAATTTAGCTCCTCCTTCCCTAAGAATTTTGCCCCTCTCTAGGATGTTATTTATAATCTTTGCCTCTTAGGTTCTTTCTCTTTTTCCTAGTGTTATAAAAATTTCCTATATCCACACATAAGCATTAAAAATTTCTAAAATATATCTTCTATTAAACATCTATCTAAAATTTCTTAGTAAGTCTTTATTCTTTATTACTCTTAATTTAATAATTTACATGCCTTAATAGTAAATGAAAGTTAGGGATGCTACAAATTTTGTTTTTGGGTGTTTTTGTGTAGTATGACCAAAACTTAGGCAAATATTTTGATGCCTTCAAGTAGTTGATAAATCATAGATATGTCACTAGAAAGGATGAATAATGGAAGGATTAAAGTCATGCAAAATGTGATTAAGATGTAGGATAAAGTTTTGGTTGAAATGAGAAGAAAGTGCATAATTAATTATGGAATTGGTCTTAGCTTTTAAGCATGAAAGAGTTAGTTAAAATTGATAGATAGGAAAGAATTTAAATTAGGACTTAAGGAAATTAAAGAAAATAATAAGAAAAAGGAAGAGATGACCTAGAATTATAGCTTAAAGAATAAATAAAGGTTGGAATTTCTTATAAAGTTTAAGATAAATAATGAAAATTAGATGAAGGAAATCTAAATTGATGTTAATAACTATGATTAAGATAAATTAAGTGAAAAAGGGAGTTTGTGATATTAAAAGAGTTTCGGTCAAAATTGAATATAAATGGAGATGAATTTTAGTTAAGTGTTATACTAAGTAATATTGAAATGAATAAGATAGGTAAATTGAAAATTAATAAGTGCAACTGGCATTATCATGTGTTAAAAATCAAAGAAAGGAAGTAATGATACTTAAGGGCTTGGCCGAAAATGAATTTAGGGAAAGTTTAAGCTATGTTAAATATGATAATAAACACTAAATTTAAATAAATTGGGATTTCAATATGGCCACCATTCCATAGCACTAATTCTTTCCATTCAATGGAAGTTGCATAATATGATGGCATGGATGCATTTACTTATTTGAAAAATCTTGGTATGCATCCTAGTGGCAATTTCTGTAACAACTCCATTTATGTAAATGTAACATTTTGTTTGTTTGTAAAATTCCATGAAGTTATTACTACTTTAATTCTAACCACTTAACTCGTAATAATAATCACTTTAACCAAGCATAATTGTTATTAATAGTGATATAATACTGAGTTTCCATACACACCATTATTTTACAAACTACACACCATTATTTTACAAACATTTGTACAAAGATACATAGTAGCTCTAATCATCTATGTCGACTACTTCCGGGGACACTGGTGCGGGTGGCACCTCCATCGAAATCTCAGTCACATCTACGATAGATACATCTGATATAACTGGTAGTTGCCCAAGGTAGGGAACCTCGATCCAAGGTACGAAAATAATAAGTGTCATTGAGAAAATCTACATAATTATTCTACTAAACAAGATATGGGAATATAGTGAGAATTAAATCCCAGTAAGTTCAACAATAAATAATAATTTACCATCAATATAGTTCATCATGTCGTGTTCAGCTGTATAAACTACAGAAAATATCTTTGGTCACATGAATACATTATATCTATGCACATAAGAATCATACAGTAATGATATGTATGACATGATTAACTATTTTCAGAATATCATATGATGACTATCAATTTATTCTCATATCAAGCTACCCCGGTCAGGGTGAGTATTTTCTACTCTCCGGTACAGGCTTTTCTTGCTCCATCCGACATAGCCCACTTTCTCTTTCTTTTATCATTAACATGATCATAACCGTTGGTAGGGCGTCCCCTACTGGTGCACCACACGGATTTCCATGTGACCGTACTCATTTGTTTTCTTTTCACAATGATAGCCAAAAATATGCTTTCAATAACAAGTATGTTCATCAAAATATAACTATTACCATACATCATTGGTAATCATGCCATGAACATAACCATTTCAAATATCACTTTATATAATATTTCCACGTCAGAATTTTATGCTTAAGATGGTAAGAAGTTCATACAATGGCAATGGCTATGGCATATACTAGTCATTTATAAGATTCGTCTTCTTTTTTAAATATTAATTTTATTTCTTTATTTTCTTGATGCAGGTTTTTATCATATCTAACATTCTCTTACTAATCAGAGCATAAATCTCTCAATTGAACTCCGATGTAGGTGATCTTGGTGTCAATTTCAAGATAAAATAATTAGCTAAAACTATTATGTTGAACATTGTAGCACAATATTAAGAAATCAAGGTGATATTACTCCCTCAATGTACATGTTATTTCTTCTCGGATAGGTTCTGACCTCTACCAACTAATCGGACCATATCTACCTCATATGGACTCCAACTTGAGTGATTCCCATGGCTAAAACTCTGTGACACACATATCTATAATTCTTATGTTAACCATTTATTTTAATTCGATATAGATAATTTCCAAAAATTAAAATACATAAGCTATCCTAACATATTCTTCCCTGATGAACCATTTTCTGACCTTTGACTACTAATCAGCTCATATCTTTCTTATATGGACTCCAAATTGAATGATTCCAGTGGCTAAAAATCCGTGACACACATAGCTATAATTCTTATGTTAACCATTTATTTTAATTCCATACAGATAATCCCCAAAAATTAAAATACAGAAGCTAAAAATTTTGCCACCCATAGGCATATCTATGCAGAACTTTCTATACCAGTCTAAGTATTCAAACATACATCACATGCAAGATCAATATGTAACATCATATAGCAACATTCATGACCAATCATCAAAGTTCTAAGATCAAAATCTCATATAAATATTATAAGTTTCAAAAGTTTTCTTCAAAAAGAAATATTGTTAAACTTACCTAAGAATCTCCCTAGCTTACTTAGTGAATTGGTTTTCTTGTTTCCTCTTGAAAGAAGTAGCAAGATTCCTCCATTCCCTTAGCTTTTCTAGCGGCTTAGGTAAGAGAAGGAGGGTGAATTTTTTTGAACCTCAAGGATGAAGAAGAAAAATGGATTCAGGTGGAGATTAAGGTAACTTACCTTGAGTACTTAGCCTTCTAAAGTTCTCCTTCTTCTTCCTTCCTTTCTTCTCCTCTCGTTCTCTCCTTTCCTCACTCTACCTTGCTTCTATTTCTCTCTATTCCTCACTTGGACGAAATTAAAATGTTGTAGGGGTGGGTTTTGCTTAAATAGACCACCAACTAATACACCTTTCATGATTATAGGTCTACCTTATCACAATTAGGATACACTTTGTTGAATTTTTGGAAAACAAACAACTTATGTTCTTGTCTTCCTCTTCCTTAGTCAAGATATGCATAGGAAAAGGAGATTTGTTTTTTGAAAATTATGATGATATGTTCTTAAGATAAGGGACAAGGTTCCTTTGATTTAGGGATTCATTCCCATTTTCTTTTGTCTTAAACAAGTATGATAGGTTTGCCTTTTTAGGTGGAAAATTTCTAGCCCTTGAATCTCCATTATTTGGTTGATATTATTTGTGTGGGATAGGAATGTTTTGTCCTAATGCCATGTATTATCATACCACTTGCTAAAATTATGAGTGTAGGATATAGATGTTTTTGTCCTAAAGCCTTGTATTATCATGCCACTTGCCAAAATTATGAATGTAGAATCACACCACTTGCTAAATTTGTGTCTTAATCTTTATTATTATTACATTATTATATCATCACCTAATTTATTTTATTTTATTTTTCCTCTTGGATTTGGGCTTATTCCTACCCATTATGGGCTTATTCCCACCCATTTTCTTTGCTTTGGATAAAATTCTACCTTTCTTGGAGGGCTTGGTCACATTTTCATAATTTTTGGGCTATCGGTCCAATTACTATATCCTAGTCCAAGTCTATGTTTTATTTCTTGCTTAGGTTATCCAATGGGCTTGCTAGAAACTTATGTGAAGTGGAAAAACTCTATATGAAGTGTCCATAGGTAAAAGCCCAATGTATGGGTAAAGATTTTAAACTTAGTAACTCTAGTTCTTGAATTAGGAAAAATTACCCTAATCCAATGTTCTTGAAATTTTAAGACCTTTTCTTGTTTCTAAAAATTTATCTTCCTTATCCAAGAATCTTGCATCTCTTTAGTATGTTATTTCTAATTTTTTTTCCTCTTTATTTGTTCTCTTAATGTTAGAAACATTTTCTATGTATATACATAAGGTGAAAAATTTCTAAGGATTATATTTCCTTAGATATCTAAAATATTGTCTAATAAATTTTATTTCCTTAATTAAATATTTATGTACTTTTGTCAATAAAAGAAACGAAATTAGGGATGTTACATTTCTCTCCCCCTAAAAGGAATTTTGTCCTCAAAATTTTAGAAATTACCTAATAAGAACAATTGCGGATATTTCTTCCTCATGACTTCTTCAAGCTCCCAAGTTGCTTCTTCCGTAGTCAAACCTTCCCAGAACACCTTAACAAGGGGAATGGTTTTATTTCTCAGTTGCTTCACGTCAGTGTCCAATATGGATGCAGGTACTAGCTGGTATGTCATGTTCTCCTTTATTTGGATTGGTTCATCTTGTATTACATGTGATGAATCTGGAAGATATTTTCGCAGTTGTGATACGTGGAAAACATTATGTAGGTTGGACAAATTAGGTGGGAGAGCAACTTGATATACTGATGTTCCTACTTTCTTCAGAATTTGGTAGGGTCCCAAAAATCGCGGACTTAGCTTTCTTGTTTTGAGAGACCTACCAACTCCAGTAGTCTGGGAAAGTTTCAGAAATACATGGTCTCCTTCCTTAAACACTAGAGGTCTATGTCTCTTATCATAGTAACTCTTTTGCCTACTCTGAGCTGTAAGTATTTTGTTTCGTATCATCCTGATTTGTTCAGTGGTTTGTTGAATTAGATCAGGACCCAACAAGTTCTTTTCTCCTACCTCAAACCAACATAGTGGAGATCGGCACTTTCTACCCTACAAAGCTTCATAGGGGGCCATCTTAATACTAGAGTGATAGCTATTATTATAGGCAAACTCTACTAAAGGTAGGTACTTATCCCATCCTTTACGTTGCTCTATCACATAGGCCCTCAACATATCTTCTAGGGTTTAAATGGTTCGTTCTGTCTGCCCATCAGTCTGAGGATGGTAAGCAGTATTGAACTGCAACTGAGTGCCAAAAGCTTCCTGCAATGCCTTCCAAAACCTCGATGTGAACCTCAAATCTCTATGAGAAACAATATTTAAGGGAATTCCATGCAGTCTAACTATTTCCTGGACGTACAATTGGGCTAATTTATCTAGTGAATAGTTAATTTTTATGGGCAAAAAGTGAGCAGATTTGGTTAATCTGTCAATTATTACCCAGATAGAGTCATGTCCCACTAAAGTCTTAGGTAATCCCACAACAAAGTCCATTGAGATACTGTCCTATTTCCATTTAGGGATCTCAAGAGGTTGTAGAAATCCCGCTGGCTTTTGATGCTCCACCTTCACCTTTTGACAAATGAGACATTTCGCCACAAACTCAGCAATGTCCTTTTTCATCCCTGGCCACCAATACATCCTTTTTAAATCCTGGTACATTTTAGTGCATCCAGGATGGACTGTGTATTTACTCTGATGCACTTCCTGTAGGATCTTAGTCCTCAACTCTCGTTCTTGAGGGACACAAATCCTTCCCTGATACATGATTGCTCCATCTTCCATGACAGAAAAATTACCTTGGTCTTTATGATCCTGTAAGTATTGGTCGTGAGCTTGAGCCTCTTTGATCTGGGCTCTAAGGTCACACCCTATACTTAAACCATTAATGACTAAATTCTTTGGAGTAAGAGTAGTGGCTAACTTCAAATTTCGAAACTCCTCTAGCATCTGCATCTCATACACCATCATCTGACCCATGTACATAGATTTTCGACTTAAGGCATCTGCTACAACATTCGCCTTTCTAGGATGATACTTTATCTCAAACTTGTAGTCATTGAGGAATTCTACCCATCTTCGTTGCTTCATATTTAACTCCTTCTGATCAAAAAGGTATTTAAGACTCTTATGATCACAATATAATTCAAAGGTTTTCCTGTACAAATAGTGTCACCAAATCTTTAAGGCAAACACCACTGCCGCTAATTCAAGATCATGGGTTGGATAGTTTCCTTCGTGGGGTTTCAGTTGCCTAGAGGCATAAGCAACTATTCTCTTATCTTGCATCAGCACACATCCTAGCCCTTTCTTTGAAGCGTCACTATACACTTCAAAATGTCCTGTGGGGTCTGGAATAATTAAAATAGGAGGAGTGGTCAGTCTTGTCTTCAGCTCCTGAAAACTAGCTTCACATTGATCAGTCCATTTGAAAGGACTTCCCTTCCTAGTCAATTTAGTTAATGGCAAGGCTATACGAGAGAAGTTTTGTATAAACCTTCTGTAGTATCCTGCCAAACCCAGGAAACTTTTGACTTCTGTAACCGTCTTTGGTCTCTCCCACTGAATCACTGCTTCCGTCTTGCTAGGATCTACGGTTACCCCACTATTAGAGATGACTTGTCTGAGAAACTTCACCTCTGACAACCAAAATTCACACTTCTCCAATTTGGCATATAAATTTTTCTCTTTCAGCACTTGCAGCACGATTCAGAGATATTGTTCATGTTATTTCTCACTCTTAGAATATATCAAGATGTCATCAATGAACACTACAACAAATTGATCTAGGTAGGGTCAAAAAATGCGATTCATGTAATCCATGAAATTTGCAGGTGCATTCGTCAACCCGAAGGGCATTACGAGAAACTCATAGTGCCCATACCTAGTCTTGAAGGCAGTTTTTAGTACGTCTTCCTCCTTGATCCTAATCTGATGATATCCTGACCTCAAGTCAATTTTAGAAAAGATGGAGGCTCCCTTCAATTGATCCAATAAGTCATCTATCCTAGGGAGAGGGTACTTATTTTTGATAGTCACCTTATTCAGCTATCTGTAATCTATGCATAGTCTCAAACTCTCGTCTTTCTTCTTAACAAACAATATAGGAGCTCCCCAAGGTGATACACTCGGTCTAATGAATTGCTTATCTAATAGTTCCTCCAACTGCTTCTTGAGTTCTTGTAGTTCCTTTGAGGCCATTCGATATAGTGCAATAGAGATAGGCCCTGTCCCAAGTAGGAGATTAATAGAAAAATCTATCTCTCTCTTGCGAGGTAACCCTGGAATATCTGATGGAAATACTTCAGGAAACTCGTTGGCTATTGGGATTTCATCAAACTTCGACTCGACTTCTAGGTTTGATAAATACAAGAGAATGTATCCAAGTACTCCATTCTTCAACTCCCTGTTAACTTGATTGGCATTTAGCATCAATAACTGGACCTCCTCTTTCGGAGTAGGAGGTAGAAATTCAACAGTCTTGTTACAACAATTCAGCAAGACTCAATTTCTAGACATCCAGTCTAACCCTAGAATGACCTCAATACCTCTTAAAGGTAAACAGACGAGGTCTACAGAAAAAGTTTTCTCCTGGATGGTGACTTGACAGTCTTTACATACAGAGGAAGTTAATACCTGTTCCCCTGTAGGGGTTACTACGGATAGCTCATAGGGAGTTTCAGAAATAGGAAACTGAAACTTCCTAATACATTCTTCTGATATAAATGAATGACTAGCACCAGAGTCAAATAACACCATAAGAGCAAATCCATAGATATAGCATGTACCTTGAATCATTTCAGAAGATTGAGCTGCATCTTGGCCGCTCAGGGTGAAAACCCTTCCTTTCATCTGAGGCCTCTGTTCTGGATGCTTCCCCACATTCTGTGGGTAGTTTCTCGCAAAATGTCCCTTTTGTCCGCAATTGAAGCAGACATCTTGTCCCATGTAGCATGGCCAGTTACCATGCATGTGTCCGTACTTAGTGCACTTGACTGGGGTGAGGTCTTGTTGAAAAGGTCTAGGACCCGCAGTCAATGGCCTCTTTCCAGCTCCATATCCACTTCTTCTCACGTTCTTTCCAGGGTTGGGAAAATTTTTCTTCCTCTTCCATAGGTTTCGCCTTTGCTTCTCGTCCTCCACTGCCTTTAAACTCTTTTCCAGGAGTCTGCATTTATTTATCAGAGGTACAAACTCCCTGATCTCCATAGCTATAACAGCATTCTTTATCTTCGGGTTTAGTCCCACTTCGAACTTAACCGCCTTCTATGCTTCATCTGGGTTATATCGCAGATAAGAGGAGAACTTAGACAGCTCCTCAAACCTTGCGATATACTGGTCCACAGTCATGTTACCTTGCCTGAGTTGGAGGAATTCGATCTCTTTTTCTGCCCGTACAGTACTTGGAAAGTACTTTTAAAAAAAATGTCCTTGAACACTTACCAGGTGATCTGTCTTCCCTGATGAGCTAAAAGTTCTCTAGCTCCACGCCACCAGTATTCTGCTTCATCCTTTAACATATATGCAGCAAAAATAACTTGCTGCTCTTCAGTACAGCCCATCACTTCAAAGATTTTCTCTAATTCCCTTATCCAACTTTCGACTACCGTTGGGTCATAGCCACCTTGGAAACAAGGTGGTCTAGTCCTCAGGAACTCGGATATGCCATTATCTTTTCCAGCCATCCGGTTGTTAGCACCATTCTCACCATTTGGGTTATTAGCATTCTGGAGATATTGTAAAATTTGGTTGGTGGTCATGACTTGGTCTTGAATTGCCTTGGCCAGGTTGTGCAGGGTTTCTTTTGCATTGGTTGCTGGATTCCTCCTTCATGGTGCCATTTCCTACTATGGCAAAAACAAAGTTATGCTGCTATTGAGGTGATCAAGCCCAATAGTTAGTTCAAAAATATTTAATAGCAGTCATAACACCACTTCGGCATATAGATAGGAAACATTAGTAATTTCTTACCTATATGAATCACTGATCCCCTACACAGCACAACCACAACATACTCAAGACACTATAAGATCGATTTAGATAACCATCCATCCACTGGCCATCTAGGATCGACCTCCTCTGATACCAATTATGTAACAACTCCATTTATGTAAATGTAACAAATTTTTTTTTGTAAAATTCCATGAAGTTATTACTACTTTAATTCTAACCACTTAACTCGTAATAATAATCACTTTAACCAAGCATAATTGTTATTAACAGTGATACAATACTGAGTTTTCATACACACCATTATTTTACAAACATTTGTACAAAGATATATAGTAGCTTTAATCATCTATGTCGACTACTTCCGGGGACACTGGTGCGGGTGGCACCTCCACCGGAATCTCAGTCACATCTACGACAGATACATTTGATATAACTGGTAGTTGCCCAAGGTAGGGCACCTCGATCCAAGGTACGGAAATAATAAGTGTCATTGAGAAAATCTACATAATTATTCTTCTGAACATGATATGGAAATATAGTGAGAATTAAATCCCAGTAAGTTCAACAATAAATAATAATTTACCATCAATATAGTTCATGTTATGTTCAACTGTATAAACTACAGAAAATATCTTTGGTCACATGAATGCATTATATCTATGCACATAAGAATCATACAATAATGATATGTATGACATGATTAACTATTTTTAGAATATCATATGATGACTATCAATTTATTCTCATATCAAGCTACCCCGGTCAGGGTGAGTATTTTCTACTCTCCAGTACAGGCTTTTCTCGCTCCGTCCGACATGGCCCACTTTCTCTTTCTTTTCTCATTAACATGATCATAACCGTTGGTAGGGCGTCCCCTACTGGTGCACCACACGGATTGCCATGTGACCGTACTCATTTCTTTTCTTTTCACAAAGATAGCCAAAAATATGCTTTCAATAACAAGTATGTTCATCAAAATATAACTATTACCATACATCATTGGTAATCATGCCATGAACATAACCATTTCAAATATCACTTTATAAAATATTTCCACGTCAGAATTTTACGCTTAAGATGGTAAGAAGTTCATACAATGGCAATGGCTATGGCATATACTAGTCATTTATAAGATTCGTCTTCTTTTTTAAATATTAATTTTATTTCTTTATTTTCTTGATGCATGTTTTCATCATATCTAACATTCTCTTACTAATCAGAGCATAACTCCCTCAATTGAACTCTGATGTAGGTGATCTTGGTGTCAATTTCAAGATAAAATAATTAGCAAAAACTATTATGTTGAACATTGTAGCGCAATATTAAGAAATCACGTTGATATTACTCCCTTAATGTACAGGTTATTTCTTCTCGGATAGGTTCTGACCTATACCAACTAATCAGACCATATCTACCTCATATGGACTCCAACCTGAGTGATTCCAGTGGCTAAACATCCGTGACACACATATCTATAATTCTTATGTTAACCCCTTATTTTAATTCGATACATATAATTCTCAGAAATTAACATACAGAAGCTATCCTAACATATTCTTCCTTGATGAACCATTTTCTGATCTTTGACTACTAATCATCTCATATCTTTCTTATATGGACTCCAAATTGAATGATTCCAGTGGCTAAAAATCCGTGACACACATAGCTATAATTCTTATGTTAACCATTTATTTTAATTCCATACAGATAATTCCTAGAAATTAAAATATAGAAGATAAAAGTTTTGCCACCCATAGCCATACCTATGCAGAACTTTCTATACCAGTCTAAGTATTCAAACATACATCACATGCAAGATCAATATGTAACATGATATAGCAACATCCATGACCAATCATCAAAGTTCTAAGATCAAAATCTCATATACATATTATAAGTTTCAAAAGTTTTCTTCAAAAAGAAATATTGTTAAACTTACCTAAGAATCTCCCTGGCTTACTTAGTGAATTGGTTTTCTTGTTTCCTCTAGAAAGAAGTAGCAAGATTCCTCCATTCCCTTAGCTTTTCTAGCAGCTTAGGTAAGAGAACGAGGGTGAATTTTTTGAACCTCAAGGATGAAGAAGAAAAATGGATTCAGGTGGAGATTAAGGTAACTTACCTTGAGTACTTAGCCTTCTAAAGTTCTCCTTCTTCTTCCTTCCTTTCTTCTCCTCTCTTTCTCTCCTTTCCTCACTCTACCTTGCTTTTATTTCTCTCTCTTCCTCACTTGGACGAAATTAAAATGTTGTAGGGGTGGGTTTTGCTTAAATAGACCACCAAATAATACACCTTTCATGATCATGGGTCTACCTTATCACAATTAGGATACACTTTGTTGAATTTTTGGAAAACAAACAACTTATGTTCTTGTCTTCCTCTTCCTTGGTCAAGATATGCATAGGAAAAGGAGATTTGTATTTTGAAAATTATGATGATATGTTCTTAAGATAAGGGACAAGTTCCCTTTGATTTAGGGATTCATTTCCATTTTCTTTTGTCTTAAACAAGTATGATAGGTTTGCCTTTTTAGGTGGAAAATTTCTAGCCCTTGAATCTCCATTATTTGGTTGATATTATTTGTGTGGGATAGGAATGTTTTGTCCTAATGCCATGTATTATCATACCACTTGCTAAAATTATGAGTGTAGGATATAGATATTTTTGTCCTAAAGCCTTGTATTATCATGCCACTTGCCAAAATTATGAATGTAGAATCACACCACTTGCTAAATTTTGGCTTAATCTTTATTATTATTACATTATTATATCATCACCTAATTTATTTTATTTTATTTTTCCTCTTGGATTTGGGCTTATTCGTACCCATTATGGGCTTATTTCTACCCATTTTCTTTGCTTTGGATAAAATTCTACCTTTCTTGGAGGGCTTGGTCACATTTTCATAATTTTTGGGCTATCGGTCCAATTACTATATCCTAGTCCAAGTCTATGTTTTATTTCTTGCTTAGGTTATCCAATGGCCTTGCTAGAAACTTATGTGAAGTGGAAAAACTCTATATGAAGTGTTCATAGGTAAAAGCCCAATGTATGGGTAAAGATTTTAAACTTAGTAACTCTAGTTCTTGAATTAGGAAAAATTATCCTAATCCAATGTTCTTGAAATTTTAAGACCTTTACTTGTTTCTAAAAATTTATCTTCCTTATCCAAGAATCTTGCATGTCTTTAGTATGTTATTTCTAATTTTTTTTTCCTCTTTATTTGTTCTGTTAATGTTAGAAATATTTTCTATGTATATACATAAGGTGAAGAATTTCTAAGGATTATATTTCCTTAGATATCTAAAATATTGTTTAAGAAATTTTATTTCCTTAATTAAATATTTATGTACTTTTATCAATAAAAGAAACGAAATTAGGGATGTTTCAATTTCTATATTATACTAATATATGCCTGAAATGAGTTAAAAAGCACTGAATTGAATATATGATATGCATGATATCAATGATAAATTATGCCTATAATGACGATGTTGCTATATGTTGGCTATGAAAAGATTGACATCATGTCTTAGCTATTTATGGAAAAGAAAAGAAAATAATGGAGGGAGGGAAAATGTGGGATGACCTATGATGGTGACCCCAAGAAAGGTCACACGGCTTCTATGTCGATACTAGATAAGGGATGCTCTATTCATAGATATGATAAAATATGATATGAGAATTTGGCTATGCCTAGAAAGAGCAAGACTAGTTCAAGAGTAGGGGGAGGCTCACATTGACCTTGTGACAATGGAATGTGAAGAGAGGGATACTTATATTGACCTTGTCACCATGGAAAATAAAAAGAAAGTAAATAGCCATAATATGAAAGTGCTTTGAAATGAGATGGAATGAAATACTTAAAGCATGATGTCTATATGATACAGTGATACATCAAAGTATTATATTAATGAATTTCGATATAAATGCCATGGCTCTTGTCACAACCCTTATTGGAGGAGACACATGACCAGCACAGGAATGGGGTAAATCTCACCCTGTATGCCTTAAGCCAATAGACATCAAGATAGTACCATATCAGACAATAGATAGGTTGAAACAATTACATGCATATCATGAGAATCATCTATAAATAATATACCTTAAATCCATCCATAATTGAAACCAAACCAAAAAGTATAGAAATCATCTATTTCTTATACAACACAAGCCATACAAACACCTAGTTACTCAGGGAAGTAGGGATCCTACCTGTAGTTCACAAAGCTACCCCTAGTGTACTAAAAAACTAGCGTCTAAACAAAACCATAAGCCCTGAAGTTAACTTGAGCTCATCATAACCACGCTCAGTTCACTACATAGTTGGAGCTGGTTCTAAGTCTTTATGACTATCTAAAAATAAGAAAACATAAGATAAGGTTAATATAAAAATTAGTGAGCAAGTAATCCTTACTATAATAGAAACAAGGCAAGTACGGCATGAGTTTTTCACAAGTAAAGATTAAAGCAAAGAAAATATGAAAAAATAAACCTTTGGTAACGAAAGTGAAATAAATCTTATGTTTGAAAAGATCAACAATAATAAAGTTCAATACTAAGAGGCATAAATATAAAGAAAAAGATTATAAAAAATGTTAAAATGGTCCATAAAACGAATATGAACCAAAATTTAAACAAATTATTGAAACTTACATTGAAAATTCATTAAAGAAAGTTAAACGTCTCTTAGAGTAAACAAAGTGCACATGTTAACAATAAAGAAAATAGGTAATTAAAATAAATTGAGAGATTTCTATAAATTAGAGGACTCTACATCAAAACCATCATAATTTCTCAAGCACATAATAAGGGAATGGGTAATCATCATCCATCAGGCCAAAATCTTATATTTCATTAGGCAAAGGCTTGTAAAATCCACTAGGTAAAAGCCTCTACAACCATAAGGGAAAAGCCTGTAACATAAAATTGAAGGTGCACCAGGGCTAGCAATTACACCTGCTAGCTTATAGTGTTTTTGATTCATATTCTTCCATAGAAAACAATTAAGAAAACACCCATGAAATGCAAAAAGTGAATAAAAGATTAAATATGCTTCATGAAAACCATATCTTCATTGGATGAACAATTTTTAGTCACTTCCAAAGCTCAAATGGTTGAACAGATATCGAAGTTGGTCTTGCGATATCTCAAAACCTAAAAAACAATTATCCCTAATCAGCTTTATTTTGTCCACTTCC
Organism: Gleditsia sinensis; assembly: GCA_037074535.1. Lineage (NCBI taxonomy): Eukaryota > Viridiplantae > Streptophyta > Magnoliopsida > Fabales > Fabaceae > Gleditsia > Gleditsia sinensis. Next base: position 45,970,367 of record CM073464.1, read on the forward strand.
TCTTGTACCAACTCTAGCCTAAAGAGTTTAGCTTCATCTACTTCAAACCACCCGATAGGAGATTGACAACACCTTATGTATAAAGCTTTAAAAAGGGCTATTTGTATACTTTCCTAGTAACTATTATTATATGCAAACTCTGCTAAAAGTAGGTATTTCTTCTAACTCCCACCAAAGTCCAAGATACATGCTCTAAGCATATCCTTTAAGACTTAAATTGTTTGTTTAGATTGACCATCAGTTTGGGATGAAAGGCAGTGTTTAAATCTAACCTCATCCCTAAATCCTCTTAGAAGGCTCTCCAAAATCATGCCATAAATTGTGGGCCTCAATCAAATATGATAGATGTTGAAACTCCATGTAATATAACTATCTCATCCAAGTAAAGGTTTGCATAATGAGCCGCATTATACATAGTCTTCATTGGTAAGAAGTGTGTTGACTTAGTCATTCGATCTACTATCACCCATATGAAATTATATCCTCTTGGAGTCCTTGGTAGCCCTGTGGCAAAATCTATGGTGATTCTCTCCTACTTCCATTTTGGTATTTCAATATGTTGATGCAACCTTACAAGCTTATGATGTTTGGCCTTCACTTGCTGGCATACTAAACATCGGACAACAAACTCTGCTACATCCTTCTTCATTCTATCAATTTGGTATATCTCCTTAAATTCATTATACATCTTATTAGTTCTTAGATGGATAGTGTAGGCTAATCGATGAGCTTCCTCCAAAATCTTCTTCCTCAAGTCATTTGCATAAGGTACACATATACGCTTCCCACACCTCAAAACTCCTTTCGTATCTACATTGAACTCAGAGTTCTAATTATTACCTACTTTACCATAAGCTTGCATAGAGTAGTGTCCTTACCCTGTTTAGCTTTAATTTGTTCAATCGGTGATAACTGGAGCTGTATGTGAGCTATCAGTACCCTTGGTTCCTTTACTTATAATCTTGTCCCCTCACTTTCCAGCTGATGCATGTCTCTTAATACCAATCTTCACAACATTTTCATTTAGGTTAAATGTAACATCCCATAATTTTTATTTTTAAATAATAATGTTTTGTTATAAACAAATATATTTTTATTTGTTTAAAAAGGATTATGTTCAGCTAAAAGCAAGTATATTTTTAATTAAAATAATTATATTGGCCTTTAATAAATTTTGTTGTATTTTTAAAAAATATTCTTTCTTTTAATATGAATAAAGATATTTATTTTGAGATTTGTTTTATTACAATTTTTATCAAGAAAAATCATGATTTAAGAGTTTAACTAAAGGTTTATGAGAATGTAAATTTTTAGAAATTTTTGGGATATTTTAGGATGAAAAATGGAATTTATGTAAAAGAAAATCCTATTATTCAATTATTAAATAATAATAATTATTTAAAAATAATAATAAATAAAAAGGAGATAGGGGAAGGGGGACGACGATTTTTGCAAACTTCAAAAAAATGAGAAAGATGAATAGTAAGTAAATAGTGAGTGAATAGTAACCTTCAACTTTTTCTCTAGATCTGGAGTGCCTATTGGCTTCCAATCTCAAAACTAAAGGTGTTATTGGATTTAGGACGAAAAATACTACGATTTTGACCGATCAATTTTTCAAATCAGCCGTTGAATCACCGTAGATCTGAAGTAGAAAATCTCAAAAAAAGGTAAATTCTGAAACTCTTACTTAGAGACCTCTAATTGAAATTCTGACACCGTAGATAGATTCAAGAGTTAGATAAACCTTAGGATATGAAATTTTTCAGCTATCTGACAACTTTTTGTTCGTCGTGAATAGCGTTTTCTGGCGGGTGAATAGTAACAAAGCTCCTGGAGTCATTTTCTAAGTCTTTGGACCCTTCGGACACGTTTTTGAGGTCTAATTGGTCAAATTCAGCTTGGAAAAAGTACATTTTAGAGCTGTCCAATCTGGAGCCCTATCCTGTGAGTAGATACTTTTTTCTATGACTTGCCCCATGCACTTCTTGAATTATAAATTTATTATTGTTTCTGATTATAAATTATTTACTATTATAAGTTTCTGAAATATGTTCAAATATCTGTTATACTTATGAATTGGCACATAGTTCAAGAAGAGTATGGTTTTAGAAATAGATTTTGGAACTCATTGAATATGTGGTTTTAAATGTATTTATCATTATTTGATAAAGTGAATATTATGTGCACGATGCATTGATTTGTAAAGCTATATACTTGTGAAAATGATGCATGTCATATTATAAATGAGATTGAATGAAAAGCGTAAATATCTGTTATACTTCAGAATTGGCACATAGTTCAAGAAGAGTATGGTTTTAGAAATGGATTTTGGAACTTATTGAATATGTGGTTTTAAATGTATTTAGCATTATTTGATAAAGTGAATATTATGTGCACGATGCATTGATTTGTAAAGCTATATATGTAACATCCCGTAATTTTTAGATATTTTCCTTAGAAATTCTTCACCTTACATATATGCATAGAAATGTTCTAATATTAATGGAATAGGTAAAGAAAGAAAACCTAAGAGGAAATATTAGAAATAAACATGTTAAAGAAAGGTGAAATTCTTAGGTAAAGAAAGATAAATTTTTGTGAAGTAAGTAAAGGTCTTAAAATTTCAAGAAGATCGGATTAGGGTAATCTTTCTTAATTTAAGAGCAAAAGTTACTGAGTTTAGTATCTCCACCCGTAATTGGGCTTTAACCTATAGACATTTCATATAGAGTTTTTCTACTTCACATGAATTTTTAGCAAGCCAATAGGATAGCCCAAGGAAGAAATAAAACATAGACTTGGACTAGGATATAGAAATTGGACCGATAGCCCAAAAATCATGAAAATGTGACCAAGCCCATTATGAAAGGAAGAATTTTAACCAAAGTAAGGAAAATGGGTAAGAATGAGCCCAAACCCAAGAGGAAAAATAAAAATAAAAATAAAATTAAAGTGATGAAATATTAGTGTAATCAAGATTAAGTGACATGGCATTAAGACAAAAATTTGACAAGTGGTGTGATTCTACATTCATCATTTTGGCAAGTGGCATAATAATACAAGGCTTTAGGACAAAAACATCTATATCCTACATTCATAACTTTAGCAAGTGGGTAATAATACATAGCATTATGACAAAACATCATTATCCTACACAAATAATTTTAGTTAAGTAAGGAAAATTCAAGGGCTAGAAATTTGCCACTTAAAAAGGCAAATCTATCATACTTGATTAAGACAAAAGAAAAAGGAAATGAATCCCTAAATCAAAGGGATCTTGCCCCATATCTTAAGAACATATCATCATAATTTTCAAAATACAAATCTCCTTTTTCTATGCATATCTTGACTAAGGAAGAGGAAGACAAGAACATAAGTTGTTTGTTTTCCAAAAATTCAACAAAGTGTATCCTAATTGTGATAAGGTAGACCCATGATCATGAAAGGTGAATTATTTGGTGGTCTATATAAGAAAACCCACCCTTACAACATTAGAATTTCGTCCAAGTGAGGGAGAGCAAAAATAGAAGCAAGGTAGTGTGAGGAAAGGAGAGGAAGAAAGGAAGAAAGAGGAAGGAGAAGTCTAGGAGACTAAGTGCTCCAGGTAAGTTTAACAATATTTCTTTTTGAAGAAAACATTTGAAACTCATAATATTTATATGAGATTTTGATTTTAGAACTTTGATGATTGGTCATGGATGTTGCTATATCATGTTACATATTGATCTTGCATGTGATGTATGTTTGAATACTTAGGTTGGTGTAGATAGTTCTGCATGGGTATGGCTATAGTTGACAGAATTTTAAGCTTCGGTATTTTAATTTCTGGGAACAATTTATAAGGAATTAAAATAAATGGTTAACATAAGAATTAAAGATATATGTGTCACGGATTTTTACCCACTGGAATCATTCCATTTGGAGTCCATATGAGGTAGCTATGGTCTGATTAGTAGTCAAAGGTCAGAAAATGAATCATCAGGGAAGAATATGTTAGGATAGCTTCGGTAATTTAATTTCTGGGAATTATTGGTAGGGAATTAAAATAAATGGTTAACATAAGAATTAAAGATATGTGTGTCATTGATTTTTAGCCACTGGAATCATTCAATTTGGAGTCCACATGTGGTAGATATGGTCCGATTAGTAAGCCAATGTCAGAAAATGGTTCATCAGGGAAGATTATGTTAGGACATCTGTTGTATTTTAATTTCTGGGAATTATCTGTATGGAATTAAAATAAATGGTTAACATGAAAGTTATATATCTATGTCTCATGGAAATATACCCACTGAAATTATGCAATTTGGAGTTCATATGAGGTAGATATGATCCGATTAGTAAGCAGAGGTTAGAAAATGTTTATTCAGGGAAGAGTATGTTATTAATGCTTTAGTTTTTGAATTTCTGGGAATATTCTGTAGGGAATTAAAATAGCGCGCCAACATAACAATTGTAGATATATGGCTCATGGATTTTTACCAACTGGAATAACTCAATTTGGAGTTCCAATTTGGGAGATATGGTCTAATTAGTTTGTAAAGGTCAGAACCTATCCGAGAGGAACTATCCTGTACTTTGATGGAGTAATATCACCTTTGTTTCTTAATTTTTCGCTACAATGTTCAACATAATAGTTTTAGATAATAGTTTTATCTTGAAATGGACACCAAGATCACCTACATCAGAGTTAAATTGAGGGAGTTATGCTCTGATTAGTAAGAGAAGGTTAGATAGGATGAAAACCTGCATCAAGAAAATAAAGAAATAAAATTAGTATTTAAAAAAGAAGATGAATCTTAATAAATGACTAGTATAGCCATAGCCATTGCCATTGTATGAACTTCTTACCATCTTAAGTACGAAATTTTGACATTGAAATATTTTATAAAGTGATATTTGAAATGGTTATATTCATGGCATGATTACCAATGATTTATGGTAATAGTTATATTTTGATGAACATACTTGTTATTGAAAGCATATTTTTGGCTATCATTGTGAAAAGAAAAGAAATAAGCACGGTCACATGGCAATCCGTGTGGTGCACCAGTAGGGGACGCCCTACCAACGGTTATGATCATGATAATGAGAAAAGAAAGAGAAAGTGGGCCATGTCGGACGGAGCGAGAAAAGCCCGTACCGGAGAGTAGAGGATACTCACCCTGACCGGGGTAGCTTGAAATGAGAATAAGTTGATGGCCATCATATGATATTTTGAAAATAGTTAATCATATCATACATATCATTATAGTATGATTCTTATGTGCATAGATATAATGCATTCATGTGACCAAAGATATTTTCTGTAGTTTATACAGCTGAACATGACGTGATGAGCTTTACTGATGATAATTTATTGTTGAACTTACTGGGATTTAATTCTCACTATATTTCCATATCATGTTCAGAAAATTATTTATGCAGCTTTTGTTTCTAAGGCTCTGGCTTTTAGTGCACATTGGATCAAGTTACTTTATGTTGGGCAGATTTCAGAATCAAATAAGATGTTTGTGGTCGAGTTGGCTCAGATCCCGGTGAAGGTGCAACCACCCGCACCTGTATCTCCGGAATTGGTCAACCAAAATAAACAAGATGTAAATATCTATGTGTTTGATATGTTATACGTCTGTTTTGATTAATGACATGTATGTGAACTCAATATTGTATAATAATAAAGGAAAAAAAGAGAGGTTGTTACAATATACTTGTGAAAATGATGCATGTCATATTATAAATGAGATTGAATGGAAAGCGTAAAGCTCATGGCGAGTTGTTTGATATTTTACATGTATATATAGGTATTAATGAATATCGACTGGTTGTATGGCTTGTGACGGTACCGAATAGGGGACGCCCTATTAGCCTGAGTGAGCCAGGGGAGGGCTGCTCCAACCGGGTGACAGTGGTAATATGAGGAGGCAGGTGGGTGATGTACTCACATTCCCTGATCACTTATTATGACTAGGGTCGAGGTCACTATGTGTATAGCAAATGAATTATATTTTCATTGCATTGACCAGATCGTCGAGTGAGGCAGGTCATTTTCAAATTGCATTGGCCAGATCGCCGAGTGAGGAAGGTCATTTTCAAATCAAATTGCATTGACCAGATCGTCGAGTGAGGCAGGTCATTTTCAAAATTAAGTAGATCAGATCGCCGAGTGAGGCAGGTCATTTTAAAAGTGATGATTTTATCTTCAAATCTTAATATTTTACTATAGCTTATACAGCTGAGCATAACAACATTTGTTTAATGATCATACCATGGTGCATATGGTTTTGGATATCTGAATATCCTTTGATTTAAGAATATTTGAAATACGGGTCCCATATGAATGTACTTCTGAACTGTATTTTCTATGTGACACATTTTAAAATATAAGTACATCGATATGCTGACCTAAGAGGTCATAGGAGGAATTATTTGCTCACTGAGTTGTCAAACTCACTACACGATATTTCCACATTTTTTAGATAAGAATATCAGAGTCTGATTCGGCAGATAGGTGATATATTCTCTGGGTGAGTCTACGTTGCTTCCAAGACTCATAGTCTTTGAATTATACTGTGTTTGTATTCTAGAGTGCTCTAAACGCTATAGGCAGGATCCCCATTTCTACTGTATTTTGATGTTTATAGACTTGGTCTGTATATTGTGTATACATGAGAGATTCTATATGTATCTGTTCCCATGAGAAAGAATTGAATTATGTATCTTTATGGAAAATATCTGATTGCAGAAAAAAATGTTTATTTTACGTAACGTAAATTGGGGGCGTTACACTAGACTTCCTATAGATTTTCTACTTAAGGCATCATCTACCATATTTACTTTACTTGGATGGTACAAAATTAATCTTCTAGTGGTTCCACCCATCTTCTTTGCCTCAGATTAATGTCCCTTTACTGAAATATTTATTTGAGGCTCTTACAATCAGTGTATATCTCACAAGATTCACCATATACGTAGTGCCTCAAGATATTTAAAGTAAAGATTACTAATACCATTTCCAAATCATGTGTTGGGTAATTATGCTTATATTTCTTAAGTTGCCTAGATGCGTAGGCTATGATATGTGTAATAACTCCATTTTTTTTACATACAAACAGATATATAATTTTTTTTAAATCCCATGAAGTCATTAACTCTTTATTTCTAACTATTTAACTCACAATAACATTCTATTAAATTAACCAAGCATAATTAAGGTTTATAGTATAACAATAATATTGATACAAATCTGGGTTCACATATACATCATTAATTAAAAACATCTGTACAAAAATAAAACACATATATGTACACATCTTATTCATCCTTATTGACCAGTTCCAGGAATACGAGTGCGGGTGGTTGCACCTTCACCAGGATCTTAGCCAACTTGACCCAATGTACGCTAAAAGCCGGCCATAGAAAATATCTCTGCATATTTAGTCTTTTGAACATGATATGGAAATATAATGGAATTAAATCCCAATAAGTTCAGCAATAATTCACAATTATCATCAATATAGCTCATAATGTCATGTTCATCTGTATAAGCTACAACAATTACCTTAGGTCACATGAACGCACTTTATCTATGCACATGAAAATTTTACAGTAATGACATGGATGGCATGAATAACTATTTTTAAAATATCATATGATGGCTATCAACTTATTTTCATATCAAGCTACCTCGGTCAGGGTGAGTACTTTCTACTCTCCGAAATGGGCTTTTATCGCTCCTTTAGACATGACACACTTTTTCTTTCTTTTCTTATTAACATAATCATAGCCGTTGGTAGGGCGTCCCCTATTGGTGCACCACACGGACCGCCATGTGATCGTGTTCATTTCTTTACACATCAATAGCCATAAATATGATTTCAATAATAAGTATGTTCATTATACTCACATGCCTTTCATCAAAATATAATAATTACAAAAAATCATTGGTAATCATGCCATAAACATAATCGTTTTAATATAATTTTCCCAGATATTCAAACATAGAAGCTTTCTTAACAGATTCTTCCTTGGTTAATAATTTTTTGACTACTGCTCACTAATTTGACCATATCTACCTCATATGGACTCTAAATTGAGTGATTTCAGTGGAGAAAAATTCGTGAGACATATATCTATATTTTTCATGTTAATCATTTCTTTTAATTCATAACTAATTCTTCCCATAATTCGAAAAACAGGACCTTTCCTAGTTACTCTAGTTTCCTAACCAAACCTTTTCTAAGGTTTTAGTTCATCATTTTATTATGTCCTCTTCCATTTTCTTCATAATTTACATCTATTCATATTATATCAATTTTTCACCACATTTAAAAATACAAAATAGAAGCATAAAAATCTTAAAATTTTGCTACCCATAGCCATACCCATGCAGAACTTTCCTTACTAACCTAAGTATTCAAACATACATCACATGCAAGATCAACATTTAACATGATAAAGAAACATCCATGGACAATCATCAAGATAACAAATGTAATAAATTTCATCAAAGTTCTAGGATCAAAATCCCATATAAATGTTTTTAATTTCACAGTTTTTCTAAAAACAAATATTGTTAAACCTACCTAAAGATCTCCCTAACTCACTTAGTGAATTCTTTTTCTTGTTTCCTCTTGAAGGAAGTAGCAAGATTCCTCCTTTCCCTTCACTTTTCTAGCAGCTTAAATAAGAGAAGGAGGGTGAGTTTTTGAACCCTAAGGATGAAGATAAAAGATGGATTCAAGTGGAGATTAAGCTAACTTACCTTGAATACTTAGTCTTCTAGACTTCTCTATCTTCTTCCTTCATCTCTTCTCCTCTCTTTCTCTCATTTCCTAACTTTACCTTGCCTCTATTTTTTCTCTCCCTCACTTGGACAAAATTCTAATGTTATAGGGGTGATTCTTGCTTAAATAAACTGTCAAGTGGTCCCTCTTTCATAATCATGGGTCTACTTTATCACAATTAGGATGCACTTGGTTGCTTTTTGAGGAAAGACAACTCATGTTCTTGTCTTCCTCTCCCTTAGAAATTCTAAAATTATGAATGTAGGATATAGATATTATCACACCACTTGATGAATTTTTGTCTTAATGCCATATGACCTAATCTTTATTATTATTATACTATTATTTCATCACATGATTTATTTTATTTTATCTTTCGTCTTGGATTTGGGCTCATTCTTACCCATTTCCTTTACTTTGGATAAAATTCTACCTTTCTTGGAGGGTTTGGTCACATTTTCATAATTTTTGGGCTATCGGTCCAACTTCTATATCCTAATCCAAGTTTATGTTTTATTTCTTGTTTGGGCTATCCAATGGGCTTGCTAGAAACTTATGTGAAGTGGGAAAACTCTATATGAAGTGTCCATAGGTGAAAGCCCAATTTATGGGTGGAGATGTTAAACTTAGAAATTTCTAACTCTTGAATTAGAAAAATTACTCTAATCCAATCTTCTTAAAATTTTAAGACCTTTACTTACTTCACAAAAAAAATTATGTTCCTTACCAAAAAAATTTGCCTCTATTTAGTATGTTATTTCTAATTTTTTCTATTAGGTTTTCTCTCTTTACTTATTCCCTTAATGTTAGAAACATTTTCTATACATACACATAAGGTGAAGAATTTCTAAGGATTATATTTCCTTAGATATCTAAAAATTATCTAATAAATTTTATTTCTTTAATTAAACATTTATGTACCTTTATTAATAAAAGAAACAAAATTAGGGATGTTACATTAAATATTTATGTACCTTTATTAATAAAAGAAACGAAATTAGGGATGTTACAATATGTCCATTCTACATTAGCATACAATCCAAACTGACCTTAGAGGCATCACAATACATTGTAAAACCTTCAATGTGTAATGGAATAGTTAAAATTAAGGCTGTGATTAAACACTTCTTTAATGCCCAAAAACTTTCCTCAGATGCATCAAACCACTCAAACTTCACTCTTTTTCTGGTTAAGCGAATTAGGAGGACGGCAATCTTAGAGAAATTCTTGACAAGCCTCTTATAATACCTTGGTAGACCCAAGAAAATACGAATCTCCATCACATTTATAGGACGTGGCCATTGTTATACTGCTTCTACTTTCTTAAGGTCTACCTAAATGTCACTCTTCGTGATTATATGCCCCAGGAATGTAACACTGTTCAGTCAAAATTTACATTTGGAGACCTATGCATAAAGTTGTTGTTCTCTCAGAGTTTGTAAAATGGTTCTCAAATATTGTTCATGCTCCTCATGACCCTTTGAATACAATAAAATATTGTCAACAAGAACTATAACAAATCGGTCAAAAAAGGGCTTGAACACCCTATTCATCAAGTCCATGAAGGTAGCTTATACATTAGTCAATCTAAATGACATCACCAAAAACTTGTAATGGCCATACTGGGTCGTAAAAATTATTTTAGGGATGTCTTCCCTCTTTAGTCTCGGTTGATGGTACCTTGACCTCAAATCAATTTTGGAGAAGCACTGCACACCTTGAAGTCGATCAAACAAATCATATATCTTGGGCAAATGATAATTATTTTACGTTGTTCCCTTATTCAATTGCTTATAATCTATACATAATTGTAAAGATCCATTATTCTTCTTCCCAAAAAGGATTAGAGCACCCTAAGGAGAGGTGCTCAGTCGAATGAAACCATTATCTAGCAAATTTTGTAGCTGATTCTTCATATTTTTGAGTTCTTTAGGCACCATTCTATAATGTGGTATTGAAACTAGTTGTGCTCCAAGGAGGAGGTCAATATTGAGCTCAACCTCTTGTTCAGGAGGCAATCCTCTTAACTTTTCTAAAATGACATAAGGGAATTCTCTCACCACTAGTACTTACTTTATATCAATAGAGAGCTTATTAATGTCCCCAATCGAGACTAAATATGCTTAGTATCCTTTTTTCAACAATCTCCAGGCCCCTAAAGCTGAAATCAGATTGCTCGTAGCTTTACTACAATCACACTGAAACTAAAATGGGGTTTCATTGGGGATATTAAACTCGATTACCTTATAGTTACAATGCAAAGTGGCATAACATATGGCTAGCTAATTTATACCTACATCAAAATTCAATATGTATAAGATGATCAGATTAACAAAAGTTTCCCTATCGTCTACTAAAACCTTGCATGACAGATATGCATTTTCCATGGCCAAACAATCACCAATTGGGGTTGTAACCATAAAATGAATACCTAATTTAGTTGGATCATTACCCATTACTTAGCAAAGCAAGGGGATACATAGAAATGGGTATACCCAAGATAAAACAACACATGTTTCTTATATGAACAAACAGATAAAATGCCTGTCATAACTGTTTTCAAGGCCTGTATATCCTGTCTAGTTAATGCAAAGATTTTAAGCTAACCTTGACCTAAGAAACTCTGACCTTGGCCTGATGATTCTTTACTTGTCCTATTATGGCCTGCTTAGCCAAGCATTGCTCTCATTGGTTAGGCTGCCACTAGGGCAAGTGGTAAAATCGATCGTACTGACTCTTGACTTAAGCTGTGTAGCTTGTGGACTATCCTTCTTCATATGCCCAACTTGCTTGCAATGGAAATAAGAACCTAATTACTTATAACACTACCCGAAGTGATATTTGCCACATATAGAACAAATGGGTCTATTCTGCTAAACTAACCTCGGCTCTTGCTGGCCAATTGGTCTCATGCCCTTTTGACCTGACCTCTGTCCATTATTCCTAATTGAAATCAATCTGTGAGTTCTGGACTTTGATTGTAACAGGTGTTGTGACTTTGTATCCTACGCCCCTAGGTAGTGGAACCATGCCTACTCTTAAAACTATCATCTCTATCCTTTTTTCTCTTCTTCAACCCTTCTATTTCAGTTAACTCTAGTTTTAATCATTCTTGCACAATTAACTACTGCATCATAATTAGGGATTTTCTTTATCTATGATGCTACGATTTGAACAATGGTCGTACTAGCCCATTGATGAATCTCTTGATCATTTCCCTTTCAGTAGGGACCAAATAAGGTGTATATTAGGATACTTAGGTAAAACAAATATCATAATTTGTGACTGTCATTCTTAGAGTCTATTTTAACTCCTTAAATTCCTTTGTCCTATCATCTCTGACATTTTCAAGCAAAAAATTCTCAATAAATGCTTTCGTAAATTCAACCTATCCTAAGAGAGCTGATGTTGTTGCTCTTCCCCACTTTAAAGCAGTAAGTTATATTGTTCCACCCTTGATAATTGAAATAACATAAACTCCATAGACTGGTTATCAGAACATCCCAAGTAAATCTTTTCCATTACATCTATAATCTTATTGTTTTATTTAAATACCATAAGTGCATGTTGTAGTTGTAGCTAGATCGGTAAATAAATGTTGTATTCCTTAGAGATCAATATGTTAATTACTAGTATCTTACAAAATAAACTATCTGAATCAATGAAGTTTGAAATAACTATTGGATGGGAGATTGCAAGCAACTAAACTAGATATAAGATGAAATTCAATTATGAAAAGCCTAGAACTAGGGTTCACCGCATTTATGAATGGATCAAGATAAATATTTTCAATTGTAATTATTTGAGTGATCGGGGATGGTTTAGCATGAGTTCATTACTAGCCTCTTTCAAGGTCTAATAACAATACATAAATTAATCTAATTGCCTACTTTCATGGTTTAGATTAATTTAATCCCTTTAAGATTTATGCTAACTAACTAGTTCAATTTCTAGAGGATTTTAACCTACTTTTATGATTAAAATAGCCTACATTAACTATTAGATTCTATGGATAACTTTCTCCTTTTAGTTCATTAGTTATCTACTTAATATTGAGACAAAATAGTGGCTAAACATTTTATTAAACACATGTCATGCATAATAGATAATCCGATTATCAACAAACAATCACAATGGAAATTTAGCGATTCAAGGACAGTAATTCATAAGGGGGTTTCCTCAATCCTATAATAAAATATACTTAGACATAATTGAAACAAAAATCAAAATCAATTTCATTAAACAAATCATAGTTCTCCAATACAAATTGTTCATAAGAGAAATATAGATAGGGATAGAGTGATAAAACCGATTATGAAGCAATGGAGATGAATTGAACAAGATACAACCTTCAATCTGATGCAAAATCTAATCTAAAATATAATGAAACTGAAATTCTAATGAAAACCTAGCTCTGGAATGTCTAGAAGGTCTCGTTAATAAGAGAAACTTAAATATATACATATATCCTATGTTGGTTATGCTAAAACATAAAAAATACAGAGGTTTTTGGATTCAAAGCATGACCGTATCATAGGACACGACTAGGTTGTGCTTTGGGCTATTTTGAAGGTGTGGTGTATCTCGAACACAGAACACGGTCAGGTCATGCTTGAGGTTGTTTGGCCATTCCTAGTCCAGAAAATTCTTCAAATATTCATTTTTGCTTTGTTTCTTAGGCCCTTTTACTTACCTATAAAAAGAGGACACAGCCAAGTAGTATCCTAAATAACAAAATAAAATAGAACAAAAATAGGGAAATAATCACAAGTCAACAACAAATTAAGGGACAAAAGATAACACATGAATACACAATTTTTCCATCTATCAACTCCCCCATGCTTAAAATTTTGGTTGTCCTCAAACAAATGATAAAACATACAAGCAAAAAGGAGAAGATAAACTCTAAATCCAGAAAATAGGAAAATATGACAGAGTTAATTCTTCACCCAATCAATGTGATATTAACAGATATATGAATATGCATTTATTAGTTAGTATCGCTCCTTCTAATACTAAATATGAGTTCTTTTATTATACATCTCCTTCTATTGTTACCATAAATTCTATGCACCGAGTTGATTCTTAAGGCATTCAAGTAGGATAACTCATCTTTTAGATCTTCTTACTTTGCTTTACCTTTATTTCAGAATTTATTTATTTATTTTTCATCACTTTTTCTTTTCAAGAAGTCTTTGCTTCACCTTTTTTCTTCCCTTTTCTTTGTAGTTAGTGCATTTTATGCTCCATCTCACTAGGGTATAGGTAATGAGGTACCTATACTAAGCTTTTTTGATGCCTTAAAGGCTAGGTACTCAAAGTAAAGACTTTTTGGGTTTTATATTCTCTCATTCTTCACCTCTCCATACCTTTATACTTTCATCATGCCAAAAATAAAAAAAGGGGCATACAACTCAGTACAATAATTAGCGAGTTTTTAAAGAATTTAGGGTTCAATGCTAGATGGGATAGACTAAATAAAAAATACTTATTTCCTATTCCATCATACACCACATTTTCATGAGATAGGAATCAATCAATATTACATCAACCTATTAACATAATTGCTAACTTTGTAACTAAGCAAGCTAAGAAACACAAACCAATAAAGACAAGGAAAACGATAACAAGAGAAAAACAAAAGAAAGTAAAGATAAAATACAAAATAAGAATACAAACATGACTAATAAAGACTATATATATATATATATATATATATATATATATATATATATATATATATATATATATATATAAGCAAGCCAAGACCTAAAAGTAACTACCTCTTATGCTTAAACTTGACATTGTCCCTAATGTCACTAATAATGAAAGCATGAGCTATGAAGGGAGAGAAACTTACTGATTCATTGGTCTTCTAGTCGTAGTGGTGATGGGTGCTGGGTCAAGTGCCAATTATACCAAGTTTGCATCATTTGATGCATTGAACCCACCATACTTTCCATCGAATCTATTTTGGCCTACTTGATTTTGGATTGATTTATTAATGGTGTGCAGGGTGGTCCTTTGGTGATGATGCTTCTCCTCTAATCAGCTAAGCCACAAAGAGAATGAGTCCTGATTAGTGGTTTGTGCATGGAAAGATCTATAGAATAAGAAAGATAGAATGAGGGCTATAGGGATGGTAGGGCTGGTTGGGGTTTAGACAGTTATTCATCCTCACCAGATTTAGAGCAATCATCATCGGTGCCCTTTTCCAGTGGGTATATTCAGTTGTCTTGATCAGTGATTGCCTTTCTATCTAGGCCAGGTAGACGAAAAAGGTTATACCCTTAGAGATGTAACCAATAGTCAACATTTTTTTCTGCAATTAATTTCATGTTCAAACAGGATTCTAAATCAATCAATCTATTGCCAGTTATTGGTTGCAAGTTCTTTAAATGTTGGTCTAAGCCTAACCTTTTAGCTATGGCAGTCACCAATCTCCTGGTTACATCTTTACCATTCATTGCATTGTACTCACTTTGACCATCTATTGGGCCATGAACGTCCTTGTATAAAACTAGCTAGCATTTATCATAGCCCAAAGAAAATATAATTCTTGTTGATTTGTAATCCTATCACTCTCATCCTTACCAAAAATGGTGTGAGCCATCAGGAATTGTATGTATCTAAAGTAAGGGTTATAAATTGATGATGTTTTCAAAATTAATGCATTATATTATCTCTGAATGAAATTGTGTTCCAAAAATTATTTGCATTAAAACTTTGGGAAACCGTTCTAGAACCTCAAGAGGTAGTCTAAATAATTCATTAAATTGAGATAATGATAAACTATAGCCACAATCAAATAATCTAAAATTAATGCGACCTTAGTCGTTATCAGGACCTTAGAACAAAAACACGTTAATAGAGATGAAAAAGTTTAAGGTTGTTTTGATATAGATTGGGTAACACAACCATACAAATGTTGACTAAACAATTTGATAAACTAGGTAATGTGTAACAACTCCATTTTTTATAGATGTATATATTAATAAAGTCCCATGAAGTCATTACCTCTTTACTTCTAACTATTTAACTCATAATAACATTCAATTAATTTAACCAAACATAATTAAGGTTTAAGGTCTACCATTAATACTGATACAATTCTGAGTTCACATCATTAATTAAAATGTTCGTACAAAAGTCAAACACATATATATCTACATCTTATTCATCCATGTTGACCAACTCTAGAGATATGGGTGTGGGTGGCTGCACCTTCACTGGGATCTTAGCCAACTCAACCACAAACACCTTATTAATTACTGGGATCTGCCTAAAATAGAGTAACTCAATCCAACATGCACAAAAAGCCAGAGCTATAGAGAAAATCTACATATCTAGTTTACTGAATATGATATAGAAATATAGTGAGAATTAAATCTCAGTAGGTTCAACAATAAATTATAATAATCATCAATATTTCTCATCATGTCATGTTCATCTGTATAAGTTACAATAAATATCTTAGATCACATGAAAGCACTTTATCTATACACAAGAAAATTGTGTAGTAATGACATGTATGGCATGAATAACTATTCTTAGAATATCATACGATGGCTATCAAATTATTATTATATTAAGCTACCATGGTCAAGGTGAGTATTTTCTATTCTCTGGCACAGGCTTCTCTTGCTTTGTCTGACATGGTAAACTTTATCTTTCTTTTCTCATTACCATAATCATAGCCATGAATAGGGCATCCCCTACTAGTGTACCACACGGACCGCCATGTGATTGTACTCATCTGTTTTCTTTTCTTTTCTTTTCATATTAATAGCCAGAAATATGATTTCAATAAATATGTCCATTATGTCCACATGCCATAATTTATTATCAAAGCATATTATTTTCAAAAAATCATTGGTAAAATAAAATCATGCCATGAACATAATCATATTCAAATATCACTTTATAAAATACTTCAATGTGAAAATCACACACTTAAGATGATAAGAAGTTCATACAATGACAATGGCTAAGGCATACACTAGTCCTTTCTTATTTTTGTTTATAAGATTCTTCTTCTTTCTTAAATATTATTTTTTTAACACGGGAAGACTGTGTTCTGAGACCTTTCCTCACTAATCATACCATAACTCCTTCATTTTAACTCTGATTGAGTTGATTCTAAAGCCTATAAAAAGGTAAGAGAATTATCTAAAAGTTTTATGTTGAAAAATTTAGAAAACATCTTAAGACATCTTGGTTTTAGTACTCCCTCAATATCACTATTATTTCTTCTTGGGTGGGTTTTAACCTCTGCTTATTAATCTGACCATAACTCCCTCATATAAACTCCAAATTGAATGATTATAGTGGCTAAAAATCCATAAGACATATATATATATATATATATATATATATTTATGTTTATGTTAACCATTACTTTTAATTCCCTACATATTTATCCTAGAAATTCAAACACAGAAGCTTACCAAACAGATTCTTCCCTGGTTAATCATTTGTTGACCACTGCTTGCTAATCGAACCATGTCTCCTACATTTGAACTCCACATTGGATGATTCTAGTGGCTACAAATATGTGAGACATATATATACATTTTTTATGTTAACCATTTCTCTTAATTCCTAGCCGATGCTTCCCAGAATTTCAAAAATCGAAGCTTCCCTGGTTACTCCAAAATCCAATTTTCTAACCAAACCCTTCCTAAGTTTCTAGTTCATCTATTTATTACGTCATCTTCCATTTTCTTCCTAATTTACATCTAACCATAAGATTACTTATTTCAACATGTTAATTAGATTCCTTACACTTAATTTAACATATTCCATCGTCTACTTCTCAAGAAAACAGAAATCAAATCATGTATTATTAAGGGTGTTTCCCAATAGAATATGCTCATGATCTTCTTCTAATTGTTTGAGGCCATACTCATTTTATCAATCTGATCGTATTCCATCTATTTTTCACCACATTCAAATATACATAACAGTAGCATAAAAGCCCTAAAATTTTCTCACCCATAGCCATATCTATGCAGAAATTTCTACACAAACCAAAGTATTCAAAATATCTATCACATGCAAGATCAACATGACACAAGATATAGCAAATCCATGGCCAATAATCAAGGTAGCAAATATTTTAAATTTTATCAAAGTTATAAGATCAAAATCCCATATAAATGTTACAAATTTCAAAACGTTTCTTCAAAAAGAGATATTGTTAAACCTACCTAAAGATCTCTCTAGCTCACTTAGTGAATTCTTTTTCTTGTTTCCTCTTGAAGGAAGTGGCAAGATTCCTCCCTTCCCATAGCTTTTCCAGCAGCTTGAATAAGAAAGGGAGGGTTAGTATTGAACCCCAAGGATGAAGAGAAAAAATGGATTCAAGTGGAGATTTAGATAACTTACCTTGAGTACTTAGTCTTTTAGACTTCTCCTTCTTCTTCCTTCCTTTCTTTCTCTCATTTCCTCACTCTACCTTACTTCTATTTTTCCCTCTCCTTCACTTGGATGAAAATCTAATGTTATAAGATTGATTTTTACTTAAATAAATTATCAAGTGGTCCTCCTCTCATAATCATGGATCTACCTTAACACAATTAGGATGCACTTGGTTGCTTTTTAGAGGAAGACAAATCATGTTCTTGTCTTCCTCTCCCTTAGTCAAGATATGCATAGCAAAAAGATGATTTATTATTTGAAAATTACGATAAAATGTTCTCAAGACAAGGGGCAAGTTCCCCTTCATTTAGGGATTCATTTCCCTTTTCTTTTGTCTCACTCAAGTATGATAGATTTATTTTTCAAAGTGGAAAGTTTCTAGCCCTTGAGTCTCCTTTACTTGACTGAAATTATTTGTGTAGGATAGAGATGTTTTATCTTAATACCATGTATTATTGATTACTATTTCATCACATGGCTTGCTGAAATTATGAGTGTAGGATATGGATGTTTTGTCTTAATGCCATGTATTATTACACTACTATTTCATCACATGGCTTGCTGAAATTATGAATGTAGGATATGGATGTTTTGTCCTAATGCCATGTATTATTATACTACTATTTCATCACATGGCTTGTTGAAATTATAAGTATAGGATATAGATATTTTGTCTTAATGCCATGTGACCTAATCTTGATTATTATTACACTACTATTTGATCACATGGTTCTTATTTTTCTCTCTTGGATTTGGGCTTATTCTTGCCCATTTCCTTTGCTTTGGCTAAAATTCCTACCTCTTATGGAGGACTTGACCACACTTTCATGATTTTTGGGCTATTGGTCCAACCTTTATATCCTAGTTCAAGTCTATGTTATATCTCTTGCTTGGGTTATCCAATTGGCTTGCTAAAAATTCATTTGGAGTGGAAAAATTCTATATGAAAATTCTATAGGTGAAGGCCCAAATGTATGGGTGAAGATGTTAAATTTAGGAACTCTAGCTCTTGAATTAGGAAAAATTATCCTAATTCAATCTTCTTGAATTTTCAAAACCTTTACTTTTTTCCAAAAATTTATCTTCCTTACCCAAGAATTTCACCCCTCATTAGGACCTTATTTCTAATTTTTTCCCCTTATATTTTTTTCTCTTTATCTATTCCCTTAATGTTAAAAACATTTTCTATACATACACATAAGGTGAAAAATTTCTAAGGCTCATATTCTCTTAGATATCTAAAAATGTTTAATAAATTTTATTTTTTTAATTAAATATTTATGTGCCTTTATTAATAAAAGAAATAAAATTAGAGATGTTACATAATGGATGTCATTGAGTAAGCCCAACCGATCCCAACCGATCCAAACATTCCTCTTCAAGATATTAGGTACTTAACATTCCCCGTCTTACTAGTGTATTATATCATGTCCGTTGATTATCATCACCATACACAATACCATATTCATTTATTTGATGAGGGAGTTGGTTCGGTTGAAGGCCTCATACTTTATGAGATTGTTGGGATTATTAGGAGGAACATGGGCTAGTTCTAGCTCGTTTTGGGGCCATTGAAAACGATATACAATAAATTTAAAGCAAGGATGAACAATTAAAAATTTAGCAACACAACCCTACAATTTTATTCCCAGATACAGATATAGTGTAATGACTATTTTTTAGGTGTTTACGCATTAGACAATTATTTTACCAAAAGATATGCATCTTGTATTTATATACATACAAAAGTTACATACATCAAAGATTAGTAGCGTAGATACATATGTAACCCGAGGTACTACGCATACATCTCAAAAAGACAAAGTACTGTGGGGTTACATCAAAATAATGGGGTTAGCCCATTTACATAACAGAACTATATACATAACATGATCTTACTTTTCCTCCCCTAGCCGTCACCCCTGGGGTATTGCTGGTGAAGGAGGCAAGCCAAGAGCCAGAATCTCTACCATATTTATAACTAGAAGGTTCATTATAATAGTGAACTGTCCCAAGTAAGGGACATCCACCGTCTTGAGCTTTAAAAGGATGGTCAGCACCATGAACGACATCTCTACTAATCTGAACATAACATCAATAACATAATGAGATATACAATCCCAGCAAGGTCAACATCCAATAAATACAAGCATAATGAAATATTTACATGTTATGTCCAGCTGTATAAACTACAGAAAACATTTTCTCTTTCTTACAATAAAGGTACAGTAAAATACATACAGGCCTTTTATAGGTTATACATCAATATCACGCATGATAAATGAAATGTGTATTAATAGGATACTTGCATAATTGCTCAAAGCTCATACATCGCTTATAGTGGCTCATCATCTAAAAGTCTCTCTCAATTTCAAACCTCAACGTGGCATGAGCCTTATCCCTACAGTTACTCACCCATTATTGAGTGCCTTTGGTCAGAGCGGTCCTCCCTACATTGACCGCTCTAGGCTATAGGGTGTCCCCTATCCCGGTACCGTATCCAAGTCATGACCCTTCAGTCGCCTTAGCTTATAAGGTGCTGCATGCCACCGAGTCACCTTAGTTGGTAAGGGTCATCCTGGACTTTGTCAGTCTCCTCAATACAGCAAAGGAGACACCTGTTGCCAGGCCACCCTACTTTAGAGAAGATCATCCTGACCTGTCAGTCGCCTCAATACAGCAATGTGACACCTATTGCTAGGCCACCCTGCTTCAAAGAGGGTCCTCTTGACCAAGCTTATGTCTTTTACATGTTTTTCCAGCCACTTAATTCAACAAAGAGCATACATATTAATAACCATCATTAAGCATAAACCATATTCATTCATATGCAAGCCATAACAATTTCATCATATGTTAAACATACAATGCTCTTGCATTCTTTCCTACTATTCATACATCATTTACTTGCTTAGGGCTGCACATGCAAATGATCTATAACATTTAATAATGTTCACGCATCATTCCTTCATGCTTACAGAGTTAATTCAATGAGCATACATAATCAATTATATATTAGATCTCTCAAAGCTATTTTAGGGATATCTTCTTCCTTGACTCGAATCTGATGATAACTTGATCTTAGATCTATTTTAGAGAAAACAATTGCCCCCTTAAGCTGATCCAACAAATTATCTATTTTCGACAACAGATACTTATCCTTGATAGTCACCTTGTTAGCTGTCTATAATCAATACATAACCGCAAACTTCCATCCTCCTTCTTTACAAATAGTACTGGAGCTCCCCAAGTCAAAACGTTGGGTCAAATAAATTTTGTTTACAAAAGATCTTCAATTTTCTTCTTAAGCTCTTTTAATTCCATAGGAACCATTTGATACAGTGTAATAGAGATAGGAGTTGCTTCTGGTACCAATTCAATAGAAAATTCCACTTCCCGTTTAGGCAGTTGTTCAATAATTTCTAAAGGAAAGACTTATGGAAAATCATGAACTACCGAGACCCTGGCCAGCTCTTGCTTAGCCTCCCTGTCGAGGGTACATAAAGGAGTATAGCCTGAATCATCATCAACTAATTTCCTATAGAGTTCGTTGATCTATTCATCTTTGCTTTTAAGTTCCTTGTCAGGTTCTAAACGAAAAACCAGAGTCTTTGCATAACAATCCAAGAGAATCTCGTTACTGCTGAGCCAGTCCATCCCCAAAATCACATCTATATCTTCTAGGGGTAAACAAATAAGATCCATGATAAAGGATCTGCCATACACTTCTACTAGACAATCTTTATAGACTAAAGAGGTGCTCACCTTTCCTCCCGTAGGGGTTAACACTATCAACTCGAATGTCAATTCAGACACAAAGTAAAGCAGTTTCCCTACACAAGCAGATTATATGAAAGAATGACTAGCACTAGAATCAAAAATCAAAACTAAAAGATAGCCGTGGAGATAGCATGACCTTGAATTAAATCAAGAGATTGTTTCGCTTCAGTCCTGCTCAAAGTAAAAACTCTTCCTTTAACAGGCTGAGTCTGATCGATCTTCTTCCCATCCTTTAGGGGATAACAGTGAGCTATATGCCCTTTCTGCCAGCATTGAAAACAAGTAACTAAGTTATGGAGAGAGGGTCTATTCCCATGATGTTGACCACACGTCTTGCATTCGTTTATAGTAGCATTTTGCACTGAAGATTTAGGCCCCATGGCCAAGGGTTTCTTACCTGCAGCCATGTTTCTTCCCCTGACAAAACGATTTGGAGTTAAGAATTCTCTCTTTCTCTTCCATGGTGCCCGTCTGTCCTTCTCTTCCTCTATTGCCTTCAAACTCTTTTCCAACAGCAGATACTTGTTAATCAAGGGAACAAATTTACGAATTTCCAAGGCTACTACTGCATTACGGATTTCTGGACTCAGACTAGCTTTAAACTTGACAACTTTCAAAGATTCATTCGGATTGTATTTCAGATAAGATGAGAACTTGGCTAATTCCTCGAATCTTGCAATGTACTAGTCGATCAATTGGCTCCCTTGTCTGAGTTGGAGGAATTATATTTCCTTCTCGGCCCTGACACTTCTAAGGAAATAATTATCCAAGAAGGTCTCTTGAAAGACAGACCAAGTAACTTGTTGACCCTGGTGAGCTAACAATTCACTGGCTTCTCTCCACCAGAACTTCGCTTCTTCTTTTAACATGTAAACAACAAAATTTACTTTTTGCTCATTTGAACACTCCAAAACCCTAAAAACTTTCTCTATCTCGGTCAGCCATCTATCTGTCACCATAGGATCATATCCTCCAAAAAAAGACAAAAGTTGAGTTCTCATAAAATCTACCCATCCATTACCTGCGTTCCTTGGGTTCTCACCTATCTCACCATTAGTATTACTATTGTTCTGTATATGCCGCATGATTTCATTCATGGCAGAAACTTAATTTCGAATAGCAGTGGCTAGATCTTGCAGAGTAGCTTCCGCGTTTGACGCTGAATTTCTCCTTGATGATGCCATTTCCTACTGTATAAATCAAAAGAATTAGTCACTATTAAGGTGATCAAACTCAATAGTAATTAAAGAAAATTTTATAATACAGTAGTAATATCATCATCAAGCATACAAATTAAGAAAAATGCTAGAAATTTTTCCTTCACAATTTAATGTGCTACTATACTCCAACTGTCCACATCTTATTTAAGATGCTTTTAGATCGATCTAGGTAACCATCCACCCCTATGGCCACTTAGGATCGACCTGCTTTGATACCAACTTGTAATGACTATTTTTTTAGGTGATTACGCATTAGACCATTATTTTACCAAAAGATATGCATCTTGTATTTATATACATACAAAAGTTACATACATCAGAGATTAGTAGCATACATACATGTATAACCTGAGGTACTACGCATACATCTCAAAAAGGCAAAGTACCGTGGGGTTACATCAAAAGAATGGGGTTAGCCCATTTACATAACAGAACTATATACATAACTTGATCCTACTTTTCCTCCCTTAGCCGTCACCCTTGGGGTACTGTTGGTGGAGGAGCCGGAATCTCTACCATATTTATAACCAGAAGGTCCACTATAATAGTGAACTGTCCCAAGTAAGGGACATCCACCGTCTGGAGCTCTAAAAGGATGATCAGCACCACGAATGACATCTTTACTGATTTAAACATAACATCAATAACATAATCAGATATAAAATCCCAACAAGGTCAACATCCAATGAATACAAGCATAATGAAATACTTACATGTTATGTCTAGCTGTATAAGCTACATAAAATATTTTCTCTTTCTTACAATAAAGGTACAGTAAAATACATACAGGCCTTTTATAGGTTATGCATCAATATCATGCATGATAAATGAAATGTGTATTAATAGGATATCTGCACAATTGCTCATAGCTTATACATCGCTTATAATGGCTCATCATCTGAAAGTCTGTCAATTTTAAACCTCAATGTGGCATGAGCCTTATCCCTACAGCTACTCACTTACTATTGAGTGCCTTTGGTCAGAGCGGTCCTCCCCATATTGGCCACTCTAGGGATAAGGCTCAATACAGTAAGGGAGAAACATATTGCCAGGCCACCCTGCTTCAGAGAGAATTATCTTGACCTATCAGTCGCCTCAATGCAGCAAGGTGACACCTGTTGCTAGGCCACCCTACTTTAGATAGGGTCCTCCTGACCTAGCTTATGTCTTTTACATGTTTTTCCAGCCACTTAATTCAACAAAGAGCATACATATTAATAACCATCATTGAGCAGAAACCATATTCATTCACATGAAGCCATAACAATTTCATCATGTGTTAAACATACAATGCTCTTACATTCTTTCCTACTATTCATACATCATTTACTTGCTTAGGGCTGCACATGCAAATGATCTATAACATTTAATAATGTTCATGCATTATTCCTTTATGCTTACAGAGTTAATTCAATGAGCATACATAATCAATTAGATATTATATATTTCTTTTAACATACATGACTTATAAAACTCTCATTATCATTCTATAAACATTGATGATTAATTGGGAATTAAAGAGGAAACAGAAAACACTGAAAAAAGGTGAGACAACATGAAGCATGGCCTTGCCGTGTCACCAAGCTGTGCTTCATGCTCGTGCTTACCCTCGTGCTTCCCTCACCATGTGGTCGTGTCACACAAAGACCCGCATCAACACAGCCTGGTCGTGCTTCTAGCCGTGTTCTTCATTTGTACCCTTCTAGCCCAGAGCACAGCTTGTCCGTGCCATCAAGCACGGCCGTGCTCTGGGCATGAAACTCACAAAACTCTCTTTTTCTCCCAAACCATCCAAGAAAACCAACCAACAATTATACTAACATTTAAAGCATGAAAAACCTAATTTTTTCCATAGCATATGACCACTCAAATAATAGATTTAACCTTAAAACTAACTACACAAAAATTTCCCTAAATCACTACCTAATGCATATAAGTGAACAACAGTTATCAATACCATAAATGCCTCAACAAAAGTTGTATCTACCATTCCAATATACTTTAATGCACACATACAAGTCAACCATTAAGTCATCCAACCAAAATTTATAAAAGAGGATGTTGATCTTACCTAATATACCATAACAGTTTATTTCTCTCACTACCCTTGTTGGATTTTCTTTCTCTTTCTTTAATTCCAAACTTCAAACAAATACTCCATCACTTAATTCCAAAGATTCAAGGTTCAAATACAAGATCAAGGGAGTTAGATTACCTTTTCCTTCTTTGTTTTTCAGCTTCCTCTCTCTCTCTCTCTCTCTTTATCTCTTTCTTCTCCTTTCTCAATCTTTTCTTCTCTTCCTCTTTCCTTCTCCTCTTTTTTTTCCTTTCTGCTGTGGGTCTCTCTCTTTCCTTCTTGCTGGATGCTTGGTGACTTGGTCACTAAGTCTACAAGGAAATAATATAAAAAGCTAGCTTCTCCAAGAGGCCACTTTCTCCTTAACCAATACCCTCTAATTCCCTAAAAATTTCAAAATTGCCACTCAATTACAATGAAACTATGTAGTTGGCTAAGGCATTGTTTGGGTGAAGGGAAAACTTACCAAGTGTTTAATTCCTTCTTGAGACATATTCCAATAGATTTTTGTGCAACTTTCTTCATAACTCCTCATCTCTATTTTACTGCCTAATTACGGCCCTGCAGATTGTAACGATCGGTTTTTTTATTATATATATATATATAGCGACCGATAACACATTCCAAGCAACGAACTATACACATTTATATAAGCATATAATATTCCATTATCAAAATATTCGAACTACATCAGATATTAATAATTATACATCAGCGACATCGAGTCACATAACTACATCAACTTAACATGAACCCTATACTGCACATCTCCCCTAGGTGTAAAGGATGGAGGAGGTGGTGCTGGCATCGGGATCTGTACAAGACATCACCATCCACTAGATCTTCTATGAACAAGTGCACGGAAGTAGCTAGCATATTGTTTGCTCTTATCTAAACATAACACCAACAATAATGAGAACGGAGGTTCCCAATAGGTTTAACATTAAAAGTATCATACAGTAAATAAGGAAAACACAATGTTATGTCCAGCTGTATAAACTACAAAAAACATTTTCTCTTTGTATATGATAAAGTAACAAGAATGTATAACATGCTTTCATATTCAATAGATAGGTTATGCATCAATATCAGGCATGTATAATACCCAGGTTATACTTCAATAATATGCTTGTATATCTATCTTTGCAGTGCTTTCATGCAGGGTGACTAATCGTCTGCAGCCACATCTCAACACTCAGTGACTAATCGTCTGTAGCCACATCTCCACACTCAGTGACTAATCGTTTGTAGCCATAAGTTCAACCATGTACATCAACATGATATAACCATGTATACATCAAACAACTCACCTTTATCATCATGCTTTCCATCCATAATCAACTTTGTCTTTTCATACAATCACTATGTAATAACCCCTCTATCGTCATATAATAATGTACACATCATATTCTTTAATCATCATGACCATCACAATAGGATTATGCATTAACCAAGCACATCACTAATATCATGCATAAAATCATCACCACATCACTTAACAAATATGTATTAATACACTTACCAATAATGCATACCTTATATCATGTAATCCTTATGCATTGATATACTAGCATAGGCATCAAATCAACATGCATTTCATCCATACATTGCACATATAGCTCATATGCAATTCACTTACATATATCTCATCAATATATAACAAATTCACTTGCATAGGTCTTATTAATATGTATTTTTATCCAAACATTAAACATACATCTCATCATTATGCAATATGTAATTTAATTTCTCATAATAAAAGGATGGAATTCACACTACAATGCATCATTAAAAATGTATTTATTTGTATTTTAGTTCCCCTTAATATCATATATTCACTAGAGTTTATTTAGAGCCTTCAAAATGCAAAATAGAGCAAATTCAGCCTCAAGCACGGCCTGGCCGTGTCATGAAGCACAGCCGTTCTTCAAACTGTGCAAACCGTGCCAAAAAATCACAAAATAGCCTGAAGCACGGTCTTGCTGTGTCACCAAGCACGGCCGTGCTTTGGGTTTTCTTGCACTCTAGATTTTCGTCCAGCCAAACATTCTCTTACTAAAAAGATCATAACTTCCTCAGTTTAACTCTTATTAAGGTGATTTTGGTGTTTATGGAAAGTTAAGACAATTATCTACAATGTTTATTTTTATGACCTTAACAGATTAGAAACAAAAACAGGTGAAAAAGGTGTTCAAAAACAGTGTCATAACTCAGCGCGTTAGATCTGACCTATCTTCCCTCATCAGAGCATATCTCTTTCATTTTAACTCCAATCAAGGTGATTCCAGAGGCATTAAAAAGCTAAGAAATAGGGCTATAACTCATCTTTTGGATAGATTTCCAAATTCTACATAAAACATAATACTCAAAACTAACCATTCAGAGCATCAATTTTCACCCTTATTAAGCCCAATTTCAACAACCACATGTATGATCTATGCATCTAACTCTCACTTTTCATGGCCAAACATAAATATACATCATGAATCATCAAAAGAGTATATTTGAAACACTTATAAATCATTCAAAATACATGAAATTCCATGGAAATATGAATAATGTTAAACCTACGAAAACCAGAGATTCTTCCTATCCTTGGATTTCCTCCTCTTTGATTACTCCTCTTTCTTCCTTTCTCTACAAACCCTTGGACCTTCACCTTGTGCCTTTCTCTCTTCTCTTTCTCTCGGTCTCTCTCCCTTCTCTTCTTTTTCCTTGGCCGCCACCTCCCTCTCCCTTCACCTTTTGGCCTACTTCTTCTTCAAGCCAAGACTTTGTCAAGTCAAGGCTTTCTCTCCAAGCCATCCCTCTCCCCTTCTCTCCCTTAGTTGGTCGACTCTCTCTTGAGTCAAACAAGGATAATATATTTTATTTAACCTCCTTTAACAAGCCATCCTCCTCCTATCTCAAGACCCTACTTTATCCAACTATTACAACCTTGCCATCCCATTACAATTGAACTATGCCATTAGATATGGCTTTGTTTGGTTGTAAGAAAATTCTACCAAATGCTTTAATTCCACTTTATCCTTTTTCTAATGTTTCATCGATGTTCCTTCGCCATTGAGAATTATTTTCTATTTATTAAAATCTGGGATGTTACATAGATAAAGAAATTACTACCTCCTTCTTAAACATCTCTTCCAAAAATGAGAAATCCCTCATTAAACACTCAAAATTATTTCCCTATAAATACCCAATTTAATCCTTTTTAATCCTTTTTTAATATTCCATTTTGTAAATATAATTAATAGATTTTCGGGTGTTACATATAGCCCAACAGTACTAGAACATATAGTTCATAATAATGTAAATCATGATAGTAATGCAGTCAGATGGAAAAGTCCATAACAAGTAACTGCACTATAAGAGTAATGTTAGAATGATGTAAACCAAGCAAATAGCAAATTTAGTCCTAGTCTAGTAATCTAAATAAACTAAAACCAAATTCAAAAACTATCAAATTGAAAAACATGAAAACCAATCACTTGCAAAAATTAGGAATAGGCAATTTTATCACTAGTTTTACAATTTCTAAGATTAACTAGCAAAAACCAAATTAAATCAGAGAATACTAACAAGAACGAAAAAAATTCTAAATCCCTAATTCAAGTGAACTAAACCAGAAAATCTATTGAAGTAGAGGAAAAATAGAAGGAGAAAAAAAGATGAAGTATTGAGAGTGAGACACATGAAAGCAGTAGAGGAGGAACAAGATGAAGCTTTTGTTTGAAGAGCTCCATGGGGCTACGAGAAGTCTCGAAGGTTAGGAGAGAAGGGATTTTGGTGGAGGCCAGGGCCAGGGGGTATTTGGGAGGTAAGGAGGGGAGAGGAAAGTGGAGTAGTCAGTGGGGGGTGCTTGAGGGTAGGGTTTGGAGGTTGGGGTTATTGAAGAGGATAGGAGAAGCTATTGGTTGAGCTTGAGGGTGGTACAATGATGTGCTTGGAGGGGGAAATACCGGGGAAGGAAAAATGTAGAGTTATTTTAAAACGTGAGGCATGGCCTAGCCGTGTTTTAGGCTATCTCTACTGGTCTTGCTTTTTTTTTACACTGCCATGCTCAAGGTGGTTGAAGAGGAGAGGAGAGGCTACCGATTGAGCTTAAGGGTGGTGCGATGATGTGCTTAGGGGAGGGGGAAATACTGAGGAATGAAAAATGTAGAGTTCCTTTAAATCGCAGGGCACAACTTAACTATGCTTCGAGCTGTCTCTATTGCTCTTACTTTTTTTAATAGCTATGCTTTGGAGTGTAGCCTAGTCGTGCTCGGGGCTGGATTTTCTCTTTTTATGATGGTATGGGACATGGCCTACCTATATTTGGGGTTGGAATCTCCGTTTTCTTCAATTTCTACCACTGCTCAAAACTTCTCCTGAGTTTTTCCTTTTTCCTACATCATAATACATAGGATCTGACTTGAAAATCACCCATAAACATATCTCACCAACCAAACTAAAGAAACTAAAAGATTTAAGGTAAAACCAAATTCAAAAACAAAATCAAAAGCAAATAAATAAAATGAAACTTAAGACTAAAATGTCGGTTGCCTCCCACAAAACTCTTATTTAAGGTTATGAGCTTGACTCTTTTGGCATAATTTTAGCTTAAAGGGGGCTCTAAGAGAGTTTGGGTAACATTTTTTCTCAATCATTTATCCCATCATATAATGCTTTAGACGTTGCCTATTAACTTTGAAGGATCTAGTTGTCTTACTCTATATTTCTATTGCTCCATTGGGAAAGAGTTTTTGCACTTGTAATGAACCAGACTAACGGGAACGAAGTTTTCCAGGCTAAGACCCAATCTCCTACTTGGAACTCAAGCCTCAAGATGTGCTTGTCGTGCTATCTTTTTGTTCTGTCCTTATACAATTTAGCACTATCATATGCATCAAGCCTTAATTCATCTAATTCATTTAATTGTAGGCATCCTTTTTCACCTGCTGCTTTCAAATTAAAGTTAATAGTCTTGATAACCCAATATGCTTTATGTTCTAACTTCACTAGCAAGTGACAAGGCTTCCTATACACTAACCGAAATTGTGTGGTACCTATAAAAGTTTTATAGGCAATGTGTGTAACATCCCTAATTTTGTTTCTTTTATTAATAAAGGTACATGAATATTTAATTAAGGAAATAAAATTTATTAGACAATTTTTAGATATTTAAGGAAATATAAGCCTTAGAAATTCTTCACCTTATGTGTATGCATAGAAAATATTTCTAACATTAAGGGAATAAGTATAGAGAGAAAACTTAATAGGAAAAATTAGAAATAACGTACTAAAAAGAGGAAAAATTCTTGGGTAAGATAAATTTTTGGGAAGTAAATAAAGGTCTTAAAATTCAAGAAGATTGGATTAGGGTAATTTTTCCTAATTCAAGAGTTAGAGTTCCTATGTTTAACCTCTCCACCCATACAATGGGCTTTCACCTATGGACACTTCATATAGAGTTTTCCACTTTACATAAGTTTCTAGCAAGCCAATTCGATAGCCCAAGTAAGAAATAAAACATAAACTTGGATTAGGATATAGAAGTTGGACCAATAGCCCAAAAATCATGAAAATGTGACCAAGCCCTCCATGAAAGGTAGAATTTCAGCTAAAATAAAGGAAATGGGTAAGAATGAGCCCAAATCCAAGAGGAAAAAATAAGAACCATGTGAGAAAATAGTAGTGTAATAATAATCAAAATTAGGTCACATGTCATTTGGAAAAAACATCTATATCCTACATTCATAATTTCAGCAAGTAGGTAATAATACATGGCATTATGACAAAACATCTTTATCCTTATCCTACACAAATAATTTTAGCCAAGCAAAGGAGGCTCAAGGGCTGAAAATTTGCCACATAGAAAGGCAAACCTATCATACTTAAGTGAGATAAAAGAAAAAGGAAATGAATCCCTAAATCAAAGGGACCCTGTCCCTTGTCTTAAGAACATTTTATCATGATTTTCAAAATACCAATCTCCTTTTGCTATGCATATCTTGACTAAGGGAGAGGAAAACAAGAACATGTGTTGTCTTCCGCCAAAAAAACAACCAAGTGCATCATAATTGTGATAAGGTAGACCCATGATTATGATAGGTGAACAACTTGATAGTTTATTTAAGCAAAACCCACCCTTATAATATTATAATTTCATCCAAGTGAGGGAGAGGAAAAATAGAAGCAAGGTAGAGTGAGGAAAGAAGAGAAAGAGAGGAAGAAAGAAGAAAGAGAGGTCTAGAGGACTAAGTACTCAAGGTAAGTTAGCTTAATCTCCACTGGAATCCATAATTTCTCTTCATCCTTGGGGTTTAAAACTCACCCTTCTTCTCTTATTTATGTTTCTAGAAAAGCTAAGGGAAGGGAGGAATCTTGCTACTTCCTTTAAAAGGAAACAAGAAAAAGAATTCACCAAGTGAGCTAGGGAGATCTTTAGGTAGGCTTAACAATATCTATTTTTAAAGAAAAGTTTTGAAATTTCTAACATTTATATGGGATTTTGATCTTAGAACTTTAATGAAATTTACAATATTTGTTACCTTGATGATTGGCCATGGATGTTGCTATATCATGTTACATGTTGATATTGCATGTGATAAATGTTTTGAATACTTCGGTTGGAATGGAATGTTTTGCATAGATATAGCTATGGGTGGCAAAAATTTAGGGCTTTTATGCTGCTGTTATGTATATTTGAATATGGTAAAAATGGATGGAAGATGGTTAGGTTGGTAAAATAAGTATGGCCTTAAACACCTAGGGGAAGACTATGAGAAATTTTTGTTGAGAAACACCTTTAGTGATGCATGATTTGATTCTATTTTTCTTTTGAAGTGGATGATGGAATATGTTAAATTAAGTAAGAAATATAATAAAATGTTAAGATGAGTAATTCTATGGTTAGGTGGAAGTTTGGAAGAAAAATGGAAGATGAAGTAATAAAAGGATGAACTAGAACTTTAGGAAAGGCTAGGCTAATAAAATTGGATTTTAGAGTAACTAGGGAAGTTTCTATTTTTGAAATTCTAAGAAGAATTGGTTAGGAATTAAAAGAAATGGTTAACATAAAAAATGTAGATATATGTCTCACAGTTTTTAGCTACTGGAATCACTCAATTTGAAGTTCGAATGAGGGAGATATGGTACAATTAGTAAGCAGTGGTCAGAAAATGATTAACTAGGGAAGAATCTGTTAGGTAAGCTTCTGTATTTAAGTTTCTAGAAAAAATCTATAGGAAACTAAAATAAATAGTTAACATGAAAATATATATATATATATGTCTCAAGAATTTTTAGCCACTGGAATCATTCAATTTGAAATCCATATTAGGAAGATATGGTTAGATTAGTAAGCAGTGGTCAAAAAATGGTTAACCAGGGAAGAATCTGTTAGGTAAGTTTCTGTATTTGAATTTCTGGGAAAAATCTGTGGGAAACTAAAATAAATAGTTAACATGGAGATATATATATCTGTCTCAAGAATTTTTAGCCACTGGAATCATTCAATTTAGAATCCATCTTAGGAAGATATGGTTAGATTAGTAAGTAGTGGTCAGAAACTAGCTAATCAGGGAAGAATATGTTAAGTATGCTTCTGTACTTGAATTTTTAGGCAAACTTTGCAGTGAATTAAAAGACATTGTTAACATAATAAATATAGATATATGTCTCATGGATCTATAGGCTCTTAAATCACTTAATTTGGAGTTCATATGAAGGAGATATGGCTGATTAATAAGTAGATGTTAGAATCAGTCTAGAATCCATAGTGGTAAATATAAGTGTTTTTGTTTTCGATTTTTAGGGAATAATTCGTAAGGAATTTGAAGAAATGATAAACATGAAAGTTGTTATAGATTTTAGAATCACCTCATTTGGAGTTTATATGAGGGAGATATGATTGAATAAGTGAGGAAAGGTCACAGAACATGACCAGGCCGTGTTCTGGGTTGCTTTAGCACAGGTAGGCCATGTTCAATGCTAATTTTAAGTATGTTTGAAGTATTTTTGAAGTATGGCCGTGTCCTGAAACATGTCCAGGCCGTATTGGGAGTTGTTAAAGCTTATTTTTAACCTTAAATGAATCTCATTAACTATAGGGTAATAATAGAAACTAATTTGGAGAAGAATGCCTTATAAAATTTGTGAGAACATGTGTTGAAAATGATATAAGTAGGAGAAAAATAACTAGAGGATAAGCATAAAGAAAATGAAAAGATGAAAATAATATTTAAAAAAGAAGAAGAATCTTATAAATCAAAATAATAAATAATTAGTGTATGCCCTAGCCATTGCCATTGCAAGAACTCCTTACCATCTTAAGTGTGTAAATTTTACATAGAAATATTTTATAAAATAATATTCGAAAATGGTTATGATTATGACATGGTTGCATTTTACCAATGATTTTTGGTAGTGATTATGCTTCATTGATAAATTATGGCATGTGAGTGTAATGAACATACTTGTTATTGAAATCATATTTTTGGCTATTAACGTGAAAGAAAAGAAAAGAAAAGAGACGAGCACGATCATGATCACATGGTGGTCCGTGTGGTGCACCAGTAGGGGATGCCCTGTAACAACTCCATTTAAGTATCAAATTGTTTTTTTAAAATACCATGAAGTTATTACCTCGTTACAACTTAACTCAGTATAACATTTCTTTAATTTATACAATACAGAGTTTACATACATGTCAATAATCAAAACATACGTACAACATATCAAACACATAAAAATCTACATCTTATTTATTCTGGTTGACCAATTCTGGAGATACAGGTGCGGGTGGTTGCACCTTCACCGGGATCTAAGCCAACTCGACCACAAACATTTTATTTGCTTCTGGGATCTGCCCAACATAAAGTACTCGATCCAATGTGCACTAAAACCCAGAGCTATAGAAAAATATGCATAACTAATTTTCTGAACATGATATGGAAATATAGTGAGAATTAAATCCCAATAAGTTCAACAATAAGTCATCATCAATATAGCTCATCACATCATGTTCAGCTGTATAAACTACAGAAAATATCTTTGGTCACATGAATACATTATATCTATGCACATAAGAATCATACAGTAATAATATGTATGACAGGAGTAACTATTTTTAGAATATCATATGATGTCCAACAACTTATTCTCATTTCAAGCTACCCCGGTCAGGGTGAGTATCCTCTACTCTCCGGTACGGGCTTTTCTCGCTCCGTCCGACATGGCACACTTTCTCTTTCTTTTCTCATAATCATAATCATAACTGTTGGTAGGGCGTCCCCTACTGGTGCACCACACGGATTGCCATGTGACCGTGCTCATTTCTTTTCTTTTCACAATGATAGCCAAAAATATGCTTTCGATAACAAGTATGTTCATCAAACTATAATTATTACCAAAAATCATTGGTAATCATGCCATGAACATAACCATTTCAAATATCACTTTATAAAATATTTCCATGTCAAAATTTCACACTTAAGATGGTATGAAGTTCATAAAATGGCAATGGCTATGGCTATACTAGTCATTTATTAAGATTCATCTTCTTTTTTAAATACTAATTTTATTTCTTTATTTTCTTGATGCAGGTTTTCATCCTATCTAACCATTTCTTACTAATCAGAGCATAACTCCCTCAATTTAACTCTGATGTAGGTGATCTTGGTGTCAATTTCAAGATAAAGGAATTATCTAAAACTATTATGTTGAATATTATAGCGAAATATTAAGAAATCAAGGTGATATTACTCCCTAAATGTATAGGTTATTTCTTCTCGGATAGGTTTTGACCTCTACCTATTAATCAGACCATATATACCTCATATGGAATCCAACTTGAGTGCTTACAGTGGCTAAAAATCCGTGACACAAATATCTATAATTCTTATGTTAACCATTTATTTTAATTCCATACAGATAATTCCCAGAAATTAAAATACAGAAGCTGTCCTAACATATTCTTCCCTGATGAACTATTTTCTGACCTTTGACTACTAATAAGCTCATATCTTCCTCATATGGACTCCAAATGAATGATTCCAGTGGCTAAAAATCCATGACACACATAGCTATAATTCTTATGTTAACCATTTATTTTAATTCCATACAGATAATTCCCAAAAATTAAAACACAGAAGCTATCCTAACATATTCTTCCCTGATGAACCATTTTCTGACCTTTGCTTACTAATCGAAACATATATTCCTCATATGAACTCTAAATTGAATGATTCCAGTGGCTAAAAATCCATGACACATATATCTATAATTCATATGTTAACCATTTATTTTAATTCCTTATAGATTGTTCCCAGAAATTAAAACACCGAAGCATAAAATTCTGCCACCATAGCCATACCCATGCAGAACTATCTACACCAATCTAAGTATTCAAACATACATCACATGCAAGATCAATATGTAACATGATATAGCAACATCATGACCAATCATAAAAGTTCTAAGATCAAAATCTCATATAAATATTATAAGTTTCAAAAGTTTTCTTCAAAAAGAAATATTGTTAAACTTACCTGGAGCACTTAGTCCCCTAGACTTCTCCTTCCCCTTTCTTCCTTTCTTCCTCTCCTTTCCTCACTCTACCTTGCTTCTATTTTTTCCTCTCCCTCACTTGGACAAAATTATAATGTTGTAAGGGTGGGTTTTCTTATATAGACCACCAAATAATTCACCTTTCATGATCAGGGGTCTACTTTATCACAATTAGGATACACTTTGTTGAATTTTTGGAAAACAAACAACTTATGTTCTTGTCTTCCTCTTCCTTAGTCAAGATATGTATAGGAAAAGGATATTTGTATTTTGAAAATTATGATGATATGTTCTTAAGATAAGGGACAAGGTCCCTTTGATTTGTAACCTAATCTTTATTATTGCATTATTATATCATCACCTAATTTATTTTATTTTATTTTTCCTCTTGGATTTGGGGTTATTCCTACCCATTATGGGCTTATTCCTACCCATTTTCTTTGCTTTGGATAAAATTCTACCTTTCTTGGAGGGCTTGGTCACATTTTCATAATTTTTGGGCTATTGGTCCAATTACTATATCCTAGTCCAAGTCTATGTTTTATTTCTTGCTTAGGTTATCCAATGGCTTGCTAGAAACTTATGTGAAGTGGAAAAAACTCTATATGAAGTGTCCATAGGTAAAAGCCCAATGTATGGGTAAAGATTTTAAACTTAGTAACTCTAGTTCTTGAATTAGGAAAAATTACCCTAATTCAATGTTCTTGAAATTTTAAGACCTTTACTTGTTTCTAAAAATTTATCTTCCTTATCCAAGAATTTTGCATCTCTTTAGTATGTTATTTCTAATTTCTTTCCTATTAGGTTTTCCCTCTTTATTTGTTCTCTTAATGTTAGAAACATTTTCTATGCATATACATAAGGTGAAGAATTTCTAAGGATTATATTTCCTTAGATATTTAAAATATTGTCTAATAAATTTTATTTCCTTAATTAAATTTTTATGTACTTTTATCAATAAAAGAAACGAAATTAGGGATGTTACATGCCCTACTAATAGAAATGATTATGCTAATGAGAAAAGAAAGAGAAAGTG
The DNA here is from genome assembly GCA_037074535.1 of Gleditsia sinensis. Classification (NCBI taxonomy): domain Eukaryota; kingdom Viridiplantae; phylum Streptophyta; class Magnoliopsida; order Fabales; family Fabaceae; genus Gleditsia; species Gleditsia sinensis. The sequence continues at coordinate 46,007,237 of CM073464.1, forward strand.
TGCCATGTCGGACGGAGCGAGAAAATCCTGTACCGAAGAGTAAAAAATACTCATCTTGACCGGGGTAGCTTAATATGAAAATAAGTTGATAGCCATCATATGATATTCTAAAAATAGTTATTCATTCTATACATGTCATTATTGTATGATTTTCATGTACATAGATAAACTACATTCATGTGACCTAAGGTATTTGGTATAACTTATACCGATGAACATAACATGATGAGCTCTACTGATGATGATTATAATTTATTATTGAACCTACTGAGATTTAATTCTCACTATTTCTATATCATGTTCAGAAAAATAGTCATGTAGATTTTTTCTATATCTTTGGCTTTTGGTGCACGTTGGATCGAGTTACTCTATGTTATGCAAATCTAAAAAATTAATAGGGTGTTTGTGGTCGAGTTGGCTAAGATCCCGATGAAGGTGCAACCACCCGCACCCGTATCTCCAGAATTGGTCAACATGGATGAATAAGATGTAGATATTTATGTGTTTGATTTTTGTATGAATGTTTTGATTAATGATGTGTACAATAGTACAAGTTAGTGTACAATTTTTTTTAGTCTTCAATTTTTTTAGTGTACAATAGTACAAGTTAGTCTTGAAAATAGCAAAGTTGTTGCACATTAGTCCCTAGGGTTTAACGTTGCATGAGTTGGTCACTTGATATAAGGACTAATGTGCAATGTGTTTGATATTTTTAAAGATAAACTAGGGTATTCAAAAAGATACTAGGACTAAAGTTAAATGGTTTGAAAATTTAGAGATAAAATTGTTAGTTTAAGTTAAACACTATCGGGAAGGATTGAAAATAAGAGAGGGACCATATTGTGAAAATTCATAATTTGGAAACAAAAATTCTCATGTACCAAATATCACCTAAAACTTCCTGGATTTCATTTTATTAGTCTTTGAATTAGTGGTTTCCTTCTGTATATGGGTATTTTTTTCCTTCAAAGAAAGATTTACAGTTCTATTACTTCATCTTCATCTTCATCCCTATTTTTGGATTATGCTCATTTTGAGATGAATTTGGCACATGCTACTGCCAGTCAGACACGGGTGCTTGTTGATTCACGATTAGAGGCCACCAATTCATTTATGGTTCCCTTCAAAGTAATAGCAGCTATATTCTCCCTGCCTATATTCGTATAGCGGGTCCCAAGCCCGGATAAAAGAGGAGGGTTGTGTTAGGCGTGCGACAGCCAACGTAAAACTTTGTCGTAACCGCATGAACATGGACAAATGAAGCAATAGTGTTAAAGCTAGGTCGTTGCCCGGAAGCAACGCGCTGTATGGCTTGCGTGTAGTGTCAAAAGAGCAAGGGCCGCTGCATCGGCGCCCGGATGCAGTGAAAAATAGGCAAGGGTCCTCACACTTTAATGAACGGGTGTGGGCAAAGAAGTTAGTTCATGAGGGTAGGATCCGTTTTGGAACTTGGAATGTAGGCACACTCACAGGAAAATCAATGGAAATAGTTGATACCATGATTAGGAGAAGGATCAATATCATGTGTCTGCAAGAAACTAAATGGGTAGGAGAAAAGGCAAAAGAATTAGATTCTTCAGGTTTTAAGCTTTGGTACACCGGCAAGACGAGAACTAGTAATGGTGTAGGTATAATAGTTGATAAGGAGTGGAGAAACAATGTCGTAGATGTGAAAAGATTAGGAGATAGGATTATAGCTTTAAAGATTGTGGTTGAGCGAGACACTTTTAATGTGTTTAGTGTATATGCACCCCAAGTTGGATTAGAGGAGCATCATAAGAGAACTTTTTGGGAGGATCTAGAAAGTTTGATTCAAGAAATACCTTTGGGAGAGAAGATTTTCCTAGGAGGGGATTTGAATGGTCATGTAGGGAGGGAATTGAAAGGATACGAGGGTATACATGGAGGTTTTGGATTAGGAGATGCGAACGAAGAGGGTAAAACTATCTTGGATTTTTCCTTAGCCTATAATTTTACCATAGCAAATACTTGCTTTAGAAAGCGGATTGAACATCTTATCACATACAAGAGTGGAGGAGCAAGTACTCAAATATATTTTTTCTTGATAAGGAAATCAGATAGAAAGATCTGCACAAATTGTAAAGTTATACCCGGTGAGAGCTTGGCTACCCAACACAGAGTTTTAGTTTTGGACATACGAGTTATGAGAAGAGTAGAAAGAAAGAGTAAGAAAACAATTCCTAGAATTAGGTGGTGGTCTTTGAAGAATGAGCAACAAAGGAATTTTCAAAGAAGAGTGGAGGAAGAAAGGCTTTGGGAGGTCCAAGGAAATGCTAATGATATGTGGGGCGAGATGGCCAAAGGGATTAGGAATATAGCAAGAGAGACACTTGGAGAATCAAGAGGCGTTGGACCTAAGGGTAAAGAATCTTGGTGGTGGGATGCGGAGGTGCAAGATAGGATTACGTTTAAAAGAGAGTGTTATAAGGAGTGGCACTTATGTAAAGATAAGGCAATTTGGGATAAATATAAAGCGGCTAAGAAAGACGCTAAGAAGGCTGTGAGTGAAGCAAGAACTAGAGCTTTTAAGGGATTATATCAATCTTTAGGAACTAAGGAGGGAGAAAGAAAAATTTACAAGCTTGCGAAGGGTAGGGAAAGAAAGACAAGGGACCTAGATCAAGTGAAATGTATTAAAGATGAAGAGGGTAATGTTTTGGTAAGGGAGCATGATATCCAAGCACGATGGAGGAGTTACTTTCAAGGACTTTTTAACGAAGGGCATGAGTTGACCTGCAACTCTGACAGACTTAATATTGCAGAAGAAGACCGTAATTATACTTTTTATCGTAGAATCCAAGAGTTTGAAGTAGAGAAAGCTCTGAAGAGAATGGAAAATGACAAAGCAGTAGGACCTGATAATATACCTATTGAGGTGTGGAAAAGTTTAGGAAGGAAGGGTATAAGTTGGCTCACTAAGTTGTTTAATGTGATAATGAAATCTAAGAATATGCCGGATGAATGGAGGAGAAGTACTTTAATTCTTATATATAAAAATAAAGGAGACATACAGAATTGTTCCAACTATCGGGTGATTAAACTCATGAGTCACACTATGAAGTTATGGGAGAAGATCATTGAGCAAAGATTAAGACAAGAGACTCAAGTTACAGAGAACCAGTTTGGATTTATGCCAGGAAGGTCAACTATGGAGGCAATTTATTTACTACGGAGATTGATGGAAAGGTATCAAAGCAGACAGAAAGATTTGCACATGGTTTTTATTGATCTGGAAAAGGCATATGACAGAGTGTTAAGAGAGATCCTATGGAAGGCTTTAGAAAAGAAAGGAGTACGTATTGCGTACATTCGAGCAATCAAAGACATGTACAAAAGGATAACGACTTGCGTGAGAACACAAAATGGGGATACAAAGGATTTTCCCACAACTATTGGACTACATCAAGGGTCTTCTCTGAGTCCGTATCTTTTTAACTTGATTTTGGACGCAGTTACTGAACATATACAAGAGTTGGGGCCTCAATGCATGATTTTTGCAGATGATATAGTCTTAGTTGGTGAATCGAAAGAGGAAATAAATATGAAGTTAGAGTCATGGAGACTAGTTTTAGAAACACACGGTTTCCGGATAAGTAGAAATAAAACAGAATATATGGAATGTAGTTTTAGTAAGAGATGAACAAATACGAATGTCGACGTGAAACTTGAAGACTATATATTAAAACAAGTTACAAGTTTTAAATATCTTGGGTCCATTATACAAAATGACGGTGAAGTAAAGGAGGACGTAAACCACAGGATTCAAGCTGGATGGATGAAATGGAGGAAAGCTTCGAGTGTCATTTGTGATAAAAAAAGTGCCGCTCAAAGTTAAAGGAAAATTCTACCGTACGGTTATAAGACCTGCTATATTGTATGGTACGGAATGTTGGGTGGTTAAAAGACAACATGAAGATAAACTCAACATTGCAGAGATGAGAATGTTGCGATGGATGTGTGGACACACCAGAAGAGATATGATTAGAAATGAGTGCATTAGAGAGAAAGTTGGGATAGCACCTATTGTGGAGAAGATGGTTGAAACTCGTTTAAGGTGGTTTGGCCATGTGTGGAGAAGACCTGCAGAAGCCCTAGTGAGAAGAGTTGATCGGATGGAGAATAGTCCAATAATTAGAGGTAGAGGGAGGCCAAAGAAAACAATAAGTGAAACTATTAAAAATGATTTAATAGTTAATAACTTATCTACTGATCTCATCCATGATAGGCCACTATGGCACCGTTTGATCCATGTAGCCGACCCCACCTAGTGGGAAAAGGCTTAGTTGTTGTTGTTATTTTGATTAATGATGTGTATGTGAACTCAGAATTATATCAGTGTTAATGGTAGACCTTATACCTTGATTATACTTACTTAAATTAATTGAATGTTATTATGAGTTAAGTAATTAGAAGTAATGATGTAATGACTTTATAGGACTTTACAAATATATATATATATGGAGTTGTTATAGTGTGTTAAGCCTAAAGTGCATAATTAAACTTGAAAGACCAATCTTTTCTTGCTTTTGACATTGTTTTCTCCAGAATGGTTTTGATCTCTCGGTTTGAAATCTCAGCTTGCTTACTTGTTTGAGGATGGTATGCTAGAGCCATTTTGTGAGTGACCCCATATTTCTTCAAAAGATTTGAAACTTTTGCTCGGTGAAGTGGGAACTACCATCACTTATCATAGATCTGGGCATTCCAAACTGTGAGAAAATCACCTTCTTGAATAATTTAGCTACCACCCTAGCATCACTGGTATGAGATGTTGTTACTTCCACCCATTTAAACACGTAATCCATAGCAAGCAAGATATATTTGTTACCACATGATTGAGGGAAGGGGCCTATGAAGTCTATTTCCTAAACATTAAATACCTCAACCTCAATTATGTTATTCAATGATATTTGATTTTTCCTTTATATGTTCCTAGTTTTTTGGCATCTATCACATTCTTTAACGTAATTGAAAACATCCTTGAAGAGAGTAGGCTAATAAAACCCATGTTGGAGGATTTTGGATGTAGTTTTGGATGTGCTTGCATGGCCCCTATAGGGTGAATCATGGTAATGGGAGACAATGCCTGGGACCTCTTCTTTTGGAATGCACCTTCTGAGAATACCATATCCACACCATTTAAAAAAGAATAACTCATCTCAATAAAAAGACTTGATGTCTGAAAAGAACTTATTTCTCTGATGAAAATTCAGCCCATGAGGTATTATACCACATGTCAAATAGTTCACAAAATCAACATACCAAAGGGTTTCAACACTAGAGAAACAAATGGTCATAAGGGAAGGAGTCATCGATGGGTAGCTCATTCTTTGTATCCTCAGCAATTTCTTGCCTTAATTTAGAGAGGTAGTTAGCTACCACATTCTTAATTCCCTTTTTATCTTTGATTTCTAGGTTAAATTCTTGTAAGAGGAGGACTCGTCTAATTAATCTCTGCTTGGCATCTTTCTTACTCAACAAGCAATTGATAGTCGCATGATAAGTATACACTATAAGTTGGGATCCCAACAAGTTTTGGCAAAATTTCTCAATAGCAAATACTACTTCCAATAGCTCTTTCTCTGTGGTGGAGTAGTTCACTTGGGCTTTATCAAGAGTCTTACTTGTATAGTAGATGTCATGTGTGTTTTTATCTCTCATTTTCCTAAGCACCGCTCCTACAGCATAGTCATTGGCATAACACATTATTTCAAAGGGAAGGTTCTAATCTAGAGGCTAGATAATGGGTGCTGAAATTAAGGCCTATTTTAACCTGTGAAAAGCATCAAGGCAATTAGCATCAAATACAAAATCAATATCTTTAGAAAGTAAATGAGTTAAGTGTTTAGAAATTTTAGACAAGTCTTTGATGAATCATCTATAGAAGTATGTATGACCGAGAAAACTTATCACTTCCTCAACGTTGGATGGTGAGGGTATGGTCTGAATTGCTTCAATCTTTGCTTTGTCAACCTCAATCCCTATCTCAAACACCAAGTGTCCAATCACTATACCTTCTCTCACCAAAAAATGGCATTTTTCCCGTTTAATACTAGGTTAACTTCTTTACATCTCTGTAGTACCTGTGACAGATTATTCAAACAATGGTCAAACGAGGTACCATAAATAGAGAAATCATCCATGAATACTCCCATTATATTTTCAATAAAATTTGAAAAAATAGCCATCATATAGAGTTGGAAAGTGCCTAGAGCATTGCACAGTCTGAATGACATCATTCTATAGGCAAATGTGCTATAAGGACATGTGAACGTTATCTTTTCTTGGTTGTTTGGGTGGATTAGGATTTAAAAGAATCTCGAATATCCATCCAAATAACAAAAATATGAATGTTTTGCCAATCTTTCCAATAATTGATCAATGAATGATAGTTGAAAATAGTCTTTACGAATGGTTTTATTTAGTTTTCCATAATCAATACACATCTGTCAGCCTATGACAACTTTAGTGGGGATCAATTAACATTGGTCATCCCTCCTTTCTTAGGGACTACTTGGACAAGGCTCACCCACTCACTATTAGAGATAGGATAAATGATTATAGCATCTAATAATTTAAGCACCTCTTTCTTTACTACTTCTTTTATATTTGGGTTCAACCTTCTTTGGTGCTCTCTAGAAGGTTTATGATCGTCGTTAAGAAAAATATGATGCACACACATAGATGGACTAATCCTTTTTATATCCTTAATACTGTACCCAATTACTTTCTTATATATTTTGAGGACCTCAAGCATCTTACAAGTCTCATTATCACTCAATTCAGCATTCCTAATCATGGGGTAGGTAAAGGTAGAGTCAAGAAATTTATACCTTAAATTAGAAGGAAGTGGTTTAAATTTTACTTTTGGAGTTTTAACTTCCTCTGTAACTGCTTGTTTTTGGTTAAGGTTCACTTCAAGTTTTTCTATCTTTTCCTTTAAAGGAAAAATGAGGATTTTACTAAGCATCTTTGCATATGCTATAGCTTCAACCTATTCATCACATGAAAAAGACCTATCCACAAGACATAGTTAAAGTGGGTCAATAGAACAGAGGCTCATAACATCATTAGTTATATTTTGTTTAGCCAAGTTAATCATATAATAAGATTCATATAGGCATTTCATTGCATTTGTTAAGTTAAAATCAAATTTCTCATCTCTTACATTCAAGGAAATCTTCATGTGCCTTACATTAATTATAGCACTTGTTGTAGATAAGAAAGGCCTTCTAAGAATGATGGAGATTTGATTATCTTCCTTTATCTCTAGTATCGCAAAATCTATAGGTATAAAAAACTTACCATTTTTTGTAGGAATATCCTCTAAAATACTAACTGGATGCTTGATGGATTAATCTACCAATTGTAGACAAAGGGTGGTTGCCTTTATGTCTCCCATTTGTAGCTTCTTACATATAGATAGAGGGATAAGACTCACACTTTCTCCAAGGCCTCATAGTGCTTGGTCAATGTGCATGTCTCCAATGGAATAAGGGATAGAGAAGCTTCCGGGGTCCTTAAGCTTTGATGTCAGATTATTTTGAATTAACGGACTACATTTCTCTATTAATGCCATTGTAGTATACTCCTCGAATTTTTCTCTTATTTGAGAGGATCTTTTTAAAAAATTTGGCATATGAGGGAATATGATAAATGGCTTCCAAGAAAGTGATATTAATGTGTAGCTTCTTCAGCATATTCGAGAACCATATTACTTCTTTAATCTAACTTTGGCCAATCTCTAAGGAAAAGGAACTGGTGACTTGTAAGGTTTAAGAGCCACATACTTAGGTTCATCCTCTTTCTATTTCCCCCTCTTGGATTCTTCCTTTTCTGCATCTTCAAATTTATCTTGGGGGTTTTCTTCTTTTTCATTCCCTTTTCCTCATGGCTTATCCAACTGCTTACCACTTCTCAAGGTTATGGCTTTGCAATGTTCTCTAGGGTTCTTAGGTTTGCCAGGAAGTTTTCTATAATTCCTATTTAACAAGCTAGCTTGCTATGCAATTTATGTTTCAAGCATCTTATTATGAGTAGCTAGTGAATCAACTTTAGAGCCAAAATCTTTTATGGCCTTGTTCATTGTATAGTTCTAAACTTTAAAATCTTCATTTTGTTTTCAATAAGTCATTATAAAATTCTCCATCAGAGCTTCCAAATTGGACTTTGGCAGGGGTGAAAGATTAAAAGGCCTTTGATTGAAACCCAAGTGGTTGTTTGAAATTATTTTGACGAGGCGGGTTGATATTGGATTTGTATGAGAAATTGGGATGGTTCCTCTATCCTGGATTATTATTGTTAAAAGGATTGTTTCTCTAGTTATGGCTGACAAAATTCATTTGCTAACAAACTTAAGGTGTAGGGTTCCCAAGCTAACAATCATTGGCGACATGGCCAACACATCCATAAATCTCACGGATAGACGAAGAAGATGAACCAACATCACTAACATTCAACATGGTAACTTTTGAAACAATGTGTTAACCTTGGAAGATAGAAGATCAAAAACATCAACTTCATATTTTTCCATTAGTTTTCTTAATGGTTATCGCTCATTAGACCAAGAGTAATGATTATATGACATATCTTCAATAAACTCATGAGCCTCATCAACTATTTTGTTCATTAAGGCTTTTTCAACTATAGTATCTACAGACATATGAGTATTATAAATTAGTCCATTGTAGAAGGTGTGGACTGCTAACCATTTTTCCAAACCATGGTGTGGGCACAATTTGAGAAGTTCCTTGAATTGCTCCTATGCTTCATATAAAGACTCCACGTCCCTCTAGGCAAAGGTGGTAATTTGATTACGCAAGTGAGCCATCTTACTTGGAAGAAAGTACTAGGCTAGAAATACGTGTGGCAATTATTGCCAAGTAGTGATTGAACCTGATCGAAGAGAATATAACAATGCTCTGACTTTATCTCACAAAGAAAATGGAAACAACCTCAAGAAAATAGTATCTGATGAAACTCCATTGAGCTTTAGTGTATCATAATATTTCAAGAACACTAAGAGGTGGAGGTTTGGATCTTCAATAGGGGAACCTCCAAATTGGTTCTCTTGGATCATTTGCAAGAGTAACAATTTTAGTTCAAAGTTGTTAGCTTCCACTATTGGCCTAACTATACTAGGGATCGAGCCTTGGATATATGGGGCGATAAAGTCTTCAAAGATCGATTATTACGGTCTGCCATTGTAGATTGTGCTTAGTCTTGCTCCCTCTCCTTTTATATAATGTTCTTTTAATCTTAAGATTGAAGTTAGCAAGGCATTTAGGGTCTTTTCACATAAAAGAATGACACACCTAGAAAATAAAAATAAGATATATAATTAGAAAAATTTAAAAATTAAAATAAGAATGAAAAATAAGAAGATGATTCAGTCTAGTTATTTCAAAAAAATAAGCCAATATTAACACTAATTGATTCTTGGCAATGGCACCAAAAACTTGTGTTTAAATACCAAAGTCAACGGCATAGTTGTAGCTAGACCGGCAAATATAGGTTGTATCCCTGAGAGACTAATGTGTCAATTACCAATATCTTACAAAATAAATTATTTGAATCAATGAAGTTTTAGAGAAATATCATATTTGAGATTGTAAGCAACCAAATTAGATATATGATGAAATTTGATGTGTTCATAATTAAGTGTGATTTTAATACCTTTAAACTTAATTTTTTTTTGAATTAAATAAAATATGATTAGGAATTTACTTAGTTTTTTGTTTTTTATTGTAGGAGCAGAGGAAGAAGAAAAGAGGAGAAAAAGAGAAGAAATTCATGAAAAAATGATGAATTGTAGTGATTCCAAAACTTTCGATACTAATTAGACCATATCACCCATATATAAACTCCAATTGAGGTGATTCAAGTGCCTGAGAAAATATAAGACAATAATCTACAACTTTTATGTTGAGTACTTTGGTAAATTAGGGAGAATTCAGAGATTTACAAAGCTCGAAACTCATAATTGCAGTGTAGCAAGATGAATCAGGACATTTCATCACTAATTAGAGTATATATATCTCATATGAACTCCAATTAAGATGATTCAAGTGGCTATGTAAAATTTAAGAGACAATGATACAACTTTTGTGTTGACCACTTTTCTAGATTCTGAAGAAATTATAGCATTGCAGCATTGGCACACCTAGTAAGTAGTGCCACGACGACCAAGTAAGCGTTGTGGCACTATGGATTTTTAGCAACGGAGTGTCGCGATGCTCTCATATGCTATAAAAAATTAAAGTGCAATTTTAAGCCATTTTTTACTCCAATTGAAGGTTAAAAACCCGAGAACTGACCTAGAAGCAATCTTACTTTATTTAGAACTCTCCCAACCTATAAATAAGAGGGAAAAAAGCATGAAAGATGCATCCAATCATCCAATGATCCAAGGATCAGATCATCAAATTCTCGTTCATCTTATTCTCTAAATTCTTTTATGGCCCTGCATGGCTAATTTTTTTTTTGTTGAGGGAGATTGAAACTTCAAGAATCTTTTATGCATTATGAGATTTAAATTTGAGTATATTAGATCAATTTTAATTTAGTATTGATTATTCATATGCTCTTATTCTCTATGATTATTCATATGATTACTAGGAGGCCTATTAGTATATTGTTTGTCTTAATATATTGTTGAATCATATTTTAAACAAATTTTTCATTATTGTGATTTAAGAGGCAAATAAGATTAATAATTTTGGATTATGAATTATTAAACTTATGGTGAATGATTGACTAAATTAAATATAGCCGATGTATCTATGTTGTTTGAACTCTATCAATTTATTTAAAGGATTACTTGTTAATTAGAGTTAATTGAGGCGATTGTCATTAATTATGAAACTTAAGGAGGAATAGGGATAGAATCTCAATGATAAATACTCAATTGAAGATCAATTAAGCTGTCAATAATCAATGCGATTCCTTAATGGTAGATATCAACCGAAACCAACACTTTCATTATTAATTAATTTTATTATTTGTGATCATTCTTTTTTTACTTCATTAATTTACTTTCAGCATTCAAATCCCCCACTTTTTATTTCACAAAAGGTAATACCAGTCTATGTGGGATTGACTCTTACTCTCACTACTACTAGTTAATTTTAAGGTAAGGTATTATATTTGGTATAACTGCGATAGTATCCACTAAATTTTGGCATAATTGTTGAGGGCTGTGTTTATTTACCTATTGTGAATTTTTTTCTTCTCTTTTTTGTTCATAATTGTGAGTATGGCAGCCAATTTTTAACTATTTGGCACTAGGCTATGCTTTCTATTAAGACATGCTGGTGAGGTATGTAGTTCTTCCTTTGAAAAACTTACAAATTTAACTTTTCTTATTCGTCAAGGTGTAGAAAATATGCAAAGAGAAAAGTGCTATGGAAATCATTCAGCCATAGGGTATCCTTTTATTTGGCATCCAACTTTCTATGAAGAATCATTTGAATAGGTAAATATGGTTAGTAGTTTCCCTATACCCCCCACAAGTGAGGTATGATTCCTATTCAAATATGTATAATCCTGGATGGAGGGATAAACATACCTTAACTATAAAACTCCATAAGCATATCAAGTTGAAAACTACTCCTATTATCATCAACAACAGTAGTTGTACCTCTCGAACCAACAATCAGCCCAAGATCCTAATTCAGGTATGTCATTAGAGGATTTGGTTAAACTTAAGACTGATATTTTGCTAGTTCAATAGGAGAGGCAACAATTTCAACAAAAGATAAGGGCCAGCATTCAAAACTTAACAAATCAAATGAGCCAACTAGCAACAGCAGTCAACTGACTAGAGGCTTAGAATTTAAAAATTGAAAGTTTAGTCCCAGCACCATTAATGCTAAAATAAGAAAATTCTGCACTTAATAAGAAAGATGACTTGGAAGTTAACACTAGTAAGCCTACTAAGAAAGAGGCTCTGGAATCCACCCTAAATTCCAAATTTGAAGAGAAAATTACAGCAGTAAAGGAGGCTCCAAAATTGCAGCAAAAAAGTAAGGATCATTCTATTTTGTTACTAATTTCTAATTAGATACATATATATTGTATTTTACAATATCTTGACCTAGGCTAAAGAAACTCCCTAGACACTTAAGGGTATAGTAATGCAGCACTCTAAAAAAAAAGAGAGGTGGAATTCAAAAGAATTCAAGGCTTAGTAATGCAGCACTCTTATCCCTCCCCAAACATGAAAATCAGGGAAGTTCACTTATCTCAAATCTCTTTATATATCGATATTTAGTTTCATATTTATTTTACATTGAGAATAATGTAAACTTTAAGTGTAGGGGTGAAAGTATATTTTTCAGATTAATTGTGACCTTACTTTGAGCATTAATTGTCTGATTTTCACTATCAATGCACATTTATTGTTTAGCAAGTTGAATGATTATGTGAGTATTTCAATTTATGTTTTGTATTGTTAGGCACAACCATTAGCCAATGATATGACTATCCAAATTTTTTTAACTCATTAACAATGTAGAAATTTTATGATTATGTGCAATTTTAACCCTTTCGCAATTATTTTTGACTTTAGAATCTTGAAATGATTTTGCACAATAACTTTGGGCATGTAATTTGTCTTTTACTTAGAGAAGGTTTATATAACTAATAAATATTTTATGATCACAATAGGATTCTATAACTTATTTGAATGTTACTTAAGGCAAAATTCTAGGCTAACATCCCCGATTTTTCCTTATGTTGCTAATTGAAAATTATTTCTTTCAGAGAGGAGAAAGGATTTTGGATCTTATGGGAGGATTAAATTATTTTACTCAAGTCAAACAAGATCGTAGGAATGGTTAAAATGGCATTTATGTAATTTCATTGAAATATCATTTATGTAATTTATGGAGGATGGCATTTTTGTAATTAATGGATGATGGCATTTTTGTAATTAATGGATGATGGCATAGGCATTTTTGTGATTAAGAGGTGGTAGGTAGGAAATATTTTAATAATTAGACGTAGGTGGGGGAAAAATGTGATAATTATGAGGGAGAGAAAGGAGTGTCGGTAGAAAGAGGAAGGAAAAAAAGAGAAGAAAAGGAAGAGGAGAAAAAGAAAGGGGAAGAAAAAAAGAAGAGAAAGAAGAAGAGGAAGAGGAAGAAGAAGAAGAGAAAGAAGAAGGAGAAGGAAGAGGAAAAGGAAATCAAGGATTTCTGAGTGGTAGGAATCAAGCACAAGTTTAAGGATTTGTTTGAGGTAGGTTTAACATCTTCTAATAAATTTTGTACAAAATTATATATATGCTTTTAGATTTGTATAGATGTGATTTTGAATAACATGTGGTCTGGATATTTATATGGAATTATATTTTGGTTGTATGGACATGTATATGGGTGCATGGGATTATATAAAAGAAAAACACGGGAGAAGTTATATTAAGTTGAACTTCAGAATAATCTGGGAAGCATATGTTTTTGAAATTTTGAGAAAATATGGCAAGGATTTTAAAGATATGGTCAACATATGAATTATAGGTATATGTCTCACAGATCTATAGGCTCTGAAATTACTTAATTTCGAGTTCATATAAGTGAGATAAGGTTATTTAATTAAGCATGTTTGAAGTATTTTTCAAGCATGGTCGTGACTTGGACATGGCCAAGCCGTGTTGGGTGCTGGATTATCATATTTATCACTATTTTCTACCTAAAAATAATCTTGTTTGTTGAAATATTGTAAAAAAACATATGTCCAAGAAAAATACTTTTACAATGACGATTTTGGTATCACAAATTACTCTTTTTCTTTATTTGATTTAAAATAAATCATATTGAATATTGGTATGTGATGAATGATTGTCAATTATTTGGTATAAAAATGATGCATCATATTATGAAAGTGATTAAATGGCAAGTGTAAAACTCATGACGAGTTGCTTGATGGTTATATATTGTATTTGATGAATATGAATTTATATATATACACATTTATATGTATGGATGAATATCGACGGGTTGTTTGGCTTGAGACGGTACCGAGTAGGGGACGCCCTATTAGCCTGAGTGAGTCAAGGGAGGGCCGCTCTAACCGAGTGATAGAGGTAATGTGAGGGGGCAGAAGGGTGAGGTACTCATATTCCCTGATCACTTATTGTGACTGTAGTCGATCGGTTACTATGCGTATAGCAAATGAGTAAATTAAAAGCCGTGATATGGCTGAGCATTATAAAATCAAAAATGGATTTACAAAGTGCATATATAGTATGATAATTATGCATAAACAAAAGTTATGATTTTATCTCAAAATATTGATATTTTTTTGTAGCTTATACAGCTGAACATAACTCCTATTTTCTCGTCATATTTTATTTATGTTAAATCTATTGGGAATCTTTGTTCTCATTATTATTATGGTGTTATTTTTAGATAAAAAGAAATGAGAAATGACCGGGAATGGCATTACTAATGGAGATCTCAATGTCAGCACCACCTCCTCACCCTTTGTATTTCAAGGGTGAAGTGATATATAGGGACTCCTATTTATCGACTGAAATATTATATTGTAGAAATATAACATGTGTGAGTTTTGTAATATATATGTAAAATATATATTGTGTTTTGAAATGTTGTATTGTATAATTATAACATGTATGAGGTCTGTAATAAATATGTATACATATATATTGTGTTTATACATATGACATATTTAAAATGCGTAATGTGAAAAAAAAGGTATTAAAGTAAATCGGATCTTACAAAGTTGTTATAATAATGATAATTAAATTAAAAGAAAGAAAAAAATCGGACGTTACAAAGTTGGTATCAGAGCTTAGTGATCTTATGCGACCTTGGGGTGGGTGGTCACCTAGATTGACTTAGAGGAGTCTTGAATAGTTATGTAGAAACGTTGTGTGAGGTAGCGGATAAATTCAGTAGGAAAGTACTAGTATTTCCTATTTATAATCTTTTGTAGTGTGATAACTATTGTACAATTTTGAACTGCTGTTGACCTTGATCACCTCAATAGTGACTAATATTTTGCTTTACTAATACAGTGAGTTATGGCACCACCAAGAAGGAATCTGCCAGGCAGCGCAGATACTACCTTAAATAACATTGCCGTAGCTATTCAAGCTCAGGCAGCTGCTACGAATTAGATTCTACAACACCTTCAGAATATTAATAATAATGACAAGGTTAGGGAAAATGAAAGAAACCTAAATGGAAACAGAACTGGAAATGGTAATAGATGGTCTGAATTTATGGGAACGCGGCCTCCGTCTTTTGTGGGTGCATATGACTTGATAGTTGCTGAAAGATGGCTGACAGAACTCGAGAAGATTTTTGAAGTTCTAAATTGTTCTGATGAGTAGAATGTCAATTTTGTGACATATATGCTGAAGGAAGAAGCTGAATACTGGTGGGGAGGAGCCAAAGAGTTACTGGTACATAAAGATAGGGAGATTACATAGTACTTGTTCCGAGAGACTTTTCTGAACAAATATTTTCCTAGTAATGTGAGAGCTGAGAAAGAGATTGAGTTTCTTCAACTTAGACAGGGAAATGAGACCATTGAACACTATATTATCAAGTTTGAAGAATTGTCTAAGTTCTCAAGTACTCTGAACAATAATCTAGATAAAGCTTGGAAGGTAGTGAAGTTCGAATCAGGACTGAACCCGGAGCTTAGAAATGTTGTGGTGGCATTAGAGATTCGGGAATATGCCCTGTTGGTAAATAAATGTCAGATGCTGGCAACAAGTCTAAAAGCAGTAGAGGATGAAAAGGAGAGGCGAACTCAGTGGAAGTGGAAGAGATAGTTCCCAGTTATGGATAGAAATACCAGAGGAAAGAATATCATGAGAGGTAAACAACCAGTAATTGTGGAACCCAGACCTTTTCTAAAAAAGCCGGCAAGTGGTCCATGTGGAAAACACAGAAAATTCTATAAGGATAAACCCTGTTATTTTGATTCAGTTACTTGCTACCAATGTGGACAAAAAGGGCACATGGCACGATATTGTCCACTGGGAAATGGGAAAGGTATTGCATGAACTCAACAAACGACAAGAAGAGTTTTCACTTTGAGTGGTGTAGAAGCAAAAATAGCTCCTGATTTGATGCAAGGTACGTGCTGTATCAACAATTTTCCTCTGAATATATTGTTTGATTCTGGCGCGAGCCATTCTTTTATAGCAATAGAATGTGTGGGGAACTTACAACACTCTATTGCGGAGTTACCATACGAGTTAGCGATGGTGACACCTACAGGAGGAAAAATAATTACTTCCTCAGTGTGTTTGAATTGTCCTATTGTATTGAATGATAGATCCTTTGTAGTGGATCTGATTTGTCTACCTCTGAACGGTATATATGTCATCTTGGGTATGGATTGGTTAAGTCAGAACAGAGTCTACTGGATTGTTGCAATAAGACTTTTGAGTTTCTCTCGGACCTACCAGAGGACCAAAAGTATAGCATTATTAGTGCTCACTGACTCTATAAGGAGATGAGGGATGCAGATCTGAGATGTGTTTTCCTGTATACCATCAACTCGAGTATGAAACGGGAACTGCTTGAGATTCCAGTTGTTCGAGAATTTTTAGAGGTTTTTCCCCCTGAGATTTCTAAACCTCCACCGAAGAGAGAAGTGGAATTTTCCATCGATCTAGCACCAGAAGTGAGGCCTATTTCTATAACTCCCTATAGAATGTCTCATGTAGAACTACAAGAGCTGAAGAAGTAGATCGAAGAGCTGTTAGAAAAGAACTTTATCAGAGCTAGCGTATCACCTTGGGGAGCGCCTGTATTGTTTGTAAAGAAGAAAGATGGCAGTTTGAGATTGTGTATTGATTATAGGCAATTGAATAAGGCGACTATTGAGAATAAGTATCCGTTGTCTAGAATAGACAATCTATTAGATCAATTAAAGGGAGCTACTATTTTCTCTAAGATAAACTTAAGGTTAGGATATCATCAGATTAGAGTTAAAGAAGAAGACATTCCAAAAACAGCTTTCAGAACTCGGTATGGACACTACAAATTTTTAGTCATGCCTTTTGGGGTCACAAATGCACCTGCAATCTTTATGAACTATATGAATCGCATTTTTAGACCCTACTTGGATCAATTTGTAGTAGTGTTCATAGATGATATTTTAATCTACTCTAAGAGTAAGGAAGAACACAACTAGCATCTCCGATTAGTACTTCAGGTCTCGAAGAAAAAGAAAATTTTCGCTAAGTTGGAAAAATTTGAATTTTGGACAGAAGAAGTAAAGTTTTTGGGTCACGTAATTTCTAAAGATGGTGTGTCGTGGATCCTAGTAAAACTGAAGCAGCGCTGAAATGGGAGAGACCTAAAACTGTGACTGAAATTAGAAGTTTCTTAGGTTTAGTAGGATATTACAGAAGGTTTATACAGGGATTCTCTCAAATAGCTTTGCCTTTGACTCGATTGACCAGAAAAGGAAGTCTCTTTAATTGGACTGAAGAATGCAAAAATAGTTTTCAAGAGCTTAAAGTCAAATTGACTTCTCCACCTGTTCTAGTTGTTCCTAACCCTTCTGGATGCTTTGTAGTTTATATGAATGCTTTCAAGAAAGGTTTAGGTTGTGTTTTGATGCAAGAAAGTAGAGTAGTTGCTTATGCATCTCAACAATTGAGACCGCATGAGGAGAACTATCCTACTCATGATTTAGAATTGGCTGCAATAGTTTTTGCCATGAAGATGTGGAGACACTACTTGTATGGAGCTGTATTTGAAATATACAGTGACCATAAGAGTTTAAAGTATCTCTTTAACCAAAAAGAATTGAATATGAGGCAAAGAAGGTGGATGGAATTCATTAATGATTATAAATTTGAATTAAAGTATCACCCAGGGAAGGCAAATGTAGTAGCTAATGCATTGAGCCGGAAGTCGTTGCATTTAAGTCAAATACTGATAAAAGAAATGGAGCTAATTGAGGAATTCAGAAATTTGAAATTATTAGTTATGACTGTCCCTGGAAGTCTGATTATTAGTGAATTAAGAATTGAAAGTGACTTGAAGACTTAGATTAAGGAAGCACAGACACATGATCAATTTTTACAAGATTGAAGAGATCCGCCTGACTTTGCAATGTCAGAGGATAGAATTATTATGTACCTCGGCAGAACATGTATACCACAAGGAGAGAATTTGAAGGCTAAGATTCTGGAAGAAGCTCATCAAAGTAAGTATACCATCCATCCAGGATCTACAAAAATGTATCAAGATTTGAAAAGATCATACTGGTGGCTAGGAATGAAGAGAGACATTGCTGATTACGTGTCTAAGTGTCTGGTTTGTCAAAAGGTGAAGATAGAATATCAAAAACCTTCTGGGATGTTAAAACCTTTAGAAATCCCTGAGTAGAAGTGGGATAGTATATTTATGGATTTTATTGTCGGATTACCTAAGACTTAGACAGATTATGATGCGATATGGGTAATAGTTGATAGACTGACGAAATCTGCATACTTTCTACCCATTAAGAAAAACTACTCGTTGAATAAGTTGGCCCAGTTATATATGAAGGAAATTGTACGGTTGCATGGAATTCCTAATAGTATCATTTCAGATCGAGATCCTCGATTTACTTCAAGATTTTGGAGAGCGCTACAAGAAGCTTTTGGTACTCGTTTGTGTTTTAGTACTGCATATCATCCTCAAACAGACGGTCAAACGGAGAGAACTATACAGACTTTAGAGGATATGCTAAGAGCGTGCGTGCTAGAGCAAGGAAAAGGATGGGATGGATATCTGTCATTGGCTGAGTTTGCGTATAATAATAGTTATCATTCTAGTATCGGAATGGCACCTTATGAATCTTTGTATGGTAGGTGTAACATCCCTAATTTTGTTTCTTTTATTGATAAAAGTACATAAATATTTAATTAAGGAAATAAAATTTATTAGAAAATATTTTAGATATCTAAGGAAATATAATCCTTAGAAATTCTTCACCTTATGTATATGCATAGAAAATGTTTCTAACATTAAGAGAACAAATAAAGAGGGAAAACCTAATAGGAAAAACAATTAGAAATAACATACTAAAGAGATGCAAAATTCTTGGATGAGGAAGATAAATATTTAGAAACAAGTAAAGGTCATAAAATTTCAAGAACATTGAATTAGGGTAATTTTTCCTAATTCAAGAACTAGAGTTACTAAGTTTAAAATCTTTACCCATACATTGGGCTTTTACCTATGGACACTTCATATAGAGTTTTTTCACTTCACATAAGTTTCTAGCAAGCCCATTGGAACCTAAGCAAGAAATTAAATATAGACTTGGACTAGGATATAGTAATTGGACCAATAGCCCAAAAATTATGAAAATGTGACCAAGCCCTCCAAGAAAGGTAGAATTTTATCCAAAGCAAAGAAAATGGGTAGGAAAAAGCCCAAATCCAAGAGGAAAAATAAAATAAAATAAATTAGGTGATGATATAATAATGTAATAATAATAAATATTAGGTTACATGGCATTAAGACAAAAATTTAGCAAGTGGTGTGATTCTACATTCATAATTTTGGCAAGTGACGTGATAATACAAGGCTTTAGGACAAAAACATCTATATCCTACACTCATAATTTTAGCAAGTGGTATGATAATACATGGTATTAGGACAAAACATTCCTATCCCACACAAATAATATCAAACAAATAATAGAGATTCAAGGGCTAGAAATTTGCCACCTAAAAAGGCAAACCTATCATACTTGTTTAAGACAAAAGAAAATGGAAATGAATCCCTAAATCAAAGGGACCTTGTCCCATATCTTAAGAACATATTATCATAATTTTCAAAATACAAATCTTCTTTTCCTATGCATATCTTGACTAAAGAAGAGGAAGACAAGAATATAAGTTGTTTGTTTTCCAAAAATTCAACCAAGTGTAATCTAATTGTGATAAGGTAGATCCATGATCATGAAAGGTGAATTATTTTGTGGTCTACATAAGAAAACCCACCCTTACAACATTATAATTTCGTCCAAGTAAGGAAGAGGAAAAATAGAAGCAAGGTAGAGTGAGGAAAGGAGAGGAAGAAAGGAAGAAAGAGGGAGGAGAAGTCTAGGGGACTAAGTACTCCAGGTAAGTTTAACAATATTTCTTTTTGAAGAAAACTTTTGAAACTTATAATACTTATATGAGATTTTTATCTTAGAACTTTGATGATTGGTCTTGATGTTGCTATATCATGTTGCATATTGATCTTGCATGTGATGTATGTTTGAATACTTAGACTGGTATAGAAAGTTCTGCATAGGTATGGCTATGGGTGGCAAAATATTTAGCTTCTGTGTTTTAATTTTTGGGAATTATCTATAGGGAAATAAAATAAATGGTTAACATAAGAATTAAAGATATATGTGTCATGGATTTTTAGCCACTGGAATCATTCAATTTGGAGTCCATATGAGGTAGATATGGTCCAATTAGTAAGCAAAGGTCAGAAAATGGTTCATCAGGGAAGAATATGTTTGGATAGCTTCTGTATTTTAATTTTTGGGAATTATCTGTATGGAATTAAAATAAATGGTTATATAAGAATTAAAGATATATGTATCACGGATTGTTAGCCACTGGAATCATTCAATTTAGAGTCTATATGAGGTAGATATGGTCCAATTAGTAGTCAAAGGTCAGAAAATGGTTCATCAGGGAAGTATATGTTAGGATAGCTTTTGTATTTTAGTTTCTGGGAATTATCTGTATGGAATTAAAATAAATGGTTAACATAAGAATTATAGCTATGTGTGTCATAGATTTTTAGCCACTGGAAGCATTCAATTTGGAGTCCATATCAGGAAGATATAAGCTGGTTAGTAGTCAAAGGTCAGAAAATGGTTCATCAGGGAAGAATATGTTAGGATAGCATGTGTATTTTAATTTATGGGAATTATCTGTATGGAATTAAAATAAATGGTTCACATAAGAATTATAGCTATGTGTGTTATGGATTTTTAACCACTTGAATCATTCAATTTGGAGTCCATATGAGGAAGCTATGAGTTGATTAGTAGTCAAAGGTCAGAAAATGGTTCATCAGGGAAGAATATGTTAGGATAGCTTCTGTATTTAAATTTCTGGGAATTATCTGTATGGAATTAAATTAAATTGTTAACATAAGAATTATAGATATGTGTGGCACAGTTTTGTAGCCACTGGAATCACTCAAGTTGGAGTCCATATGAGGTAGATATGTTTCGATTAGTAGGTAGAGGTCAGAACCTATCTGAGAAAAAATATCCTGTACATTTAGGGAGTAATATCACCTTGATTTCTTAATATTTCGCTACAATGTTCAACATAATAGTTTTAGATAATTGTTTTATCTTGAAATTGACACCAAGATCACCTACATCGGAGTTCAATTGAGGGAGTTATGCTCTGATTAGTAAGGGAAGGTTAGATATGATGAAAACATGCATTAAGAAAATAAAGAAATAAAATTAATATTTAAAAAAGAAGACGAATCTTATAAATGACTAGTATATGCCATAGCCATTGTATGAACTTCTTACCATCTTAAGTGTAAAATTCTGACATGGAAATATTTTATAAAGTGATATTTGAAATGGTTATGTTCATGACATGATTACCAATGATTTATGGTAATAGTTATATTTTGATGAACATACTTGTTATTGAAAGCATATTTTTGGCTATCATTGTGAAAAGAAAAGAAATGAGCACGGTCACATGGCAATCCTTGTGGTGCACCAGTAAGGGATGCCCTACCAACGGTTATGATTATGATTATGAGAAAAGAAAGAGAAAGTGTGCCATGTCGAACGGAGCGAGAAAAGCCCGTATCGGAGAGTAGAGGATACTCACCCTGACCGGGGTAGTTTGAAATGAGAATAAGTTGATGGCCATCATATGATATTCTAAAAATAGTTAACCCTGTCATACATGTTATTATTGCACGATTCTCATGTGCATAGATATAGTGCATTCATGTGACCAAAGTTATTTTTTGTAGTTTATACAGCTGAACATGACGTGATGAGCTATATTGATGATGATTTATTGTTGAACTTACTAGGATTTAATTCTCACTATATTTCCATATCATGTTCAGAAAATTAGTTATGCAGATTTTTCTATAGCTCTGACTTTTAGTGCACGTTGGATCAAGTACTTTATGTTGGGCAGATCCCAGAAGCAAATAAAATGTTTGTGGTCGAGTTGGCTTAGATCTCGGTTAAGGTGCAACCACCCGCACCTGTATCTCCGGAATTGGTCAACCAGAATAAATAAGATGTAGATTTTTATGTGTTTGATATGTTGTACGTATGTTTTGATTAATGACATGTATGTAAACTCTGTATTGTATAAATTAAATAAATGTTATATTGAGTTAAGTTGTAACAAGGTAATAACTTCATGGTATTTAAAAACAAATTGATACTTAAATGGAGTTGTTACAGTAGGAGATGTAAATCGCCATTATGTTGGAATGAAGTGGGGGAGAAAAGGTTATTAGGGCCCGAGTTAGTGCAACATACATCTAAGCAAATACAGATAATTCGGGATAAAATGCGAACAACTCAGAGTCGTCAAAAGAGCTATTTCGATAGGAGAAGGAGACCGATACAATTCCAAGAAGGGGGAGCATGTGTCCTTGAAAATTTCTCCTACTACCGGAATTGGCCAAGCAATGAAAATTAAGAAATTGAGTCCGAGATATTTAGGACCTTATCAAATTCTGAAAAGGATAGGGTCATCGGCGTATCAGATTGCACCTCCTCCACATTTGTCAAATCTGCATGATGTGTTCCATGTTTTTCAACTTCAGAAGTATCTACTAGATCTGTCGCACATAATTCAAGAATAAATAATAGTTGTAGACGAGAATCTAACCTATCGACCGATGCCAATAGTAATTCTGGATAAAGACGTGAAACGATTGAGAAATAAAACTATTCCATTGGTAACAGTAGGTTGGGAGAGTTTAACAATGGAAGAAGTAACATGGAAAAGGGAAGATGACATGAGACAGAAATATCCACAACTATTTGAAGACAGGTAAACCTTGAATTTTGAAGACAAAATTCTTTTTAGGAGGAGAACTGTAACATCCCCAATTTTTCCTTATGTTACTAATTGAAATTTATTTCTTTCAGATAGTAGAAAGGATTTTGGATCTCATGGGAGGATTAAATTATTTTACTCAAGTCAAACAAGATCGTAGGAATGGTTAAAATGGCATTTATGTAATTTCATTGAAATGTCATTTATGTAATTTATGGAGGATGGCATTTTTGTAATTAATGGATGATGGCATGGGCATTTTTGTGATTAAGAGGTGGTAGGTAGGAAATATTTTAATAATTAGAGGTAGGTGCGGGAAAAATGTGATAATTATGAGGGAGAGAAATGAGTGTCGGTAGAAAGAGGAAGGAAAAAAAAAGAGAAGAAAAGGAAGAGGAGAAAAAGAAAGGGGAAGAAAAAACGAAGAGAAAGAGGAAGAAGAAGAAGAGAAAGAAGAAGGAGAAGGAAGAGGAAAAGGAAATCAAGGATTTCTGGGTGGTAAGAATCAAGCACAAGTTTAAGGATTTGTTTTAGGTAGGTTTAACATCTAATAAATTTTGTACAAAATTATATATATGCTTTTAGATTTATTTAGATGTGATTTTGAATAACATGTGGTCTGGATATTTATATGGAATTATATTTTGGTTGTATGGACATGTATATGGGTGCATGGGATTATATAAAAGAAAAATAGGGGAGAAGTTAGATTAAGTTAAATTTCGGAATAATCCAGGAAGCATCTGTTTTTGAAATTATAGGAAAATATGACAAAGATTTTAAAGAAATAGTCAACATATTAATTTTAGGTATATGTCTCACGGATCTATAAGCTCTAAAATTACTTAATTTGGAGTTCATATGAGTGAGATAAGGGTAATTAATTAAGCAGAGGTCAAAATTCAGAATAGTAAAAATAATCATTTTTATCTTTAATTTTCTGGAACTAATCCATAAGGAATTTAAAGAAATGATAAACATAAAAGTTGTAGATAAGTGTCTTATAGTTTTAAAGGCTTTGACATCACCTCAATGGGAATGCATATGAGGGAGATATGATTGATTAATTGAGCAGAGGTCAGAATTAGTCTAGAACTTAGATTGGTAAAATAAGTATTTTTGTTTTAATTTTTTGGGAATAATTAGTAAGGAATATGAAGACAAAATAAACATCAAAGTTGTAGATAATTTTCTTAGCGTTTTATAGGATTTTAAATCACCTCAATCAGAGTTCGTATGAGAGAGATATAGTTGAATAAGTGAGGAAAGGTCACAGGACACGGCCAGGCCATGTTCTGGGTTGCTTCAGCACGGGTAGACCTTGTTCAGGGCTGTTTTTAAGCATGTTTGAAGTATTGTTCAAGTATGGCTGTGTCTTGAATATGGCCAAGCCATGTTGGTTGCTGGATTATCATATTTATCACTGTTTTCTGCCTAAAAATAATCTTGTTTGTTGAAATATTTTTAAAAAACATATGTCCAAGAAAAATGCTTTTAGAATGACGATTTTGGTATCACAAATTACTCTTTTTCTTTATTTGATTTAAAATAAATCATATTGAATATTGGTATGTGATGAATGATTATCAATTATTTGGTATAAAAATGATGCATCATATTATGAAAATGATTAAATGGCAAGCATAAAACTCATGAAGAGTTGCTTGATGGTTATATATTGTATTTGATGAATATGAATTTATATATATACACATTTATATGTATGGATGAATATCGACGGGTTGTATGGCTTGAGATGGTACCGAGTAGGGGACGCCCTATTAGCCTGAGTGAGCCAAGGGAAGGCCGCTCCAACTGGGTGACAGTGGTAATGTGAGGGGGCAGGAGGGTGATGTACACACATTCCCTGATCACTTATTGTGACTGTAGTCGATCGGTCACTATGCGTATAGCAAATGAGTAAATTAAAAGCCATGATATGGCTGAGCATTATAAAATCAAAAATGGATTTACAAAGTGCATATATAGTATGATAATTATGCATAAACAAAAGTTATGATTTTATCTCAAAATCTTGATATTTTTCTGTAGCTTATACAGCTAAACATAACTCATATTTTCTCATCATATTTTATTTATGTTAAGTCTACTGGGAATCTTTATTCTCACTATTATTATGGTGTTATGTTCAGATAAAAAGAAATGAGAAATGACCGAGAATGGCGTTACTGATGGAGATCTCGATGTCAGCACCACCTCCTCACCCTTTGTATTTCAAGGGTGAAGTGTTGTATAGGGAATCATATTTATGAACTGAAATATTGTATTGTATAAATATAACATGTTTGAGGTTTGTAATATATATGTAAACATATATATTGTATTTTGAAATGTTGTATTGTATAATTATAACATGTATGAGGTCTGTAATAAATATGTATACATATATATTGTGTTTATAAATATGTCGTATTTAAATGCGTAATGTGGAAAAAAAATTATTAAAGTAAATTGGATCTTACAAAGTTGTTATAATAATAATAATTAAATTAAAAGAAAAAAACCAGACGTTACAAATACTATTAATTAGAATATGATTTAGGCATTATTTTATAGATGAAATCTTTCTAGCCTAACCCAAGCAATTAGATATCCTTATTTCCTCTATTTGAGCTCAATTGAATTTTTATTTTTATACTCACAAAAGAGCCAAAGGCAAAATTTTGTGATAAATATCCTTATTTTTGATCCTATTCACTCAGTCTATGATGATCTTCTGAATATTTGTTTGGTAGAGCTTTATTGACAAAATGGTGGAAGGGTGGAGCAAAGGAAAGAAAAGAAAAATCCAAAAGAAAAAAGTTCAAAATAAAGGATAAAATCTTATATAGTGGGTGAAGGAAAAGAAATAGAGAACCAAGTAAAAGAATGAATTGAATTCAATTAAAGCAGGAAAATGAGTGTGGGGGAAAGTCCCCCAAAATTGAGAAAGCTCAACGAATCAGAATTAATCATGTAGTGCTAGATGATTAAGCCTAAAATTATATCATCTATCTTACCTTATACCTTGGCCACATTATAAGTTAAATAAAGTCCTATTGATCATAGAGGTAGTTTTGGCCTATATTAGTGAAGAGTGGCATGAAAAATAAGCCTATGTAAATCTTAAATTAATTAGAGATCTATACGTAAAATTGAGATATGTAAACTCATCCAGGTAATGGAAATTTATTGAGCCAAAAACACACACACTCAAGGTTCAAGAGAACAAAATAATGGATTGCATTTGAGTTAATTTTGTGCATGATTATGACCTTTCAAAATTTTTCTTGAGCATTTTTTCATGTTATGAGGAAAAATCTTGGTAAACTTAACACTTACTACATATATTGATTTTTGTTTTTGCTTTTAGGGATTATTTTACTTGAGGACAAGCAAAAGGTTGAGTGTGCATATATTTTATATGTTCATAATTAAGCATGATTTTATTATCTTTAAACTTATTTTTTGTTTGATTTACTTAAAATATGATTAGGAATTAACTTAGTTTTGTTTTTTGTGTTGTAGGAGCAAAGGAAGAAGAAAATAGGAGAAAACAAAAGAAATTCATGAAAAATACTGAATTGTAGTGATTCCAAACCTTTTGGTACTAATTATACCATATCTCCCATATATGAACTCCAATAAAAGTGATTCAAGTTTTTGGGAAAAGCTAAGACAATTATCTACAACTTATATGTTGAGAACTTTGACAAATTCGAGAGAATTTAGAGTTTTACAGAGCTTGAAACTTAGAATGGTGGTGTAGAAAGATGACTCTTGTCGTTTCGTCACTAATTGGAGTATATCCCTCTCATATGAACTCCAATTAAGGTTATTCAAGTGGCTATTGAAATTTAAGAGACAGGATACAACTTTTGTGTTGATCACTTTTCTAGATTTTGAAGAAATCGTAGTGCTACAACACTAAAAACTTAGCACTGCAGTGCTGGTGTGCCTAGCAAGTAGCGCCACGGCAACCAAGTGATCACCGTGGCACTATGAATTTTTTATCAACGAAGCGCCGATGCACTCTGTTGCTGCAATTATATATGCAATATAAACACACAAGTGCACGTATCACAAACAAGTAATAAAGTGATGAGAGAGTATCGTCCCACAAGGAATTATTAACCAGAAATTATTATAGAAATTAATCGATAATTACAATGACAAACTTTGTTCGTGATTAAGAAATTAAATTCAATTACAAACTAGGGAAATGAGCTAAATAAAGGAATAACTGAAATGATTACTTCCAATAACACTAGATTAGCAAAATAAAATCTGATGATAAGACAACTAGGATTGCTTTAGGATTGATATGAATTTCTGCACTAATTTTGCTCTAACTTTGCTATAGCATGTGCTCTAGTAACCAACTTAATATCCTAAATGGGTTCCATCTAGAACTACCATTCCTTGTCATCCTTAAGGTTAAATTCATACATTCCTATATAAATCTCACCTTAAGAACTACACTTAATGCTCTGAAACTATTGGGTCATATGGGACAACTATATATATTCCTATATTAGTTGTAAATTTAGCTTCACTGTAAGTTCACCAAACCCATAACATTCAAACTTAGTCCAACCTTCATTAACCCTTCCAAGTTCAATGTCAACTTCTGTATCCTACGACTGGTGATCAATTAATGGTAGAAATTAAGATTTGCAAAAATTAATTTGAATATCAAGAGCATTTACTTAAATAGAGTCATTTATTCATTTAAATGTGCTTAAAATCCATAATCAATCCTTCTGCAATCCTAGCTGGAAGCTTAGCCTAGCAACATATTCAAGTTATTTATAAACTCAAATACCAAAACATCTATACATGCAAGGAAGAAATGAAGTAGAAGCAGAAATGATAGTAGGCAAGTAAGAAAATGCTATTGGCAATTTCCTATTCTTGTCCATGATTCTCTGCTCCTCTCCTTTCCTTTCCTGCAGCTCTTGTCTTCTTCTCACAAACTGGTAATAAATGTTTCCCTTTCCTGTGCAAGAGTTTTCCAATGGAATAATGGCTGCTCTGATTTGTTTTTCTAAATATTCTATGTTACCCTCTTTCCTGTGCTCCTTTCCATTTATATGCTAGAGTTGTACCCTAGGTGAGGTGGCATTCCTTTTTGCATCTTCCAAGCTTACCCTCCAGCTGCCAATATTTTTCCCCTCTCCACATTAAGGAATGAAGAAACACCCAACAGCCATCACATGCCTTAACCACTCTGGAATACAGTACAACATCAACCCCACTTTTTGCAATAAAATAACAATAGGCTGATACACAGTATGTTCTAGTTTTGTGCGTCATTTTTCATGCAAAGCATACATAAGTTTATAATTAATGCATTAGGAGCTCTTGTACTCAAGAAACACAAAACCACATCTTTTTAGAGAGAATTAGTAACTAAATCAACTACATTGTAGAATAATAAGTTGAGAAAAGCATATAATAACTCTAATAAATTAGAGTTAACACACTCCCGTCTATTGCAAAAAACTAAAGTACGATTTTAAGCTATTTTTAACTCTAATTGAAGCCCAAAAGCTCGAGAACTAGCCTAGAAGCAATCTTACTTCATTTAGGACTCCCAACCTATAAATAAGAAGGAAAAAAAGCATGAAAGAGGCATCTAATCATCCAAGGATCCAAGGATCTAATCATCAAATTCTCAATCAACTTCTTTTCTTCTTCTCTAGATTCTCTTATGGCCCTGCGTGGCTAATTTCCTTTTTGTTGGTTGAGGGATATTGAACCCTCAAGGATATTTTATGCATTGTGACATTTAGATTTGAGTTTTTTAGATTAATTTTAATTGAGTATTGATTATTCATATGCTCTTATTCTCCATGATTATTCATATGATTGCTAGGAGGCCTACTAGTATATTGTTTGTCTTAATCTACTACTGAATTATATTTTGAACAAAGTTTTCATCATTGTGATTTAAGAGGAAAATATGATTAATGATTTTCGATTATGATTTATTAAACCTATGGTGAATGATTGACTAAATTAAATATAGCCGATGTGTTTATGTTGTTTTAGCTCTATCAGTTTATCTAATTCTTCATGCGGTTAATAAATTATACTTTACCGATATGTTAAATGATTACTTGTTAATTAGGGTTAATTGAGGTAATCATCATCAATTACTAAACTTAAGGAAGAACAAGGATAGAATCCCAATGATAGATACTCAATTTAAGATTGATTATGCTATCAATGATAAATGCGATTCCTTGATTATGGATATCAACCAAAACTAATGCTTTCACCATTAATTACTCTTTTATTATTTGTGATCATTCTCTTTTTATTTTATTAATTACTTTCAGCATTCAAACCCCCCATTTCCTATTTCATAAAAGGTAATACTAATATCTGTGGGATCGACCCTTACTCCCACTACTACATATTAGTTTTGAGGTAAGGTATTATATTTGGTATACCCACGATAGCATCCACCAAAATTCAATTATGAAAAGTCTAAGACTAGGGTTGACCATATTTATGAATAGATCAAGATAAATATTTTCAATTGCAATTATTTAACTGATCAGGGATGGTTTAACCTTACTAGCCTCTTTCAAGGTCTAATAACAATACTTAAATTAATCCAATTTCCTACTTTTGTAGTTTAGATTAACTTAAGCCATTTAAGATTTATGCTAACCAACTAGTTCAATTCCTAAAGGATCTTAACCTATTTTCGTGATTAAAATACCCTTAATTAAAAGTCTAAGACTAAGGTTGACCATATTTATGAATAGATCAAGATAAATATTTTCAATTGCAATTATTTAAGTGATCAGGGATGGTTTAACCTTACTAGCCTCCCTGATTTAACCTTACTAGCCTCTTTCAAGGTCTAATAACAGTACTTAAATTAATCCAATTTCTTGCTTTTGTAGTTTAGATTAACTTAAGCCCTTTAAGATTTATGCTAACCAACTAGTTCAATTCCTAAAGGATCTTAACCTATTTTCGTGATTAACATACCCTTAATTAAATATTAGGTTCCAACGATAACTTTCTCATTTCAGTTTATTAGTTATCTACCTAAGATTAAGACAAAATAATGGCCAAATATTTTATCAAATGCATGTCATGCATAATTGATAATCCGATTACCAACAAACCATCACAATGGAAATTCAGCAATTCAAGGACAATAATTCATAAATAGGTTTCTCCAAGTCTTAGAATAAAATCTATTCAAACATAATTGAAACAAAGATCAAAATCAATTTCATTAAACAAATCATAATTATCTAATATAATTTGTTTAAAAGAGAAATAGAGATAGGGATAGA
Organism: Gleditsia sinensis; assembly: GCA_037074535.1. Classification (NCBI taxonomy): domain Eukaryota; kingdom Viridiplantae; phylum Streptophyta; class Magnoliopsida; order Fabales; family Fabaceae; genus Gleditsia; species Gleditsia sinensis. The sequence continues at coordinate 46,037,636 of CM073464.1, forward strand.
GAGGTAAAATCGATTACAAAGCGATTGAGATGAATCCAACAAGATACAACCTTCAATCCGATGTAAAATCAATGTAAAATTTAATGAACTTGAAAGTATAATGAAAACCTAGCTTTGGAATTTCTAGAATGTTTCCTCAACAAGAGAAACTCAAATATTTACATATATCCCATCTTGATTGTGCTAAAACATAAAAAACGCAAGAGGTTTTTGAACCCAAAGCACGGTTGTGTCACAAGACACGGCCAGGTTGTGCTTTGTGCTGTTTTGAGGATGTGGTGCATCTCAGACGCAGAACATGGCTAGGCTATGCTTGAGATCACAGAACATGGCTAACCTATGCTTAAGTTTATTTGGTATTTTTTAGATTTTCTGAAGCTCGTTCTTTGTGTGGTTCCTCCTCGTCCTGCTTCTAGTCTAAAAACTCTTCAAATATTCATTTTTCCCTTATTTTTTGGGCCCTCTTATTTACCTACAAAAAGAGAACACAGCCAAGCAGTATCCAAAACAAAAAAAAATAAAACAAAAACAGGGAAATAATCACTCAACGATGAATTAAGGGACAAAAGATAACACATTAATACATAATTTTCCCATTTATCAATGGCTTCTTTCTGCCTTGTTCAATCAGTAGACCAAATAAGTTTTCAATTGGCCTTTGCATACATTTTATAGTAGCCACCATTCTAGTCATAACACCTTCTTGAGGATGGGGAGGCATTGCCTTTGCCTTACGAGGTTTGCCTTGATCACCACTTTGCTCATTTTGACTAAATATCTTAGTGGCCCTAACACGCTGACCATTTCTCTTAGTTTTAGAACTAGCCTAACTTCTACCATAGTTTCTAGATGTAAAGGCTACGGATTGAGTAGATTCTTTAATTGTTTGGTCACGCTTCACAGGTTGCCTAACAATGCTCTAGTTCTTCATACCATTTTAACTACAAAACTAAGTCAGATTTTATAATTCTAATCAACATCGATGCATGATATAGTAGCAAATGAGGGTTGACTCAAATAAGAAAAGAATAACAACATGTTACATAATTTCTTTAGTAGCACCCTGAGTATAAGTATATCTAGCTCAAACCCCAATCAAATGCTCCATGAACACAACGACACCTAAAGCTTTAATACCAACTTTGTCACGACCCTTATTGAAAGAGGCACGTGACTAGCATAAAAATAGGGTAAATCCCTCCTTGTAAGCCTCAAGCCAACTAACATGAGGATAATACCATATCATATAATAGATAGGTTGAAACAATTACATGCATATCATCAAAATCATCCACAAACCACATACCATAAATCCATCCACAATTTTCACCAAGCTAAACAGTATAGAAATCATTTGTTTCTAATACAACATAAACCATACAAACACCCAATTACACAGGAAAGCAAGAATCCTACCTGTAGTTCATAAAAACAAAACTAGGAGCCACGTTGAGCTTACTACATGGTTTGAGCTGGATTTAAGTCTTTATAACTATCTGAAAAGGGAAAAACATAAGATAGGGTGAGTATAAAACTTAGTAATCAATATTCCTTACTATAACAGAAACAAGACAAGTATGGCATAAGTTTTTCACAAATAAAGATTAAATGAAAAGAAAATATGAAAACATAAACCTTTGGTAATGAAAGCAAAACAAATCTTATGTTTGAAAAGATCAACAATAATAGAGTTCAATACTAAAAGGCATAAGAAAAATATTATAAAAAATGTTAAAATGTTCCATAAAATGAATATAAACCAAATTTTAAACAAATTATTGAAACTCAGATTGAAAATTCATTAAAGAAAGTTAAAAGTATCTTATAAGAAATAAAGTGCACATGTCAACAATAGAGAAAATAAGTAGTTAAAATAAATCAAGATATTTCTATAAATTGGAGGATTGTACATCAGAATCATCACCATTTCTCAAGCACATAGTAAAGGAAGGCATAATCACCATCTATGAGGCCAAAACCCTATATCCTATCAAGGAAAGACCCACAATCCATTAGACAAAGGCCTATAAAATCTATAGGTAAAAGCCTCTATAGTCCATCATGTAAAACCTCGTAACATAGAACTCAAGGTGCACTAAGGCTAACACTTACTGCACTAGCTTATAGTGTTTCTTATTAATATTCCTTTATAGAGAACAATTAAGAAAACAACCATCAAAATGCAAATAGTAAATAAAAGATTAAGGATGCTTCATGAAAACCATATCTCCATTGGCCATTAACACTTCAACCATAATCGACACCTTTCTATCTGTAGGCATATACGGGTGCCTCTTACAATCATGTATCAAACTACATGAAACTAAAAACATCATCATGTTCCAATATGAATTTGGATATTCTTAATCAATATCAATGGAGAAATCAAGTATATATACGATGCTTGTCTTGCATGTCTAAGGTTTATACTATGAGCCATGCATTGAAATATTAATTCATAAATGAAAAGAATTTCATGATTGTGTCATGAAATTTCATTAGCAATTTTGGTTAACTACCAATCAAAATTGTTGACTTTCAAATGAATTCAATCTTTCATAAAACTAATACTATGATAACATTAAAGGAACAACTAAAATTTATGTTATAGTAAGTATTATCTACTCACAACACTAGGGATTTAAGGTGGATGAACCGCTTTTAGTCACCTCCAAAGCTCAAATGGCTGAACAAATGTTGAAATTAGTCTTATGATATCTCAAGACCTAGAATAACAACTCCAGAATTTCAATTTCTAACTCTCTAACGAAATCATTATTCATGCTAGCTGAAAACACTATTCACATTGGCCGAAAAGTTATCATGTGGCCATAAACTTCAATTTCTATCATACTATTAATTTCTAAGGCTATTTGTGGAAAAATTTCATAAATAGGAGCTTCTAAGTATACCTACGAAAAAATCAACACAAAGTTTTTGTTCACAGGTTTTAGTGAGATTTCATTGACTTTTCAATGAAAATAATCAATAGATTTTGAAGTTCTCTTCCTTATAAGTCTAACGGTTTAAAAAATTCATAAATTAGAGGTCTATAGCTCAAGATATAGTGGTTAAATTTATAAGGAGGAAAATTCTGATGGGGTAGGGTCCTTAAAAAGAGGCTTGCATCATAACCTATGCTTTTTGCATCCCGACTTGAGCATGTTGAATCGTGACTTAAGCATGCTGCACTATGACCTACGGTTTTTACATCGTTAGGCGAGAATTTTTATAGAATTTACCAAAACACTTAACATGAAATTTGTAGTATGTGTCTTAAGTTTCCATACTTCAATCACCTCAATTGGAGTTCATATGAGAGAGCTATGCCTAAAAGAGTAAGCAAAGGTCCATACCACACAAAACGTCTATTTTATAGTTTTTGCCCCTTATCACCCTTATTTCAATAGAAAAAGCAAAAGTACCCAACATGAAAGTTGTAGCTATATGTCTTAAATTTCCATAGCAATTTTAGTCATATCAATTGAAATTCATATGAGTGATTTATACATAAAATAGTGAGGAAAGTTCTAAACCTTCCTAAAACTTCACCTTTTTCTCAACTTCTTTACTTTAAATGATTTGTAGTTAACATCCAAAGGTCCCATTTCCATCATTACTCAAGTTATAGGGTTACAAATGTATCTAAGCACTATCATGCATATATTAGCCAAGTATTAAGGGATAAAACATAACATTTTGTATTTATACTTGTAAACAATAAACGTAAGCAATAGATGCCATATGTAACAACTCCAATTTTGTTTTACATATATACATATATATAATTGTAAAATCCCTTAAAGTCATTACCTCTTTTCTTCTAACTATTTAACTCATAATAACATTCAATTAAATTAACCAAGCATAATTAAGATTTATGGTATACCATTAACACTAATACAATTCTAGGTTCACAAACACATAATTAATTAAAAACGTCTGTACAAAAATCAAACACGTATATGTCTACATCTTATACATCCATATTGACCAGTTCTGGGGATATGGGTGCGGGTGATTGCACCTTCACTAGGATCTTAGCCAGCTTGACCCATCGTACGCTAAAAGTCGGTCATAAAGAATCTCTGCATATTTAATCTTCTGAACATGATATGGCAATATAGTGAGAATTAAATCCCAATAGGTTCAATAATAAATCATAATTATCATCAATATAGCTCATCATGTCATGTTGATTTGTATAACCTACAACAAATATCTTAGATCACATGAATGCATTTTATCTATGCATATAAAAATCGTACATTAATGACATGTATGGCATGAATAACTATTTTTAGAATATCATATGATGGTTATCAACTTATTTTCATATCAAACTACCCCAGTCAGGGTGAGTACTTTGTACTCTTCGGTATGGGCTTTTTTCACTCCGTCCGACATGACATACTTTCTCTTGCTTTTCTCATTATCATAGTCATAGCCGTAAGTAGGGCGTCCCTTACTAGTGCACCACACAGAATGCCATGTGACCGTGTTCGTCTCTTTTCTTTTCTTTTCTTTTCTTTTCACATTAATAGCCAAAAATATGATTTTAATAACAAGTATGTTCATTATACTCAATTGCCATATTTTATCATCAAAGCATAATCCTGACAAAAAATCATTGGTAAAAATGCAATCATGCCATTAACATTATCATTTACAAATATCACTTTGTAAAATATTTCCATGTCAAAATTATACACTTAAGATGGTAAGGAGATCATACAATGGCAATGGCAAGGGCAAACACTAGTCATTTATTATTTTTATTTATAAGATTCTTCTTGATTCTTAAATATTATTTTCATATTTCACTAATAAAAGTATAACTCCCTCATTTTAACTCTGATTGAGGTGATCTTGGTGTCTATTTAAAGCTAAGATAATCCTCTAAAGCTATTATGTGGAATATTTTAGTGAAATCATCTGTAATCTTGATGTTATTACTCACTCAAATTCAATGTTATTTCTTCCCTGGTAGGGTTTGACCTCTACTTACTAATCTGACTATATATCTCTCTTATGGACTCTAAATTAAGTGATTCCAATGGCTAAATATTCGTGAGTCGTATTTTTTTTTCATGTTAATCATTTATTTTAATTCCCTACAAAGTTTTCCTAGAAATTCAAACATAGAAGCTTACCTAATAGATTCTTTCCTGGTTAACTAGTTTTTGACCACTGTTTACTAATTTGACTATATATCTCTCATATGGATTCCAAATTGAATGTTTCTAATGGCTAAAAATTCGTTAAACATATATCTATATTTTTTATGTTAACTATTTCTTTTAATTCCTTACAGAGAAGCTTATCTAATAGAGTTTTTCCTGGTTAACTAGTTTCTGATCACTGCTTACTAATCTGACTATATATCTCTCATATGGATTCCAAATTGAATAATTTTAGTGGATAACAATTCATGAGAAATATATATATATATATATATATATATATATATATATATATATATATATATATATATATATATATATATTTCATTTTAACCATTTCTTTTAATTCCCTACATATTTGTCTCAGAAATTCAAACACAGAAACTTACCTAATAGATTCTTCCTAGGTTAGCTAGTTTTTGACCACTGCTTACTAATATGACTATATCTCCCTCATATAGAATCCAAATTGAGTGATTCCAAAGCCACAAAATCCATGAGACATATATCTACATTTTTTATGTTAACCATGTCTTTCAATTTCCAACCTCTTCTTCCTAGAATTTCAAAAATAGAAGCTTCTCTAATTACTCTGAAATCCAGTTTTCAAACCAAACCCTTCTTAAGGTTCTAGTTCATCATTTTATTACGTCCTTTTCTATTTTCTTCCTAATTTACATCTAACCATAAGATTATTCATTTCAACATTTTAATTAGATTCCTTACACTTTATTTAACATATTCCATCATCTACTTCTCAAGACAATAGAAATCAAATCATGTATTGTTAAGGATATTTCCCAATAGAAATTTCTCATAGTCTTCTTCTAAGCGTTTAAGGCCATAATCATTTTATCAATATAATCATACCCATCAATTTTTCACCATATTTAAATATACATAACAACAGCATAAAACCCTAAAATTTTTCCACCCATAGCCATACCTATGCAGAACCTTCCACACAAATCTAAGTTTTCAAACATACATCACATGTAACATGATATAGAAACATCCATGGCCAATCATCAAAGTAGCAAATATTGTAAATTTCATCAAAGTTCTAGAATTAAAATCCAATATAAATGTTATAAATTTCAAAGCTTTCTTCAAAAAGAGATATAGTTTAACTTACCTAAAGATCTCCCTAGCTCACTTAATGAATTCTTTTTCTTGTTTTCTCTTGAAGGAATTGGCAAGATTCCTCCCTTCCTTTAGCTTTTTTAGCAGCTTAATATAAGAGAAGGAGGGTGAGTTTTGAACCCAAAGAATGAAGAGAAAAGATGGATTCAAGTAGAGATTAAGCTAACTTACCTTGAATACTTAGTTCGCTAGACTCATCCTTCTTCTTCCTTCCTCTCTTCTCCTCTCTCTCTCTCATTTCCTCACTCTACCTTGCTTCTATTTTCCCCTCTCCCTCCACTTGGACAAAATTCTAATGTTATAAGAGTGGTTTTTGCTTAAATAAATTATCAAGTGGTCTTCCTTTCAAAATTATTAGTCTACCTTATCACAATTAGGATGCACTTGGCTGCTTTTTGGGGAAAGACAACTCATGTTCTTGTCTTCCTCTCCCTTAGTCAAGATATGCATAGCAAAAGGAGATTTGTATTTGAAAATCATAATGATATTTTCTTTAGACAAGGGACAAGGTCCCTTTGATTTAGGGATTTTTTTCTTTTTTCTTTTGTCTCACTCAAGTATGATATGTTTGCCTTTCTAGGTGGTAAATTTCTATCTCTTGAATCTCTCTTGCTTGGCTAAAATTATTTGTGTAGGATAGGGATGTTTTGTTATAATGCCATGTATTATTACATACTATATCATCACATGGCTTGCTGAAATTATGAGTGTAGGTTATATAGATGTTTTGTCCTAATGCCATGTGATCTAATCTAGATTATTATTACACAACTATTTCATCACATGATTTTTTATTTTTCTCTCTCTTGGATTTGGGCTCATTCCTACCCATTTCCTTTTCTTTGGCTGAAATTCTACCTCTTATAGAGGGCTTGGTCACATTTTCATGATTTTTTGGGCTATCGGTCTAACTTCTATGTCCTAGTCCAAGTCTATGTTATATCTCTTACGTGGGCTATCCAATTGGTTTGCTAGAAACTCACGTGAATTGAAAATGAAGTGTCCATAGGTGAAGACCCAATGTATGGGTGTAGATGTTAAACTTAGGAACTCTAGCTCTTGAATTAAGGAAAATTACCCTAATCCAATCTTTTTGAAATTTTAATAACTTTACTTACTTCCAAAAATTTATCTTCTTTACCCAAGAATTTCTCCTCTCTTTAGGATGTTATTTCTAATTTTTTCCATTAGGTTTTCTCTCTTTACCTATTCCCTTAATGTTAGAAACATTTTCTATGCATACACATAATGTGAAGAATTTCTAAGGCTTATATTTTCTTAGATATCTAAAAATTGTTTAATAAGTTTTATTTCTTTAATTAAATATTTATGTACCTTTATTAATAAAAGAAGCGAAATTAGGAATTTTGCACCATATATATATATATATATTGCTTATCATTACAACTAAATTGTGATATGTGCATTATATATGTATCTTATTCATATAGCTGATTAATCTTTATAGTCAATATAGCTAAACATAACATGATGTGCCATATATATATATATATATTGCTTATAATTAGGAATATTAGTTCCCATTATTATTTCATGTTGCATTCAGATAAAGAGAAATAGATGCCAATATATGCTCTGATCTTGCTACTAGTAGTTAGTTGGGAGGAATTACCTTACTTAGGACTTGACTCCATAGTGTAGGAAATGGTGGCTATAGCTTTGTCAAAATTCCTAATATATATACCTCCACTCCACCCTTATCATTAGAGGGGGTGTATACAAAGGAATGTGAATGCATGTAGCTATATGATATCCTTGTTGAACTAATGTAAATAGATAGTCAGACTTAATGGAATGATTTGATATTTTTTTTTGTATATTTGACATGAAATGTATATTTTTGTTACTTAGTTACTTATACTTAAATTGATGAACATGAAAAAATATGAATATTGTAAGGTAATGACTTCAGAATGAGTTAAGCAACATGTACGCATAAATAAATAAAAAAGGGGTCATTATATAAACCACCATCACTAAGCAGCTACAAGTTAACACTTAAAAAATAATTAAGCAATCCAAGATCTTTGAGAGAGAGAAGGCTTTGTGCAAATGTGTAAAGATGTCACTAATTGTAGCTTCTGAGTCACATATAACAATAATATCATCTACATAAATGAGAACATAGATTATTTGTTGAGTATTAACCCTCATGAACAATGATGAACCATATTTGCTCCATTGAAAACCTAAATTGACTAATGTAAAAGCAAACTGGTTAAACTAGGCCCTAAGGGCCTCTTTTAATCCAGGTAAAACTTTTTTTAACCTACACACCAAGTGCTTGTTTCTATTCTCAAAACTTTGTGGTTGATCCATGTATATTTCTTCACTAAGAGAGCCGTTCAAGAAAGCATTATTCACATCTAGTTAATGAATCTTCCAACTTTTGGATAATGTTAAGGTCAAAATCACTCGAAAAGGGTTAATACCTGGGCTAAATGTTTCATGAAATTCAAACCCTTCTTGTTGATGATAAACTAAGCTTTCAGCTTATGTACTATACCATCTAGGTGTTGTTTGACTTAAAAGACCCATTTATAGCCAATAGAAATTTTGTTCTTAAGCAATTCAACAAGCTTGCAACCATTATTCCATATGAGAGCTTTATATTCCTTAACCATGGCTGCCTTCTAATTAGAATTCTCAAGTGCCTTTAAAACAAAAGATGGCTCTTTTTAAGCAAGAAAAAATGTTGGCTTATAAATTTTATGTTTAGACAAAGTCATCATAGGGTGAGTATATACAAGTGGTGTTTTATGAAATAACTCAAAATAGGTCCAGTAACATTCTAAATTTCTAATTTTGGTATGTTAAATTTTGGAAGTGGTGCATCTTGAATGGTATATCTTGAATTTCCAATTTTGGTATAACCAATTTTGCATAATGTGAGGGGACACATGAACTTGTCATAGTAGAAGGTGAATTAAACATAGAGTTAATTAGTCCAAAATAAGTGTAGGAAGGTATACGGATAGAAGAAGGATGGATAGTAAATATATAGGTAGGAATAGGAGAGAATGAATAAATGGAAGGAGAAGAAGAATTATAAGTTTGAAATAAAGGATTAGAGACAAAAGGAAAGGTGTGCTTATAGACAATAACATATTTTGAAATAAAAAGTTTTGAAGGAGTGAGACTTTTATACTCTTTATGTTTACTGCTATACCCAAGGAAAACACATTCAATTAATTTAAAATTCAACTTATGCTTGTTGTAAATTTGACTAAAAAGAAAAGAAGAGTGTAAGGACATTAAGGGTAAAGGGGAAGTCTATTGATTAAATAAGTGGTTATAAGAAAAGTATCATTCCAATTATGTAAGGGCATTAAAGTTGCTACCAATAGAGTAAGACCAACCTTAACAAGGTGCCTATATTTTCTTTCTATTATGCCATTTTGGTGATGAGTGTATGGACAAGCTACTCTATGAATTATTCCATGTGTAGATAGGAAATTACTAAAAACACGAAATTCCTCTCCTTAATCTGATAGAAAAGATTTGATTTTGGTATCAAACAAGAGTTCAAACAAGGATTTAAATTACATAAAAGCAATTATAGCATCAGACTTGTTTTTCAACAAATAAACCTAGGTAAACTTGGGAGAAGTATTAATAAAAATGATATGATGCTGGAAACAATTAGAAGATTTTATGGGTGCAAGACCCTAGAGATCGCTATGAATAAGTTGTAATGGTTTCATGTAAACAAAATTAGATAAAGAAGATGGAAATCATGTGATTTACAAAGGCAACATGCTTTGCACAAATCAAAGGCACTTTCATTAGCAACATGTATATTACAAGTAGTAAGAATATATTTTACAATATAAGAGGAAGGATGGCTCAACCTCATGTGACAAAGATGAAAATTAGAAGACAAAGAAAAGTTTGTAAAAAATAAAAGACCATATGCACTTGCAACCGAATGAGAGTTCTTGAGAGGTTGAGTAGCCTTAAGAGGATGTTGTAGATGACAATCATCAAAACTATAGAGTCTATCTTTAGCTTGAACCTTTAATAAGACTTCCTTGGAGTCTTGGGACCTAACAAAACAACAAAAGAGGTGAAATTGGAAAAAATATTGAGTTATCCAAGGAAAATTTTGAGACACATTAGATTTTTAGTGAAAGAAAGAACATTGAAAAGGTTATGAAGAAGGAAAGGAGAAGGAACCAAGAAAGAAGTCAAATAGGACTGCCAATACAATTAATATATAGACTTATGCTATTACCAATACAAACTTAATCTAGACCAGTAAATTTAACATAATGCATTAAGTTCTAACTGTAAGAAGTAATGTGATGAGTTGCACTGCTTTTGGGATATCAAGTAGTATTAAGAACAAATTTAGGTTTGGCAGGTATAAAAGCTATGTACTCTAGTGCTCTAGGACTAAAATGTTGATACTTGCCTTGTGAATGATATTGTTGAGTTCTAAACTACTGTGACTATGATTGACTCTGATAGTTCTAGTTATACCTATGAAAATAGCTCAATGCATTATGCCATTTTTGAAAACATACTTGATAAGTAACTGACCTATTGCCAAATCTCCCTCTTCCTTATTTTCAAAAACCTATACTTGAAGTACCTTGAAAGTTAAACTATTAAAAATTGGAGCTCGAACCATAACCTCCTTGATTAGAAGTTTGAAAAGCATTATGAGTGTAATTACTTTAATGATCACGAGTATTAACTTTGCCTATAATGTGTGTACATATAAAGCTTGCAGAAACAATATTAATCACTTTATTATGTCTATCAAAATGACTTTATTTTGCCAAAAATAGTGATTCAATCTCTTCTACACTAATATCTTAATATTGCAACACAATAGAATTAACAGACGTAACAACACAATCATAATCATTAAGTAATCTATCTAGGATTTCTTCAACATGATTGTTATCTATCACTTCACATCCAACTGAAATCAACGAATTGATACTACCTTTGATCTCAAGTAGGTATTTTGCAATCAAATATGATCATTTCTTTGTATGCTGTAATTACAATTTGTACTGCTTAACTCTAGCTTTAGTGTTGGTTGCAAAATGTGTATGCAATGTCAGAACGCAAGTGCACGTATCGTGACCAAGTAATAAAATGATGAGTGAGTATTGTCCCACAAGGAGTGTACTAAAAACTACTATAGAATACTTTGACTTGTGAAATGCTATAGCAAAATTTGGTTGGTTCACAAGATTTGTGTTCAAGATGGGTTAGGATTGAACAAACTCAATAAGACTATAAGTAAGCTGAGGGATACTAGGGTATAAAAGAAAGGGATATTAGGTGAACCAGGGTTGTTTCAGGGTTGCCATGAACTTCTGCACTCATTTTGCTCTAGAAATTGCTGCAGCAATTTCCTCAGTGCCTAGTCTTTCTTGAATGGGGTCTTCCCAGACTTCCATCCCATGCAACTCTAGGGTTTGGACACATATCCCTGTATTAATCCTAACCCCAGAATTGTGAATGAAACTCCTAACCATTGGGCTAAATGGGTCAACCATATATCCCTATATTGGCTAATCCCACACATTCAACTCCTTCTCCAGCCTCCACCACCCTTCCAGGTAAATATTGGCCTATTCTTCCTCTATCAAATTTTAGTTATCAGAAGAAATTAAAACATCCACACACAGTTGAATGATACAGCAAAGCTGCAGCAAAATCATTGATGAATTATGTAACAACTCCATTTAAGTATCAATTTTTTTTAAATACCATGAAGTTATTACCTTATTACAACTTAACTCAATATAACATTTATTTAACTTATACAATACAGAGTTCACATACATGTCATTAATCAAAACATACGTACAACATATCAAACACATAAAAATCTACATCTTATTTATTTTGGTTGACCAATTCCGGAGATACAGGTGCGGGTGGTTGCACCTTCACCGGGATATTAGCCAACTCGACCACAAACATTTTATTTGCTTCTGGGATCTGCCCAACATAAAGTACTCGATCCAATGTGCACTAAAATCCAGAGCTATAGAAAAATCTGTATAACTAATTTTTTGAACATGATATGGAAATATAGTGAGAATTAAATCCCAATAAGTTCAACAATAAATCATCATCAATATAGGTCATCACGTCATGTTCAACTGTATAAACTACAAAAAATATCTTTAGTCACATGAATGCATTATATCTATGCACATAAGAATCATACAGTAATGATATGTATGATAGGATTAACTATTTTTAGAATATCATATGATGACTATCAATTTATTCTCATATCAAGCTACTCCAGTCAAGGTGAGTATTTTCTACTCTTCGGTACGGGCTTTTCTCGCTCCGTCTGACATGGCCCACTTTCTCTTTCTTTTCTCATTAACATGATCATAACCGTTGATAGGGCGTCCCTTACTGGTGCACCACACGGATTGCCATGTGACTATGCTCATTTCTTTTCTTTTCACAATGATAGCCAAAAATATGCTTTCAATAACAAGTATGTTCATCAAAATATAACTATTACCATAAATCATTGGTAATCATGCAATGAACATAACCATTTCAAATATCACTTTATAAAATATTTCCATGTTAGAATTTCACACTTAAGATGGTAAGAAGTTCATACAATGGCAATGACTATAGCATATACTAGTCATTTATTATTTTCATTTATAAGATTTGTCTTCTTTTTTAAATATTAATTTCATCTCTTTATTTTCTTTATGCTTGGCTTTTAGTCAATTTCTTCTTATGTATATCATTTCTAACACATGTTCTTACAAATTTATAGAGCATTTTTCTCCAATTTGATTTCCACTATTATCTTATAGTTAAAGAGGTTCATCTAGGGTAGAAAAATGTTGAAAATAGGCTTCACCAGCTTCCAACACAGTCTGGCCATGTTCCAGGACACGGCCATGCTTTAAAAATACTTCAAATGTACTCAAAAACAGCCCCGAACACGGCTAACCCGTGCTTGAAGCACCCAAAACACGGCCTAGCCGTGTTTTGTGACCTTGACTCACTAATCAGAGCATAACTCCCTCATTTTAACTCCGATTGAGGTGATCTTGGTGTCTTTGGAAAGCTAAAACAATTATCTAAAACTATTATGTTAATCATATCAGCAAAACAGTAATAAATATTGGTGTTATTACTCCCTTAAATTCAATGTTATTTCTTCTTGGGTAGGTTCTAACCTTTACTTACTAATCTAACTATATCTCCCACATAAGAATTCCAAATTAAGTGATTCTAGTGGCTAAACATCCGTGACACATAAATATATAATTCATATGCTAACCATTTATTTTAATTCCTTAGATAAGTTTCCCAGAAATTAAAACACTGAAGCTATCCTAACATATTCTTCCCTGATTAACCATTTTCTGACCTTTGTTTACTAATAAGAACATATCTACCTCATATGAACTCTAAATTGAATGATTCTAGTGGTTAAAATTCTGTGACACATATATCTATAATTCATATGTTAACCATTTATTTTAATTCCTTATAGATTGTTCCCATAAATTAAAACACCGAAGCTATCCTAACATATTCTTCCCTAATTAACCATTTTCTGACCTTTGTTTACTAATCGGACCATATATACCTCATATGAACTCTAAATTGAATGATTCCAGTGGCTAAAAATCTGTGAGACATAAATTTACATTTTTTATGTTAAAACTTTATTTAGATTCCCTATAGAATGTTCCTGGCAATTAAAACGCAGAAGCTTAAAATTATGCCACCCATAGCCATACCCATGCAGAACTATCTACACCAACCTAAGTATTTAAACATACATCATATGCAAGATCAATATGTAACATGATATAGCAACATCCATGACCAATCATCAAAGTTTTAAGATCAAAATCTCATATAAATATTATAAGTTTCAAAATTTTTCTTTAAAAATAAATATTGTTAAACTTACCTGGAGCACTTAGTCCCCTAGACTTCTCCTTCCTCTTTCTTCCTTCCTTCCTCTCCTTTCCTCACTCTACCTGCTTCTATTTTTCCTCTCCCTTACTTGGACGAAATTCTAATGTTGTAAGGGTGGGTTTTCTTATATAGACCACCAAATAATTCACCTTTCATGATCATGGGTTTACCTTATCACAATTAGGATACACTTTGTTGAATTTTTGGAAAACAAACAACTTATGTTCTTGTCTTCCTCTTCCTTAGTCAAGATATGCATAGGAAAAGGAGATTTGTATTTTGAAAATTATGATGATATGTTCTTAAGATAAGGGACAAGGTCCCTTTGATTTAGGGATTCATTTCCATTTTCTTTTATCTTAAACAAGTATGATAGGTTTGCCTTTTTAGGTGGCAAATTTCTAGCCCTTGAATCTCCATTATTTGGTTGATATTATTTATGTGGGATAGGAATGTTTTGTCCTAATGCCATGTATTATCATACCACTTGCTAGAATTATGAGTGTAGAATATAGATGTTTTTGTCCTAAAGCCTTGTATTATCATGCCACTTGCCAAAATTATGAATGTAGAATCACACCACTTGCTAAATTTTTGTCTTAATGCCATGTAACCTAATCTTTATTATTATTACATTATTATATCCTCACCTAATTTATTTTATTTTATTTTTCCTCTTGGATTTGGGCTTATTTCTACCCATTATGGGCTTATTCCTACCCATTTTCTTTGCTTTGGATAAAATTCTACCTTTCTTGGAGGCCTTGGTCACATTTTCTTAATATTTAGGCTAATTGTCCAATTACTATATCCTAGTCCAAGTCTATGTTTTATTTCTAGCTTAGGTTATCCAATGGGCTTGCTAGAAACTTATGTGAAGTGGAAAAACTCTATATGAAGTGTCCATAGGTAAAAGCCCAATGTATGGGTAAAGATTTTAAACTTAGTAACTAGTTCTTGAATTAGGAAAAATTACCCTAATCCAATGTTCTTGAAATTTTAAGACCTTTACTTGTTTCTAAAAATTTACCTTCCTTATCCATGAATTTTGCATCTCTTTAGTATGTTATTTCTAATTTTTTATTATTAGATTTTCCCTCTTTATTTGTTCTCTTAATGTTAGAAACATTTTCTATGCATATACATAAGGTGAAGAATTTCTAAGGATTATATTTCCTTAGATATCTAAAATATTGTCAAATAAATTTTATTTCCTTAATTAAATATTTATGTACTTTTATTAATAAAAGCAACAAAGTTAGGGATGTTACAAATTAAGACGTGCTTGTGTTCATTACAACCCTTCTACAACCCTAGCTAGAAATTAGCCCAGCCTCATTGCTAAACTAGTTATAGACATTGGAAAAATACTAGTATGCAGTCTGAGTGATACAACTAAAATAAATAGACAAATGCAGTTTCCTACTAAACAATAAAAATCACAAAGGGATCGAAGGAATTCTGGAACAACAGTCTCGTCCTCACTCTAATGCTTCACCATGCAATGTTAGTGTATCCTCGGCTAGGGTGTTTTGTCACAACCCCCTCCCGTCAGGGATTCTGGGTTCACTCTTTCTATTTTCCTCTTTGTCCCCTGTAGCATCCTCTCCTTTCTACACTCTGTTTTTTGCCTTTTATAGTTAAGCCTTGTGGTCCCATTAAAGTGGCCTGATTATACTGACATTCTTCCTGCTTTTCGGCCAACACCTCTTCGAGCAGCTTTCTCTCCACTTCCAGTAGTGGAGACAGTTTCTGTGCCACCCAGCAGTCTACTGTGTCAGCTAGGTGCTCCTTTCCCCTGCTAGGTAGTGGCTGGGCCTGCTACACTGCTCTGACTTCCTGCCACTTGCACCATATCAAACAGGATCAGCTCCCAATCATCTGCATTATATTAAAAAGGGCCAAGCTCATTTAGTATCACTTGGTTTGCTGCCATATTTGCCGCATATGTATACTGAATTGTCACAGCAACCGAATGGGTGATCTTGCATCCATGGAATGCAAAATATCTTATTAAAATAGGGAGTATGAATGCTAATAAGTGAGAGTGCACAGAAAATAATTCCAAAAAAGCATGGAGAAACTCTAATGAATTAGAGTTATCAAACCCCCCCCCCAAACTTAAAGGTTTGCTTGTCCTTAAACAATTTGCTCTATTCACTACACCTCTTTTGATGAGTTCCATCCCTAGTCCCATGTATAGTTCCATATGGTCCTGCTGCTAGCTCTCAACTCTCAGAGTTGTGTCCATATAGGGAAAAACACATGCCTTCTTCCCAATCTCAACCTAAAAACTTCTTTGAAGTTGTGTGTGTGTGATATGGACAGTTTTCCAAGAGCCACTTGGGTCAAGGTCTGCCAAAGTCCTAAGATTCTCATGCTAATATATCGAGTCTCCTTACTTAGGACAAGTTGGCATACTTCATAGGCACAGCCAGGGCAGCAAAGATGGTGGTAGCTCACTGATTTTTCCTTTCTCTGTTTATATATATATATATATATATATATATATATATATATATATATATATATAACTATATATAACTATATTGTTCCAACAGAGGTCATTAGTGCCTTTTGACGTGAATGCCAACATGTACGATGAAGGCACCCAGTTACTTAGCCTTATCACCCCTTAAGCAGAATCCTACTCATAACTCAATGTCCCTGTTTTATAGAAAAGTACACATGGGGCTCATGCATACCCCTGGTTACTAAGGAACAACAGAGGCATTGGAGTGGCAATATTTCTTTCTTTTTCTCCACTTTCCCCCAAACTTAAGCCTTTCTAACAATAATCTTATGCCTGTTTTTAAAATTCAGCAGGAGGCTCTCAACATTAACTCTAAAAACTTAGGTCCAATTTCTGAAAAATCACTAAATTTCTCTTGCCAAACTGACCATAGCCCTGTGTTCATTATAGGAAGGTTTTGTGTGTGATTGGGTCAACATGCAGAGCTCCTATTCTGGCTATTAGTGAAATTCTTGATCTTCCTCACGGAGTATCCTAGAACTACAGTAGGTTATGAAATACACTAACTCATCTCTCTCGATATTTTTTTTATATATTTAAAATAAAAGCAACAAGTAATTGTACAAGCTTCCTAATTACTCAAACTAACCATACATCATTCGTAAACACAATCAGACAGAGGCACAAATTGGAGTATGCACATTCAGTCAAGTCCAGCACATGCAACAGTAAACACTACAGCAATAACTAAAACAACACTAATTCAATTCCCTAGCAGATGCAATAACAAACACTAGAGCAATCTATTTCACCCCCCAAACTTAAGGTTGAGCAGTGTCCCCACTGCTGATTATATTGTCAAATCCGTAAAGATGCACAGTTCGAAAACATGACCAGCAGCATGCAGAGCAGGGTAAAAAGAAAAATGCTAAAACAGCAAAAAAGGATTAGGAGTGAAGGGAAATTCCTAAGGGGCTTGCAGAGATGATGCAGCACCCTAATGGCAATGGTCCCTCAAAGATTTTGAGGAGCTATAGAGCCCACTCCTTCGTTGAGTTGGTTTGGGTAGGCTCTGGAGTTTTGTCTTCCCCTTTTTGATAGTGGCTGCTCTCTTTGCCAAGGGCTCATCATCCTCTGATGACTCCATGGCCTCATGAGTCTGTGGTGGGCAAGGTGTAACATCCCTAGT
Source organism: Gleditsia sinensis (assembly GCA_037074535.1). Classification (NCBI taxonomy): domain Eukaryota; kingdom Viridiplantae; phylum Streptophyta; class Magnoliopsida; order Fabales; family Fabaceae; genus Gleditsia; species Gleditsia sinensis. Next base: position 46,055,586 of record CM073464.1, read on the forward strand.
TTCGTTTCTTTTATTGATAAAAGTACATAAATATTTAATTAAGGAAATAAAATTTATTAGACAATATTTTAGATATCTAAGGAAATATAATCCTTAGAAATTCTTCACCTTATGTATATGCATAGAAAATGTTTCTAACATTAAGAGAATAAATAAAGAGGGAAAACCTAATAGGAAAAAAAATTAGAAATAACATACTAAAGAGATGCAAAATTCTTGGATAAGGAAGATAAATTTTTAGAAAACAAGTAAAGGTCTTAAAATTTCAAGAACATTGGATTAGGGTAATTTTTCCTAATTCAAGAACTAGAGTTACTAAGTTTAACATCTTTACCCATACATTGGGCTTTTACCTGTGGACACTTCATATAGAGTTTTTCCACTTCACATAAGTTTCTAGCAAGCCCATTGGATAACCTAGGCAAGAAATAAAATATAGACTTGGACTAGGATATAGTAATTGGATCGATAGCCCAAAAATTATGAAAATGTGACCAAGCCCTCCAAGAAAGGTAGAATTTTATCCAAAGCAAAGAAAATGGTTCATTAGGGAAGAATGTGTTAGGATAGCTTCTGTGTTTTAATTTCTGGGAATTATCTGTAGGGAATTAAAATAAATGGTTAACATAAGAATTAAAGATATATGTGTCACGGATTTGTAACCACTAGAATCATTCAATGTGGAGTCCATATGAGGTAGATATGGTCCGATTAGTAGTCAAAGGTCAGAAAATGGTTCATCAGGGAATAATATGTTAGGATAGCTTCTGTATTTTAATTTATGGGAATTATCTGTATGGAATTAAAATAAATGTTTAACATAAGAATTATAACTATCTGTGTCACGGATTTTTAGCCATTGGAATCATTCAATTTGGAGTCCATATGAGGAAGATATGAGTTGATTAGTTGTCAAAGGTCAGAAAATGGTTCATCAGGGAAGAATATGTTAGGATAGCTTCTGTATTTTAATTTATGGGAATTATTTGTATGGATTTAAAATAAATGGTTAACATAAGAATTATAGATATTTGTGTCACAGATTTTTACCCACTGTAATCACTCAAGTTGGAGTCCATATGAGGTAGATATGGTCTGATTAGTAGGTAGAGGTCAGAACCTATCCGAGAAGAAATAACATGTACATTTAGGGAGTAATATCACCTTAATTTATTAATATTTCGCTACAATGTTCAACATAATAGTTTTAGATAATTGTTTTATCTTGAAATTGACACCAAGATCACCTACATCAGAGTTCAATTGAGGGAGTTATACTCTGATTAGTAAGAGAAGGTTAGATATGATGAAAACCTGCATCAAGAAAATAAAGAAATAAAATTAATATTTAAAAAAGAAGATGAATCTTATAAATGACTAGTATATGCCATAGCCATTGTCATTGTATGAACTTCTTACCATCTTAAGTGTAAAATTCTGACATGGAAATACTTTATAAAGTGATATTTGAAATGGTTATGTTCATGGCATGATTACCAATGATTTATGGTAATAGTTATATTTTGATGAACATACTTTTTATTGAAAGCATATTTTTGGCTATCATTGTGAAAAGAAAAGAAATGAGCACGGTCACATGGCAATCCGTGTGGTGCACCAGTAGAGGACGCCCTACCAACGGTTATGATTATAATTATGAAAAAAGAAAGAGAAAGTGTGCCATGTCGGACGAAGCGAGAAAAGCCCGTATCAGAGAGTAGAGGATACTCACCCTGACTGGGGTAGCTTAAAATGAGAATAAGTTGATGGCCATCATATGATATTCTGAAAATAGTTAATCCCGTCATACATATCATTACTGTATGATTCTTATGTGCATAGATATAATGCATTCATGTGACCAAAGATATTTTTTGTAGTTTATATAGCTGAACATGACATGATGAACTAGATTGATGGTAAATTATGATTTATTGTTGAACCTACTGGGATTTAAATCTTACTATATTTTCATATTATGTTCAGAAGAATAATGCAGATTTTCTCAATGACACTTATTATTTCCGTACGTTGGATCGAGGTGCCCTACCTTAGGCAACTACCAGTTATATCAGATGTATCTGTAGTAGATGTGACTATGATTCCAGTGGAGGTGCCACCTACACCAGTGTCCCCAGAAGTAGTCGACATAGATGATTAGAACTAATATGTATCTTTGTACAAATATTTGTAAAATAATGGTGTGTATCGAAACTCAGTATTGTATCACTGTTAATAACAATTATGCTTGGTTAAAGTGATTATTATTACGAGTTAAGTGGTTAGAATTAAAGTAGTAATAACTTCACAGAATTTTACAAATATAAAAAAAAAATTTTGTTACATTTACATAAATAGAGTTGTTACACAAGGCTGCTGCTCATGGCTGTGGGAAGAGTCTTGGGACTCTTGGCCTTTTTTAGACTGAGGCTTTGGGGTCCTCTGCGCTTCCCCAGTTGTGAGTGTAGTATTTCTGAGGGGAAGTCTGGAAAGGGGAAGAATTGTCAAAAAATTTGCTCAAGTGTTTGTTGGAGGGCAATGTCCTTTTGTTGTTGGTACTGCCAGAAGGTGTGCTAGCGCTTGAGGAGTAGAGATTGCTGCTTCAAGATTGTGTTTTGCTACTGAAGTAGGAGTTGTAGGGTCTTGTCAGCTGGGTAAGGAGCAAACGGTGGATGTAGCTTGGTCTGCTGAGGGTGGTGGTGCTTGTGGGCAGCTGGTGGGTCTGGAGTAGCTTTATCTTAGATAATTCGACCAATGGTGATGCTGCTAATGGGGCTGCCCCCCTTGAGTGCCTCCTCGTCGATTGAGATTGGCACCCTACTGTGTTGGCACAGCAGGGTGATGAGGGAAGGGAAGAGGAGGCTTCCCTTTCTCTGGCTTGCACACATTCTAATTTGTTCACTGGTGACTCTGCCCACATTAATAGGCCTGCCTGAGATGATAGCATCAACCATTGCTACCCTGTCTCTGCTCACTGTTTGCCTGTGTGTGGAGGGCAAAAGGCGAGTTTTAAGAAAGTGGTACCACACCTTTGCTGCCGGTACCAAAGAGGCTCGATTGATAGTGGTGGCACCCTGTGGAGATTTGTTCCAGTGTGTGCCTGGGACGCACACTCGGGTCAGCATTTCTTGCCAGTCATTATCCTGCAAACCCTCTAAATGTTCTTTATATTTGTCCTCCTCATCAGGCAGATTGTAGACCATGTTAATGGAGGCTTGGTCTAACAGAACCCGAGTCTCCCTAACTCTAACCCACTCCTTGTTGTCTTACGGAAAGTTGGCATAGAACTCCCTTACTAGAGGGATAAGGGCAGTTCATGGGTGACTGACAAAGGTTTCCCATCCCCTCTGCTTGACCACGGCTGCCACATACATCGGCAGACCTAAATCCTCTATCGTAAAGAAGGTGAAACCCTTCTCTGCGCAGAAATTTCGTAGCAAGATTTCTTCATCGTGTCTCTGCTTGTTTTCTTTAGTGGTGAACTTTTGTGCTTTGCTCACCTTCCTTGCCACAGTCTTAATCCTCGGCATTGTTGGTTGTCGGGGGGAATTCTGAGAAATGTAGGTCTTTTGGTGCAAAGGAGGCTCCGATAAATGCAGGGGTTAAGAGTATAAGAGAGTTCTTGGAATGTAAAGGGGATGAGGGAATTGCCGAGTTGGGTTGGTTTTAATGAGGGATGTTTGTGACTTATGGGGTTCTTCCAGTTTTCCCGCCCCTTTTTGCTTTTGAGAACTTCTCTTTTGTCTTAAGCCCTTAGTGCCTCTTCGTGCTTCTTTTTTTTTTTAATAGGAGACTCCTTTCTTCAGGGCTGACTGCATTACTGCAGCAACTCCTGTGGCAAAAACTGGCTTTCCTATGCTTTTGCAGCAGCAGAGGTGGTTTGCACATAATTGTTTTTTTACAGTAAAGCAAAGACTGACTTTCACACAGTTTTGCTGTAGCAGAGCAAAGATTGTCCTGTAGAGTGTTGTTTCCCAACCTGTGAAACAAACACAAATGATATTAGATTCACGATTTAAACTATCTATAAACTATTAAATAAAACAACAACAAATTTAAACATGGGTTGCCTCCCATAAGTGCTTGTTTTAGAGTCAACAGCCTGACTTCTTCCCTGTTCATTCCTCTTGGAAATGGATTGAGGTGTGCTGGTGATCCATATCACCTCCCAGGTAGTACTTGATTCGTTGTCTATTAACCCTGAATGCCTTCCCTTCCTTTTCTTCTTCCAGTTCAATGGTTCCAAAAGGGAAGACCTTGCTAATTCGGAAGGGCCCAGACCAACGAGATTTTAATTTTCCAGGGAACAGGGTCAGCCTGGAGTTGTACAGCAACACTCTCTGTCCTACTTCAAAGTTCCTTGGTTGTATCTTCTTGTCATGCCATTGCTTTGCTTTCTCCTTGTATAGCTTGGCATTCTCATAAGCTTGACCATGGAATTCCTCCAGCTCATTTAGCTGCAGCATCTTTTTCTCACCAGCAGCTTCCAAATTCAGATTTAGCTCATTCACTACCTAATACGCCCGATGCTCTAGATCTACTAGCAGATGACAAGCCTTACCAAACACCAACTTATATGGTGACATCCCCAGCGGTGTTTTATAAGCTGTTCTATTAGCCCACAATGCATCATCCAGCCTCAAAGACTAATTCTTCCTAGTCGGGCCTACCGTTTTCTCCAGAATTCTCTTGATTTCTGTAACAACTCCATTTAAGTATCAATTTTTTTTTAAATACCATGAAGTTATTACCTCGTTACAACTTAACTCAATATAACATTTATTTAATTTATATAATACAGAGTTCATATACATTTCATTAATCAAAACATACGTACAACATATCAAACACATAAAATCTACATCTTATTTATTCTAGTTGACCAATTCCGGAGATACAGGTGCGGGTGGTTGCACCTTCACCGGGATCTAAGCCAACTTGACCACAAAAATTTTATTTGCTTCTGGGATCTGCCCAACATAAAGTACTCGATCCAACGTGTACTAAAAGCCAGAGCTATAGAAAAATCTGCATAACTAATTTTCTAAACAAGATATGGAAATATAGTGAAAATTAAATCCCAGTAAGTTCAACAATAAATCATCATCAATATAGCTCATCACATCATGTTCAGTTGTATAAACTACAGAAAATATCTTTGGTCACATAATGCATTATATCTATGCACATAAGAATCATACTGTAATGATATGTATGACAGGATTAACTATTTTGAAAATATCATATGATGGCCATCAACTTATTCTCATTTCAAGCTACCCTAGTCAGGGTGAGTATCCTCTACTCTCCGGTACGGGCTTTTCTCGCTCCGTCTAACATGGCACACTTTCTCTTTCTTTTCTCATAATCATAATCATAACTGTTGGTAGGGCGTCCCCTACTGGTGCACCACACGGATTGCCATGCGACCATGCTCATTTCTTTTCTTTTCACAATGATAGCCAAAAATATGCTTTCAATAACAAGTATGTTCATCAAAATATAATTATTACCAAAAATCATTAGTAATCATGCTATGAACATAACCATTTCAAATATCACTTTATAAAATATTTCCATGTCAAAATTTCACACTTAAGATGGTAAGAAGTTCATACAATGGCAATGGCTATGGCTATACTAGTCATTTATTAAGATTCATCTTCTTTTTTAAATACTAATTTTATTTCTTTATTTTCTTGATGCAAGTTTTCATCCTATCTAACCTTCTCTTACTAATCAGAGCATAACTCCCTCAATTTAACTCTAATGTAGGTGATCTTGGTGTCAATTTCAAGATAAAACAATTATCTAAAACTATTATGTTGAACATTGTAGTGAAATATTAAGAAATCAAGGTGATATTACTCCCTAAATGTATAGTTATTTCTTCTTGGATAGGTTCTGACCTCTACCTACTAATAGGACCATATCTACCTCATATAGACTCCAACTTGAGTGATTCTAGTGGATAAAAATCCGAGAAACACATATCTATAATTCTTATGTTAACCATTTATTTTAATACCATACAGATAATTCCTAAAAATTAAAATACAGAAGTTGTCCTAACATATTCTTCCCCGATGAACTATTTTCTGACCTTTGACTACTAATAAGCTTATATCTTCCTCATATGGACTCCAAATTGAATGATTCCAGTGGCTTAACATCTATGACACACATAGATATAATTATTATGTTAACCATTTATTTTAATTCTATACAGATAATTTCCAGAAATTAAAATACAGAAGCTGTCCTAACATATTCTTCCCTGATGAACCATTTTCTGACCTTTGCTACCTAATCGGATCATATCTACATCATATGGACTCCAAATGGAATGATTCCAGTGGCTAAAAATCCGTGACACATATATCTTAAATTATTATGTTAATAATTTATTTTAATTCCCTACAAATAATTCCCAGAAATTAAAACACAGAAGCTATCCTAACATATTTTTCCCTGATGAACCATTTTCTGATCTTTGCTTACTAATCAGACCATATCTACCACATATGGACTCTAAATTGAATGATTCTAGTGGATAAAAATCCATGACACACATAGCGATAATTCTTATGTTAACCATTTATTTTAATTCCATACAGATAATTCCCAAAAATTAAAATACAGAAGCTATCCTAACATATTCTTCCCTGATGAACCATTTTCTGACCTTTAACTACTAATCAGCTCATATATTCCTTATATGGACTCCAAATTGAATGATTCTAGTGGCTTAAAATCCATGACACACATAGCTATAATTCTTATGTTAACCATTTATTTTAATTCCATATAGATAATTCCCAGAAATTAAAATACAGAAGCATAAAATTCTACCACCCATAGCCATACCCATGCAGAACTATCTACACCAACCTAAGTATTCAAACATACATCACATGCAAGATCAATATGTAACATGATATAGCAACATCATGACCAATCATAAAAGTTCTAAGATCAAAATCTCATATAAATATTATAAGTTTCAAAAGTTTTCTTCAAAAAGAAATATTGTTAAACTTACCTGGAGCACTTAGTCCCCTAGACTTCTCCTTCCTCTTTCTTCCTTTCTTCCTCTCCTATCCTCACTCTACCTTGCTTCTATTTTTCCTCTCCCTCACTTGGACGAAATTATAATGTTGTAAGGGTGGGTTTTATTATATAGACCACCAAATAAATCACCTTTCATGATCATGGGTCTACCTTATCACAATTAAGATACACTTTGTTGAATTTTTGGAAAACAAACAACTTATGTTCTTGTCTTCCTCTTCCTTAGTCAAGATATGCATAGGAAAAGGAGATTTGTATTTTGAAAATTATGATGATATGTTCTTAAGATTAGGGACAAGGTCCCTTTGATTTAGGGATTCATTTCCATTTTCTTTTGTCTTAAACAAGTATGATAGGTTTGCCTTTTTAGGTGGCAAATTTCTAGCCCTTGAATCTCCATTATTTGGTTGATATTATTTGTGTGGGATATGAAAGTTTTGTCCTAATGCCATGTATTATCATACCACTTGCTAAAATTATAAGTGTACGATATAGATGTTTTTGTCCTAAAGCCTTGTATTATCATGCCACTTGCCTAAATGATGAATGTAGAATCACACCACTTGCTAAATTTTTGTCTTAATGTCATGTAACCTGATCTTTATTATTATTATTATATCATCATTTATTTTATTTTATTTTATTTTTCCTCTTGGATTTGGGCTTATTTCTACCCATTATGGGCTTATTCCTACCCATTTTCTTTGCTTTGGATAAAATTCTACCTTTCTTGGAGGGCTTGGTCACATTTTCATAATTTTTGGGCTATTGGTCCAATTACTATATCCTAGTCCAAGTCTATGTTTTATTTCTTGCTTAGGTTATCCAATGGCTTGCTAGAAACTTATGTGAAGTGGAAAAACTCTATATGAAGTGTCCATAGGTAAAAGCCCAATGTATGGGTACAGATTTTAAACTTAGTAACTCAAGTTCTTGAATTAGGAAAAATTACCCTGATTCAATGTTCTTGAAATTAAGACCTTTACTTGTTTCTAAAAATTTATCTTCCTTATCCAAGAATTTTGCATCTCTTTAGTATGTTATTTCTAATTTCTTTGCTATTAGGTTTTCCTTCTTTATTTGTTCTCTTAATGTTAGAAACATTTTCTATGCATATACATAAGGTGAAGAATTTCTAAGGACTATATTTCCTTAGATATCTAAAATATTGTCTAATAAATTTTATTTCCTTAATTAAATTTTTTATGTACCTTTATCAATAAAAGAAACGAAATTAGGGATGTTACAATTTTCTTGTTGGAGCTTTCAGCCTGCCCACAGGTTTTTGGATGATAAGGTGTTGCCACCTTATGCCTTACTCCATATTTGGCCAGTAGTGCTCTGAACTGCCTATTGCATAAATGGGTTCCTCCATCGCTGATGATGGCTTTGGGGGTTCTAAACCTTGTAAAGATATTCTTCTTCAGAAATCTGGTTACCACCTTTGCATCATTAGTTTGAGATGCACTTACTTCCACCCACTTTGAGACATAATCAACAGCTACTAGGATGTATTAGTTCCCAAAACTTGCAGGAAATGGGCCCATGAAATCTATTCTCCATACATCGAATAATTCTACTTCTAGGATGTTGTTCAGTGGCATTTCATGCGTTCTAGAGATGTTTCCTGTCCTCTGGCACCTATCGCAGTGCATCACAAAGGAGTAGGAGTCCTTGGATAGAGAAGGCCAGTAGAACCTTGCCTGTAGTACCTTGTTGGTAGTCCTCACTCCTCCAAAGTGGCCTTCATAGGGTGAATCATGGCATTGCTGCCAAATTTGCTCCATCTCTTCGCTGGGAATGCATCTTCTTATCATCTGATTAGCACACTGCTTGAAAAGATACGGTTCATCCCAATAGTATGAGTTCACCTCATGCAAAAATTTCTTCTTCTGCTGTGACGTCAAATCTGGTGGAAACAAGCCACTCACCAGGTAGTTTACATAGTCAGCATACCATGGCACACCAACTTGGGTCATGAGGAGTAGTTGTTCATCTGGAAATTTCTCATTAATTTCTTCTGCTCCTACGCGTTCCCCTTCCAGTCTGGAGAGATGGTCTGCCACCTGATTTTTAGTTCCCCTTCTATCCCTGATTTCCAGATCGAATTCCTGGAGCAAGAGCACCCATCTAATGAGCCTGGGCTTGGAATCCTTTTTCCTAACCAGGTGTTTGATGGCAGAATGGTCCGTGTGCACTATCACTTTTGTTCCTACCAAATATGATCTGAATTTCTCAAAGGAAAATACCACTGCAAGCAGCTCCTTCTCTATCATTGTGTACTTTAGCTAGGCCCCTTGCAGCATCTTACTTGCATAATATATAGAATGAAAAACCTTATTCCTGCGCTACCCAAGGACTGCTCTCAATGCTGCCTTACTTGCATCACACATTAGCTTAAATAGAGAGGTCCAGTCTGGTGCCACAATAATTGGTGCTGTGCTCAACTTCTTCTTGAGGTCACAGAATGCTGTTATGCAACTTTCATCAAAGCAGAAAATTATGTCCTTCTCTAGCAAACTGCATAGAGGTCTAGCAATCTTGGAGAAGTCCTTGATGAACCTCCTGTAGAATCCTGTATGGCCAAGGAAGCTTCTAATACCCTTGACTGAGGTGGGAGAAGGCAGCTTCTCTATGATCTCTACTTTGGCTTTGTCAACCTCCAGTCCATTTTGAGAGACTTTGTGTCCCAGCACAATCCCCTCCTTTACCATGAATTGACACTTCTCCCAGTTCAACACCAAGTGTGTTTCCTCACATCTTTGTAGGACTTTAGCAAGGTTTCCCAAACATAGGTTGAAAGAGTCCCCTAAAACTGAGAAGTCATCCATGAAAATTTCCACAAATTGCTCAGTCATATCTGTGAAAATTGCCATCATGCACCTTTGAAAAGTTGCTGGAGCATTTCATAGTCCAAACGGCATCCTTCGAAATGCAAAGGTGCCATAAGGACATGTGAATGTAGTCTTCTGCTGGTCTTCGGGTGCTATAGCAATCTGATTGTACCCCAAGTACCCATCTAGGAAACAATAGTATTCCCTTCCTACAAGTCTGTCCAGCATTTGGTCAATGAATGGTAGGGGGAAGTGATCTTTCCTGGTGCTTTTGTTCAGTCTCCAGTAATCCATGCAAATCCTCCAGCCAGTCATAACCTTGGTGGGGATGAGCTCATTGTTTTCATTTTCCACCACAGTCATGCCCCCTTTCTTGGGTACACATTGGATCGGAGAACCCAGGAGCTGTCTGATATGGGGTAAATAATCCCAGCATTTAACCACTTGATGATTTCCTTCTTTACCACCTCTTTCATTATTGGGTTGAGCCTCTGTTGAGATTATATAGACCTTTTTCATTGCTCTCCAAAAGGATCTTATGCATGCAAAATGAGGGGCTGATACCTTTTATATCGGCAAGGGTCCAACCAATCGCTTTTCTAAATTTTTTCAACGTCAGGACTAGTTTCTCCTCTTGCTCTCTTGTCAAGAGTGCTGAGATGATCACAGGAAGAGTGGTTGTTTCTCTTTGATATGCATACTTGAGGTGTGCTGGTAGTGGCTTCAGCTCCAAGATTGGTGGTTCCTCCACTGATACCTTCGGCAGCTTGGATTTTGGTGAGGACAAGTCTATTGGCTCCTTCATCGGCCCCTGCTTCCCAGTGCCGTGTCTGGCTTCAATCCAGGCCCATTCTTCCTCGTTTTCCCTTTCTGAATCAGAGTTATCTGTCCATAGAACTGGTGATGGGCCTTGCAACATTTTTCAAACTGCTCTGATGCTAATGTGTCTATCATAGACACAACTGAACATTCCTTTACTTCACTAGGGAACTTTATGGACTGGAATACATTGAATGTAACTTGCTCATCTTGGACTCACATGGTTAGTTCCCATTTTTGAACATCAATTAATGTTCGGCCAATTGCTAGGAATGGTTTGCCTAAAATAATTGGCACCTCTGCATCAGCTTCATAGTCTAATATTATAAAATCTACTAGGAAAATGAATTTGTCCACGTTAACCAGGACATCCTCGATTTTCCCTTCTTGATGTGCAATGGATCTATTTGCCAATTGTAGTGAGACTGTAGTAGGCCTTACTTCTCCAATCCCCATCTTCTTGAATATGGCCATTGGCATGAGGTTGATGCTTGCTCCCAAGTCACAAAGTGCCTTGCCAAAATACTGGTTCCCGATAGAACATGGTATGGTGAAACTGTCTGGATCCTTGAGTTTGGGTGGCAGCTTATTCTGTAGCACAGCACTGCATTCCTGTGTGAGAGTAACAGTCTCAAACTCCCTAAATCTTCTTTTCTTTTGTCAAGATGTCCTTCATGAACTTTATGTAGATTGGCATTTGCTCTAGTGCTTCCACCAAGGGTATGTTGATGTGCAGCTGTTTGAGGACATCCAGGAATCTCCTAAACTGTTGGTCATTCTGCTGTTTCTAGAATCTTTGAGGAAATGGTGGAGGTAGCTTAGTTTGCTGCACGTTTTGCTGTGGCAAAGTTGCAGAATTTTGCTGTGGCAAAGCTGCAGCATTTCCTCCAGAGATTCCTGCTTCCTCCCTTTCTTCCTCGACTTGCCTCTGCTTGTCTTCCTTCTTTTCTGGGGGTACCGTGAGGTCTTTCTGGTCCTGTCTTCTTGCTTTGGTTGCTTCCACCACCTTCCCACTTCTCAGAGATATAGCCTTGCAATGCTCTTTCCCTTCTCTCCTAGGGGTTTAGTATTGCTTGGAAGTGTCCGTTGAGGTCTGCTTTTTAATTCATTGGCAAGCTGTCCCACTTGGGTCTCAAGATTTCTTAATGAGGCAACTTGACTCTGGATCAGAGCATCATTTCTTGCCATATACTCCTTCAATAGGGAATCTAGGGAAGTGGGAGTTTCATTAGGCTGATGCCTTTGCTGCTGAAATCCAGGGGGCCTATGGCCTCTGTGGGGCAAAGTTGCTCCCCTGTCCAGTACTATAATTACTCTAAGAAAAATTGGGATGCTGCCTCCAACCCGGGTTATTGATGTGATCTTAATTAAGCATGATATTAATACCTTTAAACTTACTTTTTGTTTGTTTTAAGTAAAATATAATTAGGAATTAGCTTAATTTTGTGTTTCGTGTTGTAGGAACAAAGGAAGAAGAAAAGAGAAGAAAAAGATAAGAAATTCATGGAAAAATGCTACATTGCAGGAATTCCAGACCTTCCACCACTATTTTGAGTATATCTCCCACTTAATAACTTTAATCAAAGTGATTCAAGTGGCTGTGAAACGATAAGACAATCCTTTACAACTTTTATGTTGAACACTTGGTCCAATTCGGGAGATTTCATACCATTACAATGCTCGTAAATCATAATCATAGTGCAGCAGGGTGAATTCTGACCTTTGATCACTAATTTTATCATATCTCATTCGATTTAAATTGGATTAAGGTGATTCTAGCGGCTATGGGCAGAAGAGATACTACAACTTTCATGTTCGGCACTTTGGCAAATTCTGGAGTTTTCCAGGCGCCGCGGCACTAGCAAGAGAGCGTCGCGGTGCTGCATCATAGCAGGTTCGGAGGGTCGTGGCGCTCCCTAGCGCGCCGCAGCATTTGTTGCCCAGAAGCACCGAGAGCCGTGGTGCCTGATGCCCAGCGCTGCGGCGCCCAAGCGTCAAAATCTAGAGTTCAACAGAGCTAGCCTAAGCGCCGCGGCGCCCCGTCAGAAGCCTTCCGAAGAGCCGCGGCGCCTGCCGCTGCACTAGTTCGCTGAATTCACAATTTTTAGGGTTTCTTGACACCAATTTAAGCCTGATGGGCCAGGATTTGACCTAGAAACACTCCTACTTCAATTAGGAGGAATTAATCTATAAAAATAGAGTAAAGCAAGCAGAGAAATCATCCAATCCTTCATCCAAGTTCTTCAATTCTTCTTTAGATTTTCTTATGGCCCTGTGTGGCTAGTTCTTTTTAGTTAGTTAAGGTAGATTGAAACCTCAAGAGATATTCATGCATTGTGAGATGTAGACTTGATTTTATTATTTCAATTTGAATTGAGTATTGATTATTCATCTGCTCTTCTTCTCAATGATTATTCATATGATTGCTAGGGAGGCCAACTAGTATATTGTTTGTCTTAATCTACTGCTGAATTTTGTTTTGAACAAAGTCTTCAATTCTGCAATTCATGAGGCAAATAGGTTTGAGAATTTTGGATTATAAATCATTGAACCTCTGATGAATAATTAACTAAATTAGATATAACCGATGTGTTTATATTTGTTTAGCTCTGTCAGTTTCTCTAGTTCTTCATGCGGCTAGTAAGATATGCTTTACCAATGTGCTAAAGGATTGCTTGTTAATTAGGGTTTAATTAGTGCGATTGTCATTAATTTACTAGACTTAAGGAGGAACAGGGTTAGAAACCCAATGATAGATATTCAATTACAGATTGATTATGTTGTCAATGATCAATGTAATCCCTTGACGGTAGATATCAACCGAAACCAACGCCTTTCTCATTAATTACTTTCTCTTATTTACTTTCATTACTGTTTACTTGGTTTTATTACAATTATCAATCCCCCTTTTCTTAATCACATAAGGTAATGCCAGTCTCTGTAGGATCAACCCTTACTCCCATTATTACAGGTTAGTTTTGAGGTAAGGTATTAATTTGGGTGTACCTGCGACAGTACGCACCAAATTTTGGCGCCGTTCCCGGGGACTGCGTCATTACTCTTTGTGATTTTTTGATTTGTGCATGTAACTCGTTCTTCTAATTCTCAAGATTTACAGTTCAATCCAGATATTGGAAAATCTGTATACAGGCACAGAAGAGAAATTCAAGAAGACGTTGATCAGGATAGGAGGAAGTGATCATGGCCAGACACCCCACTCTAATGGAGCTTGCAGCTTCTGATTTGCATCAGCAACCCTTATGCATTACTTTTCCTAATCTTGATGACAATGTTAATTTTGAGTTAAAATCTGGATTAATTCATCTCTTACCAAGTTTTCATGGTCTTGCAGGTGAAGACCCACATAAACATCTGAAAGAGTTCCATGTGGTATGTACCAGTATGAAGCCCCCTGGAGTAACTGAGGAATAAATAAAACTCAGGGCTTTTCCTTTTTCCTTAAAAGATTCAGCCAAAGATTGGTTGTATTATTTGCCCTCTGGTACTATCACTACCTGGAATGAGATGAAGAGAATGTTTTTAGAATGTTATTTTCCTGCATCTAGAGCCGCTACTATTAGGAAAGAAATATGCTGCATTAGGCAATTGCATGGTGAAACGCTTTATGAATATTGGGAGAGGTTTAAGAAACTTTGTGCAAGCTGCCCACATCATCAGATTAGTGAGCAGCTACTAATCCATTATTTTTATGAAAGTCTTTTGCAGGGAGATAGGAGCATGATAGATGCAGCTAGTGAAGGAGTACTAGTAGATAAGACTCCTGAAGTAGCCAGAGTCCTGATATCAAATATGGCTGCCAATTTCCAACAGTTTGGCGTTAGGCATGATCCTCCTATTAGGCATGCCCATGAGGTAAGTACTACTTCTCTTCAGAATCAAATATCTGAACTTACTTCTCTTGTGCGCCAAATGGCTACAGGTACACTTCAGCAAGTTAAAGTCTGTGGAATATGTTCAGTGATAGGGCACCCTACTGATATGTGCCCTACACTTCAAGAGGAATCCATAGAACAAGCTAACGCTGTAGGAGGTTTTCCTAGCCAACCAAATAGGTATGATCCTTATTCTAATACATACAATTTTGGATGGAAGGATCATCCAAATTTTAGGTATAGGAATGCGCAAAATAGGCCTGCAGGACAAAATTTTCAATAAAACCAACAGACCTATTATCCTAGACAGCATGCATCCTAGGATCATCAAGTAAGTAATCCATTGGAAGACATTGTGAAAACTCTTGTACATAACTCTCAGCAATTTCAACAAGAGACAAGAGCTAGTATTTAGAACCTGACAACTCAAGTAGGTCAGTTAGCAACCACAGTGAGTCGATTGGATGCTCAAAACTCAAGTAAGTTACCTTCACAAACTATGGTAAACCCAAAGGAAAATGTGAGTGCAATCATGCTACAAGGTGATAAAGAAGTTGAAACCCCAATGCAAGAGTTACATGCACCAACTGAGCAAGAGGAAGACAAGAATGATGCAACCATGGTAGGTAAGCATCCAAAAGGTAAGTTTGAACCTTTCTCTGAATATAAATCTAAACCTCCCTTTCCTAAAGCTTTGAAGGAAAATAGGATGAATGAGAGAACTTCTGAACTATATGATACCTTTAGAAAGTGTGAGATAAATCTTCCTCTTTTAGATGTAATCAGTCAGGAACCTCACCATGCCAATTTTTTAAGGGAATTACACACCCAACAGAGGAAGCAGAAGTTGAAAGGAGCTGAGAAAGTAAAAGTAGGTGAGCATGTTTCTGCAATTATTCAGAGAAAACTCCCTACAAAATGCAAGGACCCAAGTATGTTTCCCATTCCCTTCTCTATAGGCAACAATACATTTGATAAGGCCATGTTAGATCTAAGAGCATCTATTAATGTCATGCCATACTCTATCTATGCATCTTTAGCACTAGGACCTCTGAAAGAAACTAGTGTTCTAATACAATTGGCTGACAAATCTAACACCCTCCCTGAGGGTGTAGTTGAGGATGTTTTAGTACAAGTTGGTGATCTGATTTTTCTTACTGATTTTTATGTACTTAACATGGAGAGTGGTGATCAAACAACTCCAATTTTGTTAGGGAGACCATTCTTAAAAACATCTAAGGCCATAATAGATGTTCATAGTGGCACACTGACAATGGAATTTGAAGGAAAAATTATGAAATTCAGTAATTGCAGTGCCATGAAAGATCTCACTGCCTATGCTATTAATATGGTAAATTCTATAGCACAAGATGTTGAGCCTTTAGAGACAAAGGTTGAGAAATTAGCCTTGAGTGTTCACTTGCAGGAGAATAATGTAGAAGCTCCAAAAGTGCAACAAGCAGGTAAGGATCCCTTTACCTCAGAACTAAATTCTAATGCAAATGCACCTTCTATTTTGCAGGATCCTGGGTCTAATTTGTCACCTCTTCCCAATCACTTGAAATACTTAGAAGTAGGAGATGCATCACCTATTTTAGTTGCCAAGAATTTGGGTGTTAAAAAAGAGAGGAATTGATGCATATTCTTCAGAAAAAAAAGAAAGAAATGCCATTATAAAAACAATTGCAAACCTTAAAGGCATAGACCCGACTATAGAGTTGCATCAAGTTCTAGAAATCAAAGGGGTTAGACCCCTTAAAGGTAAGAAATCTTTCCCTTGGTTAGGACCACTTGTTATTACTAATGTGGCTTCTGGTTATGCAGTTGAATTTCAAGGATTGAATCAGTCCCAGAAATTTAAAGTGAACATCAAAGAGCCTACATGAACAAAGATAGGGAGCTGGGTCGAGCCAACGACATTAAACAAAGGCGCTTATTGGGAGGCAACCCAACATAATCAAAAAAAAAAGTGGGAATCAGAAATATTCATGGTCTAGTAATGCAACATGCTCATTCCACTCCAAACAAATTCAGGGAAGTTCACTTAACTCATATGTTTTTCTATATCTTTCCCTAATTCTTATCTTTCTTTTACATTGAGGACAATGTAAAGTTTGAGTGTAGGGGTGGAAGTTTATTTGTCTGAATTATTGTGACCCTATTATGAGTATTAATTTTCTAATTTTCACTATTAATGCATTTTTATTACGTTTAGCAAGTTGAGTGATTGTGTGAGTGTTTCAATTTATGTTTTGGGATGTTAGGCACAACCAACAGCCAATG
The DNA here is from genome assembly GCA_037074535.1 of Gleditsia sinensis. NCBI lineage: Eukaryota > Viridiplantae > Streptophyta > Magnoliopsida > Fabales > Fabaceae > Gleditsia > Gleditsia sinensis. Next base: position 46,072,486 of record CM073464.1, read on the forward strand.
ATATAACTATTAAAAAAAAATTTAGCTCTTGAAAAATGTAGAAAATTCATGGTTATATGCAATTTTATCCCTTTTGTAATTTATTACTTTTGACTTTAGAATCCTGAAATATTTTTGCACAATAAATTTGGGCATTCAATTTATCTTTTACTTAGAGAAGGTTTATATAATTCAAATATATATCACGATCTCCAAGGCTTCTAGAACTTATTTGAATGCTGCTTGAGGCGAAATCCTAGGTTAATACTATTATTTAGGAGATGATTTATGCATTATTTGATAGATTGAGCCTTTCTAGCCTAACCTAAGCAATGAAATATCCTTAGTTCCTCTATCTTAAGCTTAATGAACTTTTCCCTCTAAAAGCCACAAATGAGCCAAAAGCCAAATTTTGTATGAATATCCTTATTTTTCTTTATCCCATTCACTCACTCCATGATTATTTTGCTAAATACTTGTTTTGTAGAGCTTAAATTGACAAAAGGGTGGAAGGGTGGAGCAAGGAAAAGAAAAGAATTATGCAAAAAGAAGAAGAGAGAATTATGAAAAAGGAAGAAAATAAAATTTCAAAGAGAATAAAAGCATATGTTGTGGGTGAAAAAAAACTTTTTGGATGGATCAAACTCAATTGACGTAAGAAAATGAATGTGGGGGAAAGTCCTCCAAACTTGAAAAAGGTCAATAGATCATATTTAGTCATGTGATGTTGGGTGATTGAGCCTAAATTTGTATCCTTTATCCCACCTTATACCCTGGCCACATTACAAGCCAAATAAAGTCCTATTGATCCTAAAGGTAGTTTTGGCCTACATTAGTGGAGAGTGGCATGAAGAATAAGAATATGGAAATCCTAAAATATTTAGAGATCTACAACCAAAATTTTGGGACATATAAACTCATGGGTAAAAGAAAATTTAATAGCCCAAAACACACACACACTCGGGATTCAAGAGAATAAATTAATGGATTGCGTTCGGGTTAATCTTGCGCATGATATGATCTTTCAAAAATTTTCTTGAATATATTTTAAAGATATGAGGCAAAAATTTTGGTAAGCCTAACACTCACTACGTATATTGATTTTTGTTTTTGTCTTTAGGGATTATTTTGCTTGAGGAGAAGCAAAAGGTTGAGTGTGGGGGTATTTGATGTGATCTTAATTAAGCATGATATTAATACCTTTAAACTTAATTTTTGTTTGATTTAAGTAAAATATAATTAGGAATTAGCTTAATTTTGTGTTTTGTGTTGTAGGAACAAAGGAAGAAGAAAAGAGAAGAAAAAGATAAGAAATTCATGGAAAAATGCTACATTGTAGGGATTCCAGACCTTTCACCACTGTTTTGAGCACATCTCCCTCTTATGAACTCCAATCAAAGTGATTCAAGTGGAAGTGAAACGATAAGACAATCCTATACAACTTTTATGTTGAACACTTGGTCAAATTTGGGAGATTTCATAGTGTTACAGAGCTCGTAAATTAGAATCATAGTGCAGTATGGTGAATTCTGACCTTTGGTCACTAATTTTATCATATCTCCTTCAATTTAGATTGGATTAAGGTGATTGCAGTGGCTATGGACAGAAGACATACTACAACTTTCATGTTCGGCACTTTGGCAAATTCTGGAGTTTTCCAGGCGTCGCGGTTCTCGTAAGAGACCGTTGCGGCGCTGCGCCATAGCAGGTTTGGAGGGCCGCGACGCTCCTTAGCGCACGGTGGCATTTGTTGCCCAAAAGTACCGGGCACCGCGGTGCCTGATGCCCAGCGCCGCGGCGCCCGAGAGTCAGAATCCAGAGTTCACCAGAGCTAGCCTAGGCGCCGCGGTCCCCCGTCAGAATCTTTCTGAAGCGCCGTGGCGCCCGCCACCGCACCAGTTCTCTGAATTCGCGATTTTTAGGGTTTCTTGACTCCAATTGAAGCCCGATGGGCCAAGATTTGACCTAGAAACACTCCTACTTCGATTATGAAGAATTAATCTATAAAAATGGAGTAAAGCAAGCAGAGAAATCATCCAATCATTCATCCAAGTTCTTTAATTCTTCTTTAGATTTTCTTATGGCCCTGCGTGGCTAGTTCTTTTTAGTTGGTTGAGGTAGATTGAAACCTCAAGGGATATTCATGCATTGTGAGATGTAGACTTGATTTTATTATTTCAATTTGAATTGAGTATTGATTATTCATCTGCTCTTCTTCTCAATGATTATTCATATGATTGCTAGGGAGGCCTACTAGTATATTGTCTGTCTTAATCTACCGCTAAATTGTGTTTTGAACAAAGTCTTCAATTCTGCAATTCATGAGGCAAATAGGTTTGAGGATTTTGGATTATAAATCATTGAACCTATGATGAATAATTAACTAAATTAGATATAACCAATGTGTTGATATTTGTTTAGCTCTGTCAGTTTCTCTAGTTCTTCATACGGTTAGTAAGCTATGCTTTACCGATGTACTAAAGGATTGCTTGTTAATTAGGGTTTAATTGGTGTGATTGTCATTAATTTACTAGACTTAAGGAGGAACAGGGTTAGATACCCAATGATAGATATTCAATTACAGATTGATTTTGTTGTCAATGATCAATGCAATCCCTTGACGGTGGATATCAACTGAAATCAACGCCTTTCTCATTAATTACTTTCTCTTATTTACTTTCATTATTGTTTACTTGGTTTTATTACAATTATCAATCCTCCCTTTCTTAATCACATAAGGTAATTCCAGTCTCTGTGGGATCGACCCTTACTCCCTATACTACAGGTTAGTTTTGAGGTAAGGTATTAATTTGGGTGTACTTGCGACAATACGCACCAGTTATACGTGTTTGAGTAGGGATTGTTGTTGCAATTTATGTTTCCCACATAGCATACCGACTCCAGATTCGAAGGACAATTGTCGAATAAATAAGGCCCGTTGTATAGAACACACGATGCTCTACTCTCCTAGACTGCATTAGCTGCTTGAGGGCGGATCAGCTGCTGGTTTTTTAGGACATTCCCTAATGAAGCTAGCTGCGCTGTAAGATAAGTGACTTCACTTACTTCATGCAAGCTTGATGTCTTATTTCCAGTTGAGACTCTATCCATAGGCCATTGATAGTTATTGCTACCCATTCTTTTGAGCAGCTCATGTGCCTCATTGTATGTTTTGGACAGTAGTGCCTCATTAGCCCCTGCATCCACTATGGTTCGTGTCTGAGCATTAAGGCCGTTATAAAAGGTCTCCATCTGAATGCAGTATGGGATTCCGATATGAGGGCATCTCTGTAACAACTCTTTGTAACTTTCCCAGGTTTCGTATAGTGATTCTCCGTCTAGTTGCTTGAAGGATGTGATATCATTTCTCAATCTTGCATTCTTGGTAGGTGGGAAGTATTTTAGCAGAAACTTCTCTGCCATATCACTCCAGTTAGCAATAGAATCAGGTGGCAGAGAGTTTAACCACGCTCTAGCTCGATCTCTTAATGAGTAGGGGAACAGTTTCAGCCTGAGAACTTCATCTGTCACCCTATTCATCTTGAAAGCATCAGTGACTTCGATGAACACTCTTAAGTGAAGGTGAGGGTCCTCTGTAGGCATTCCACTGAATTGCCCTGCGGTCTACAGCATCTGAAACATTACTGGCTTGAGCTCAAAATGAAGAGCTTCAATTTCTGGTCTCACAATACTCAGGTTCAACCCATTCAGGTTTGGTTGAACATAAGCATTAAGGACTCTATCTCTGTCATCCATGTTATCTGCTCCATTCTAGTTAGCCATTTCTGCTTGTCGCTGGGGTCCCAACAGTCTTCTTCTTCTCAGAAGCGTTCTTTCTATCTCTGGATCTAGAGGTAGAAGCTCCCTGTCAGACCTGCTTATGCACTGCATTCACCTGCCCAAAATGACACCAGAGTGACTAAAAGATAAAATCCTTTACACAGTTAAATATCTAATAATAGTTTTCAAGTTGACACTCCCCGGCAATAGCGCCAAAAACTTTTTGGTTGCAAAATGTGTATGCAATGTCAGAACGCAAGTGCATGTATCGTGACCAAGTAATAAAATGATGAGTGAGTATCATCCCACGAGAAGTGTACTAAAAACTACTATAGAATACTTTGACTTGTCAAATGCTGTAGCAAAATTTGGTTGGTTCACAAGATTTGTGTTCAAGATGGGTTAGGATTGAACAAACTCAATAAGACTATAAGTAAGCTGAGGGATACTAGGGTATAAAAGAAAGGAGGGATATTAGGTGAACCAGGGTTGCTTCAGGGTTGCCATGAACTTATGCACTCATTTTGCTCTAGAAATTGCTGCAACAATTTCTTCAGTGCCTAGTCTTTCTTAAATGGGGTCTTCCCAGACTTCCATCCCATGCAACTTTGGGGTTTGGACACACATCCTTGTATTAATCCTAACCCCAGAATTGTGCGTGAAACTCCTAACCATTGGGCTAAATAGGTCAACCATATATCCCTATATTGGCTAATCCCACACATTCAACTCCTTCTCCAGCCTCCACCACCCTTCTAGGTAAATATTGGCCAAGTCTTCCTCTATCAAATTTCAGTTATCAGAAGAAATTAAAACATCCACACACAGTTGAATGATACAGCAAAGCTACAGCAAAATCATTGATGAATTAAGACGTGCTTGTGTTCATTACAACCCTTCTACAACCCTAGCTGGAAATTAGCCCAGCCTCACAGCTAAATTGGTTACAAACAATGGAAAAATACCAGTATGCCATCCGAGTGATACAACTAAAATAAACAGACAAATGCAGTTTCCTGCTAAACAATAAAAATCAAAAAAGGGATCGAGCGAATTCTAGAACAACAGTCTCGTCCTCACTCGAATGCTTCACCATGCAATGTTAGCGTATCCTCGGCTGGGGTGTTTTCTCACAACCCCCTCCCATTAGGGATTTTAGGTTCACTCTTTCTATTTTCCTCTTTGTCCCCCGTAGCCTCCTCTCCTTTCTGCACTCTATTTTTTGCCTTTTATAGTCTAGCCTTGTGGTCCCATTAAAGTGGCCTGATTATGCTGACATTCTTCCTGCTTTTCGGCCAGCACCTCTTCGAGCAACTTTCTCTCCACTTCCAGTAGTGGAGACAGTTTCTGTGCCACCCAGCAGTCTGTTGTGTCAGCTGGGTGTTCCTTTCCCCTGTTAGGTATTGGCCGCACCTGCTGCACTACTCTGACTTCCTGCCACCTACACCATATCAAACAGGATCAGCTTCCTATCATCTACATTATATTAAAAAGGGCCAAGCTCATTCAGTATCACTTGGTTTGCTACCATGTTTGCCGCATTTGTATACTGAATTGTCACAACAACCGAATAGGTGATCTTGCATCCATGGAATGCAAAATATCTTATTAAAACAGGGAGTATGAATGCTAATAAGTTAGAGTGCATAGAAAATAATCCCAAAAAAGCATGGAGAAACTCTAATGCAAAATTTAGGTTTGGCAGGTATAAAAGCTATGTACTCTAGTGCTCTAGGAATAAAATGTTGATACTTGCCTTGTGAATGATATTGTTGGGTTCTAAATTACTGTGACTATGATTGAATCTGATAGTTCTAGTTATACCTATGAAAATAACTCAATGCATTATGCCATTTTTGAAAACATACTTGATAAGTAACTGACCTATTGCCAAATCTCCCTCTTCCTTATTTGCAAAAACCTATACTTGAAGTACCTTGAAAGTTAAACTATTAAAAATTGGAGCTCAAACCATAACCTCCTTGATTAGAAGTTTGAAAAGCATTATGAGTGTAATTACTTTAATGATCACGAGTATTAACTTTGCCTATAATGTGTGTACATATAAAGCTTGCAGAAACAATATTAATCACTTTATTGTGTCTATCAAAATGACTTTATTTTGCCAAAAATAGTGATTCAATCTCTTCTATACTAATATCTTAATATTGCAACACAATATAATTAACAGACGTAACAACACCATCATAATAATTAAGTAATCTATCTAGGATTGCTTCAACATGATTGTTATCTATCATTTCACATCTAACTGAAATCAAGGAATTGATACTACCTTTGATCTCAAGTAGGTATTTTGCAATCAACTATGATCATTTCTTTGTATGCTGTAATTACAATTTGTACTGGTTGACTCTAGCTCTAGTTTAAGTTACAAAGAAGACATTGAGCTCATGTTAAACCTGAAATATGAAATTATAGCCAACAAGGCAAATCAAAATGTTAACACTAACCGAGGATAACATCCATGAGAGTAGCATTTTGTTTTGACATTTATAATCAAGGTAATCTTTGCTAATTATTCCTAATTCATGATTGCGATTAGTGCAAAACTTAGGAGGTATTGAATTTGCACCATCAAGAAATTTTTGAAGTTGATGCCCTTACACAACAGCTAAGATTTGTTGTTGCCACAACAAAAATTCGATTCATTTAGCTTGATTGAAATGTTGTGTGAAAAGGAAATAAATTTAGGTTTTTGTGCAAAAGTAGTGGCTAGATCTCCATTATTCTCCATTAGCAATGAGTAGAAATCACTTATACCATGTTACAAATCATATACATTACAAAGAGAAGAATAAGGAAGAAGATGAAGAGAGAGATGGAGAGAGAATTAGAAATTTAATTCATACTCAACATATTATAGTGGCAAGGTCTTCATAGAAGTATTAATGAACTATTAGTGCAACTAACGAACACATACAATATAATAACAACCTGTCCTATCTAGTTAATCATTATCTCTAAATAAGTGACTTAGTATTTCTTTCTTTTTTCTTGGGTCATGATACCAAATGTCTTAATTGATTTTTTTAAAAAAAATTATATCAATTTTACACATGTACCTAATAAATTTAACTTGATTTGGAATTATCAAAATATCAATTTTTTTAGAAAAAACGTTGAAAAATGCATGAATATGTGCATAAGTGAATGACCACATCCATGGTGAGAATTAAGTTAATAACTTTTGGTTTCCTTTCTGTAATAGCCTTAAAATAAAGAAAAAAATCTAAATAAATGAAAACTCTGAATTAAAGAAAAAGTTATGAATGTAAGTGAGGATTATGATAAATGGAGATAAGTACCATTGAAAATATGTTTATTTATTATATTATTTGAGGAATTATGAAGGTAATATGAGGACTTAAGTTTTGAGGCCAAATTTTGTAATTTTTTTAAATAATAATGTTTTGCTATAAAATATATATTTTTATTTTTAAATGATTATGTTTTACTAAAAGCAAATACGCTTTTAATGAAAATTATTTTTTTTACTTAAAATAATTATATTTGGCTTTAAATAAATTTTTTTATTACAATTTTTATTAATAAAAAATTATGATTTAAGATTTCAACTAAAGTTTCACAAGAATATAAATTTGGAGAAATTTTTAGGATGCTTTTGGATGAAAAAAAATATTTATATGTATATAATCAAAGAATAAATTTTAAATATTTAATTATTAAATAATAATAAGTGAGAAAAAAAATAGGGGGAGATACAAGTGTGTAGAATCAAAACGAAACCTTCATATATGAATAGTGTAAATAGTATTTTTCTCTCTTTCATGTTCTCTCTCTAGATTTGGAGTTCCTACTGGCCTCTGATCTCAACATTAAGGGTACCACTGCATTCAGGACGGAGAGTATTATGACTTTGGCCAAACAATTTTTCAAATCAGTCGTAGATCGAAAGTAGAAAATCTAAAAAAAATGTAAGTTCTAAAATTCATAATTAAAGACCTCAAATTGAAAATCTGACATCGTAGATAAATTCAGGAGATAGATAAACCTTAGAATATGAAATTTTTCGACCATCTGACACCTTTTTGTGCGTTGTGAATAGTAAATTCGGTCAGTATTTATAGTGATTCCGGTGGTGAATAGTATTTCCAATCATGAATAGTGCCCATCAGTTAACTAATGTTGACCAAGCTCCCGGAGGCTAAATTTTACAATTTCGGAATCATTTCCTAGGTTTTTGGACCATCTGAACTCGTTTTTTAGGTCTATTTTTGGATTGAAAAGTATATTTTAGGGCAGTCCAACTTGGAATCCTTACTCTATGAGTAGATAATTCTTTCTATAACTTATCATATGCTCTTCTTGAACTTTAAATATATAATTGGTTCTGTTTATAAGTTATTTATACTTTTATATGTCTCTGAAATATATTAAAATATCTGGTTTGTTTATTATCTGGCATATAGTTCAAGAAGAGTATGGTTTTGAAAATAGATTTTTGAATTCATTGAATATGTGATTCTAAATGTATTTCTCATTATATGGTAAAGGAAATATATTGTGTACGTGGCATTGATATGTAAAACTGTAAGATTGCCTTGAAAAAAGGGCATGTATATGTGATAACCTTGATTGAAAAATTTATGACAGAGAAATTTTATTGAGATTGAAAATTCTGTATTATACTTTAATCTCTATTTTGAATGATATGGCATATGTGTAAATATGATTTATGTGGATGAATTCTATTAGAAACACTGTTTGCTAACAGCAGGTGATGCTAGCCCTAGTGCACCTTGATACCTCAGCTAGCAGTGCTAGCCTCGTGTGACGGCCAACACACGAGATATGATATGTGAAGGATAGTAGGATTCCTCTTATCTAGGTGATATGCTGACTATATGATATATGATTTGTCCTCCTTTGTTGTGTACTTAGGAAATTGCCCACATTAGAGTCCCTTCGCGTGTCCTCTTGAATGGTGGTAGGACAAACCTTAGCTGTGATGCTGAGTTTAGGAAAATCCTACACCACCAAAGTACGAAAATGCTTAAACTCTAATATGGTGGTTCTGATATGGGATCCTCCTAATAGTTTCTTGAGAAATATTTTGATGCATAACAATATTTTATTAACGATCATATCGTATTGTATATGATTTCAAATATATGAATGTGATTTGAACTGAAAATATTTGAAATACAGGTCCCATATGGATGTACCTTTGAACTGTAATTTCTATCTGATAAATTTTAATATATGAGTACATCCATATGCTGACTAAGAGGTCATAGGAGGTATTATCTTCTCATTGAGTTGTCAAACTCATTACACAATACTTACATTTCTTTTTTCAGATAAAGATACAGAGTTTAGTCCTGCAACTCTATGATTAAATAAGTGTTATACTCTCTAGGTGAGCCTATGTTGCTTCTAAGGCTCACAATGTTTAAATTATTTTGTACTTGTATTCTAAAGTATGTTCTGAACGCCATAGGCAGGATCTATGCTTCTGCTGTAATATGTGTATAAAGACTTGGCCTATATATTTGTTTATATTGGAAAACTTGTAAATGTATGTTATTAATCTTGATATGTGATATACTTGAAGCAAGTATGCAATAGAATAAGGTTAAAGTTATTTGCTACTTGTGACAATTGTATTCCCTTAAATTGGGGGCGTGAAAAGTTGGTATCAGAGCATTAGGTTTTCTTGTGGCTATCAGAGCAAAGAATTCTTTAGTAGGACCTTTAGTATGGATTTGAGCCGAACATATTTATAAATCAGGTGTTGTTGAGGGATTCTATAGGGTTTTAATTTCCTTTCCATTCCAAATTTGTTAAAGTTCCTAGTATAAGGCCAATTGAATATTATGGTATTTTAAAAAGGTATTTTGTTTTCTATAGCCTATAATGCCGCCAAGAACTAGAGCGGTTGCTAGAGAAGCTATAGATTGTGCACCCTCTACAGAAAAGTCTGCATAATATACAGTTTCAGTACAAAGAGGTTGTGGTAGAGGCTGACCTAGAGGAAGAGGTAGAGGCAGAGGGCGTGCACGAGGTACAAGAACTCTAAGACATGATGAACATGTCCATGTATCTGATAGAGTCCTTGAGGAGAGAGTAAAACCCCCTCAGGAGCCACATGATAGAACAACTGATATGATTGTTGACATACATAGGAGTTTAGAGACATTGGATGGATTTATAGTAGAACTGGGCTAGAGGGATGGCCAACCACCAAAAAATGCTTCTGAAGTGCAAGAATTGGAAAGACCAACTGAACAAGAGAATAAGTTTACAGGGATTGATGTGACATTACTGTAATTTCTAAAGCTGAAGCCCTTGACCTTTTTTAGGTCAAATATTTAGGAAGACCCACATATATTCATTGATGTTGTGGAACGAGTTCTCATAGGTTTGGGGTGTTCCACTAAAATATCTGTTGAACTAATGTCCTTTCAACTATTAGATATGGCCCAAGTTTGGTTTGAGACTCTGGTACAAGGAAGAGTAGTTACCTTACCACCAATAGAGTGGGATGAATTTAAGGAAGCATTTATAAATCGTTTCCTACCAATGAACGAAAGGGACAAAAGGGCCAGGGAATTTGAAGAATTAAGACAGACACCGAACATGACAGTTTCTGAATATGACATTCGTTTTATCGGATTATCTAGATATGCACTATATCTGGTTCCTAATGAAAAAAATAGAATTAAGATATTTGTTTTAGGGTTGATCTATCCATTGTTTAAATCGATGGGTCCTTAGATGAACAATTTTCCAACTTATTCAGCGGTTATAAATTATGCTAGAATGATGGAAACACGAGAGCTAGGAAACATAGAAGGTCTAAAGAGAAGAAAAAGAGATCAAGATAGTAATATTTAGACTAGTTATAATCCTAATGTAGGAGGACCAAGATTTTAGAATCCACAACATTTAACTCAAGTAGGATCTGGCAACTCCAACCAGACATCAGTCAATATCAATAAGCAAAGAATGATTCAAAGAGATATGAGACCGACTAGTCAATAGGATTCAAAATCAATTCCATTATGTCTCATTTATAGCATGCCTCATACTGGACAGTGTCGTAGAGAAATTGGTGCATGTTTTAATTGTGGAAAAGTAGGTCATTTGATGAAGAATTGTCCATAATTACAAAATTTAAGTCAAGCATCAATATAGCCACCTTCACCCCCTACATTTGTACTAACACAACCAAATAGAACAGCTTTAATTCAAGCAAGTTGTGGTGATACTAGTAAAGGATCAGGAAGTTGAGGTTGAGAATAAGCTTGAGTCTTTACCTTGACACGACAAGATGCTCAAACCTCAAATGCAGTGATGACAAGTACATTATCAGTATGTTCCCATAGAGCATATATAATGTTTGATCCTGGTTCTATTCATTCTTATATATCACCATGCTTTGCTAAGAAATTGGCTAGAGATTCTGTTAGTTTATATTGTTCTTTTATGGTTGCTACTCCATTAGGAGAAGTCTTACTGGTAAATGATGTGTATAAATCGTGTGAGATTTCGATAGAAGATAATGAGACTTTTGTAGATTTGATAGTTCTAAATATGGTAGACTTTGATGTGATATTGGGAATGGATTGGTTGTCATCATGCCATGTCATTTTAGACTGTCACCTTCAGGTGATTGATGCGTCATTTCGCAAGTGTACGAATCGTTCAAGTAATAAAGTGTACAAAAGTACGGATATCGAACCCACAAGGAATGGCGTTACTAAGTACCGAAATTGACTAATCCTAATTTTATCTGAAAACCAAATTGTTGAAATTGTTTAAAAGGCAAATTAACTTACAAATAAATGCAAAGAACATAATCGAATGTTGTTCACAAATGATTAAAAACGCTAAGGCATTTGATTTCGCTGAATCAATTTAATCCGATTTCAAGTCATGTTATATGAGAATCAAAGCTAAAAGTGATGGTTGAAATACCCAAAGTTATCTAATACTCTCTCTCGAGTTATATTAGAATTACTTATCTATGACAATCAACTATATTTCTATGAAGATTTAATCACAAACAAGCACATTATGATCTATAGAATTTCTAGGATAACCACATACATCATGCATTAGTTCTCACACTCGCATTCAATATATGATATTTATCACAAGAAGCATTCATTACACATCTCCTCTCGGTCTCAATATAATGCAACAAATCATCTAAATCTTGGCCAGAAATTCAGAAGCATTAAGCATGGAAATAAATACTCAACTTGAAAACAATGAACTCATATAACCATAACCAAAGAAATCAGAGTTTCTTGATTCAACTACATCATAGCCTTAGCAAAAATGAATTAGTTCATAATGGAAATAAGAACAACAACTATCTCAACTGAATACATGTCTATAAATTCGGAATAAACTGCAGAAAAAGTAAGTTAAGGAGAAGAGATGAAGAACTCTTGGAGATGAACACTTGGCAGCAACAATGGTGATGATCCTTCAAGATTATCCAAGCTTTTTCTCCAAAATGGCTTCCTCTCCTCCAAAAATGCCTCTTCTCTGTCTATTTCACCGTCCCCTCTTTCTGTACCTTACGGTATTTATAGATCTAGGGTTTGGAGGGCAATTTTGGAACAAAACGACACAAAACTGCACTTTCTGGACGAAACTCGCCGTCGGCGAACATATTCTCGCGGAGGCGAGCTTTCTGGAAAACAACCTCACCACCGGCTATCATATTCTCGCCGCGGCGAGATTTCTGGAAAATATTTTCTCTGCACTTTTCGCCAGCGGCGAGACACATTTGGCCGCCGACGAACTCATTTGGCCGGCGGCGAAAATTATCTCGCCAGCGGCCAGATTTGAGTCCAAATTTCGCGCTCTTGGGAGAATTTGCTGCAGCATTCTCGCTGCGGCCAGAATATTTTTGCCATGGCCAGAATTCCAAACCTTAAAAACTTGCTTTTCTTGATTCTCACTCAATCCTGGTCATTGGAATGTGTCCCAAACTTCTCCAAACTTATGATTTTACCTAAAATTGCACTTTAAACACGAAATACCCGTGAAATGACATTTGTGGATTAAATAATCAAATAACCACAATTTTCACACAAATATCAATATTTAAATCATAACAAAAGTGCAATAGTATGACTCTTATCAACAACCCCCAACCAGCTTCTTGCTAGTCTCTAGCAAGAAAAGCGATCTATGAATAAATTCAAAGGAGACATTAAAAGAAAAATTCAAAGAAAATTTATTATATTTACAAACTTGCATTAAGCGTATGCAATAAGCCTTTAAACCCCTAGGCGGCCCTAGTAGGACGAGTTGTAGTCTCGTGAGGGCTTCCAGTGATGATACCCCACAAACATCTTACCCTAAACTATCCTAACTCAAAACAATCAAATCACACAAGAATTAATTTGCACAAATGTTTCAAAAATTGTAAATATCACATAACAGATAGAATAATTCAATGTCACCTGAGCTTTACGAAATCTCAAATGCCAATGTCACTTTTGTTATTGACTCTTAAACATCCATCAAACCACAAACCATTAGCCATAATGCCTAGATAATATTATGCATAACATCCACAAACTAAAAGGTGAAATCTCAAACTCCATAGGCTCACTTTTCAAACCTCTCTCCACTAATGAAAGAAAAATACACCATTTTGGATCAATAGGACTTTATATGGCTTGTAATGTTAGGCTTAGGTATTGGGTTAAGAAAAACGGGAAGTGTCAAAATACAAATAAGAGACTTAATAGATTAAACACAACCAATTAAGTAAAAGAGTAACACCATTATACCCACATTGTTTCTTCCGATCATATCCCAATTTTCCAAAGATAAACAAAATTCTTTCTCAATCATTCACCTCAGTACATCCATCACTAACACTCTTTTATTTACTAGAATGTGAAAGCCCTTTTTTTTGTTTTTTGTTTACAATAGATAACCCCCAACCAATTTCTTCCAATATATGTGGAAGATATATATATATATATATATATATTCCATCCTTATTCCAATTGCTCTTGAAAAGTTTGTGTTCAAAATTAAGTGCTCTTAACAAATAAGGTAGGAATTATATATATATTGTGGCTAAATAAAAGGTAGGTTATATAAGGGAAAAAGAAAGAAAAATAAGGCTAACAATATATATATATATATAGGCTCAAAGAGGTAACTAGTGACATAAGCATAACCAGGTAGGCTAAAAATGGCACAATCGATCCAAAAATGGCCTATATCATATCCTAAACAGTGCAATTCCAAATTATTTTGCCTCAAGAGGTTTTCAACTGAGTTCTAGAGTTTGTTGAGATCACAAAAATATCCATGAAAAATTTGCACATAAGACTTCTCTAAGCATTTAGACTAATCAACCAAGTCAGACTACATACCAAAAGAGTCGCCAACTAAGTAAAATTAACATTTGAAATTATCTTTAAACCGAAGCAAAATTTAATGTCTTCTAAAAGCTACGTGTTACCACAATCACACTATTATCATCAACGTGCAAATTAAAACAAGTAAAATGCAAATGAGACAAAAAAATAAAAAATAAAAATAAGACAATAAAAGAAATTAAATCGAAATGCAGAAAAATAAATGGAAAATCAAAATTAAACACACAAACAAAACTACTAAAAAATGAAACAACACAATTAAACACACAAACAAAACTATTAAAAATGAAACTAAGAAAAATGTATCGTTTATCGCACCCCCAACCAAAACTTTACATTGTCCTCAATGTAAGAAAGAAAAACTGTGGTGCAAGTAGGTTTTTTTTTTCTTAACCTTAGATGGGAATGATAATGGCTTTAGCTCAATCTTGTTGGCTTCCTTCTTGAGCACTGAGGTTGGAGTTTCATTTGTTCCCAACTCCTTAAATGTTTTATCAATGAACAAATATTCATCAAGTGCTGCCAGTAATTCTGAACATTGTCTCACTCCCTCGTCTTCCTCCTCAATTGTTGCAGATTTTACAAGACAAGCTTATATTGGTAGCAATGGAGGTCTCTCCTCAAAAGTTTCCGAGATTAACATATCAAGGGTGTTAATTTGAAAACAAGAATGTACCTCACTTGGAGATTTCATTGCTTCAAAAACATCGAAAGTCACTTGTTCATCTTGCACCCTTAGAATGAGTTTTCCTTGCTGAACATCAATCAATGTTCGTCCAGTTGCAAGGAACGGTCTCCCCAATATCAACGGTATCTCTCTATCTTCCTCCATGTCAAGCACCACAAAATCTGCAGGAAAAATGAATTTGTCAATTTTAATTAAAACATCCTCAATTACCCCTCGAGGATATTTCACCGATCTATCCGCTAATTGTAGAGAAATTGAAGTAGGCTTCACTTCTCCCAGGCCTAGTTTCCTGAAAACATAAAGTGGCATCAAATTAATGCTTGCTCCTAAATCACATAGGACTTTATCAAAATTGCAACTTCCTATAGTACAAGGTATAGTAAAACTCCCTGGGTCTTTCAATTTCTGTGGCAGTTTTCTTTGAAGAACTGCACTGCACTCCTCATTTAGCATGACAGTTTCATAATCTCCCAGCTTCCTCTTCTTTGATAGAATTTCTTTCATGAACTTTGCATACTTGGGCATTTGTTCTAACATCTCTGCAAAAGGAATGTTAATATGCAATTTCTTAAAAATTTCCAGAAATTTACCAAATTGATTATCAAGCTTTTTCTTCTGTAATCTTTGAGGATATGGGATAGGAGGCTCATATTTTGCATATGGAGAAGGTTGAACATCTTGGGATGTTGATGGCTTTTCTTTAGATTCTTCCACCTTTTGCTCCGATTTCTTCTGCCATTCAAATTCTTTACCACTTCTCAATGTGATAGCCTTTACATGCTCCTTGGGATTTATTATGTCACTTGGCAACGATCCTTGTGACCTTTCTGCAATCTGCTTTGAAAGCTGCCCCAGTTGGTTTTGGATGTCCCTGTTGATTGCCTCTTGATTTCTGAAATTTGTTCTTGACTCCTCAATGAACTTCCCCAAAATTTCTTCCAAATCTATTTTTTTCTTCTCTTGGGGTTGGTAGGAAGATGATGACGGTTTGAATCCCCCTTGGTTATTTCCCCATGACAAATTTGGATTATTCCTCCAACCTGGATTGTAGGTGTTCGAATATGGGTTATGTTGAGGTCTTTGGAAATTTGAAACATAGTTGGCTTGTTTAGCATTTGGTGAAGCAAATGGATTTCCAACTTGGCACTCGATACTAGCATGATTTCCACCACATAAATCACATGCTACAGTTCATTTGGATTCGAACTTTGATGACAGAGAATCTACCTTTCTTGAAAGAGAAGCAACTTGAGCTGACAAAGCATTCACTGAATCAATTTCATGCACTCCTACCGGTCTTTTTGCAGTTACCCGCTCTGAATGCCACTGATTGTTGTTTTCTACCATAATCTCTAACAACTCATGAGCATCCTTTGGTGTTTTTCCCATTAAAGACCCTCCAGATGCAACATCAATCATTGCCCGATAGTTTGAAACCAACCCATTATAAAATGTAGAGACTTGCAGCTAAATTGGTATACCATGATGTGGGCACTTCTGCAACATTTCTTTGAATCTCTCCCAAGCTTCATACAATGATTCTTGATCATACTGTGCAAAAGATGTGATTTCATTCCGTAATTTTGCTGTCTTAGCAGGAGGAAAGAACTTAGACAAGAACTTCTGAACTAACTCATTCCATGTTGTAATTGATCCTGGTGGTAATGAGTTTAGCCACTCCTTGGCTTTATCCTGAAGTGAAAAAGGAAAAACCCTTAATCGTATGGCATCTTCAAACACACCATTTATCTTGTAAAGATCACACACCTCTAGAAAGTCAGCAATATGTGCATTTGGATCATCCTTTGACATTCCCCCAAACTGATTTGATTGAACCATTTGGATAAAGGATGGCTTTATCTCAAAGTTATTGGCTTGAACAGTTGGCCTCCTTATACTCGAAGTGGTTCCAGCAACATTAGGTGCAGCATAATCCCTCAAAGCTCTACGATTTCCACCTCCCTCAACAAATAGTGGATCCATGGCTGATTAACTATTAGGAGCTGAGGTTGAACGCCTTCTCTCTCTGTTTAGACGCCTATATGTTCGATTAATTTTCGGATCAAATGGAAGAAGGTTAAGGCTTCTTGCACGTCGCATACAAAAATCCTACAACCTGAAAAATCAACAAGCACTCACACAACACAAAGTTACCCTTTTTTTTTCTTTTATGATAAATAAAATAAAAGAGCAAAATAAACAATTGAAAAATTTGCAAGAAATGACTAAAATAAATAATGCAAACAAGCAGCAACAACTCTAAATGAAAAAATGTTCAACACAACTCACAAACTCAATTTAAAATAAAAATAAAACTAAAACAATGATAAAGAAAATTAACTTCAAATTAAAACTAAGATTAGGTAGTTCGATACTAATAATCAAACCATTCCTCGGCAACAGCGCCAAAAAATTGATGCGTCATTTCGCAAGTGTACGAATCGTTCAAGTAATAAAGTGTACAAAAGTACGGATATCGAATCTACAAGGAATGGCGTTACTAAGTACCGAAATTGACTACTCCTAATTTTATCTGAAAACCAAATTGTTGAAATTGTTGAAAAGGCAAATTAACTTACAAATAAATGCAAAGAACATAATTGAATGTTGTTCACAAATGATTAAAAACGCTAAGGCATTTGATTTCGCTGAATCAATTCAATCCGATTTCAAGTCATGTTATATGAGAATCAAAGCTAAAAGTGATGGTTGAAATACCCAAAGTTATCTAATACTCTCTCTCGAGTTATATTATAATTACTTATCTATGACAATCAACTATATTTCTATGAAGATTTAATCACAAACAAGCACATTATGATCTATGGAATTTCTAGGATAACCACATACATCATGCATTAGTTCTCACACTCGCATTCAACATATGGTATTTATCACAAGAAGCATTCATTACAGATCTCCTCTCGGTCTCAATATAATGCAACAAATCATCTAAATCTTGGCCAGAAATTCAAAAGCATTAAGCATGGAAATAAATATTCAACTTGAAAACAATGAACTCATATAACCATAACCAAAGAAATCAGAGTTTCTTGATTCAACTACATCATAGCCTTAGCAAAAATGAATTAGTTCATAATGGAAATAAGAACAGCAACTATCTCAACTGAATACATGTCTATAAATTCGGAATAAACTACAGAAAAAGTAAGTTAAGGAGAATAGATGAAGAACTCTTGGAGATGAACACTTGGCAGCAACAATAGTGATGATCCTTCAAGATTATCCAAGCTTTCTCTCCAAAATGGCTTCCTCTCCTCCAAAAACACCTCTTCTCTGTGTATTTTGCCGTCCCCTCTTTCTATACCTTACGGTATTTATAGATCTAGGGTTTGGAGGGCAATTTTGGAACAAAACGACACAAAATTGCACTTTCCGGACCAAACTCGCCGCCGGCGAACATATTCTCATTGCGACGAGATTTCTGGAAAACAACCTCGCCGCCAGCGATCATATTCTCGCCGCGGTGAGATTTCTGGAAAATATTTGCTCTACACTTTTCGCCGGCTGCGAGACACATTTGGCCGCCAGCAAACTCATCTAGCCGGCGGCGAAAATTATCTCGCCGGCGGCCAGATTTGAGTCCAAAATTCGCGCTCTCGGGAAAATCTGCTGCAGCATTCTCGCCGCGGCCAGAATTCCAAACCTTGAAAACTTGCTTTTCTTGATTCTCACTCAGTCCCGGTCATTGGAATGTGTCCCAAACTTCTCCAAACTTATGATTTTACTTGAAATTGAACTTTAAACACGAAATACCTGTGAAATGACATTTGTGGATTAAATAATCAAATAACCACAATTTTCACACAAATATCAATATGTAAATCATAACAAAAGTGCAATAACATGACTCTTATCAGTTATTAAGTTTATTATTCCTAGACAATCTCCCTTCTTGATACAAGGAGATCGTAGTGAGGTACCTAGTCATTTAATCTCTGTTATAACAACTCATAAGCTATTACAAAAAGGATGCTAGGGGTATTTAGCAGTAGTCAAAGATGTTGATATGAAGTACACCAATGTAGAGCAGGTTTTGGTGGTTAGGAAATATTTTGATGTGTTTCCTAACGAATTGTTACGGTTACCCCCTGTAACCCCCCCAATTTACGTTACGTAAAATAAACATTTTTTTTGCAATAAAATAATCTCCATAAATATGCACAATTCAATTCTTTGTCATTTCTCTCATGTATACACAAAATACAGACCAAGTCTATAAACATTAAAGTACAACAGAAACAAAGATCCTGCATGTAACGTTCAGAGCACTCTAGAATACCAACTTAGTATAATTCAAAGACTATGAGTCTTGGAAGCAACGTAGACTCACCCAGAGAATATATCACCTCTCTACCGAATCAGACTTTGATATTCTTATCTGAAAAATATAGAAATATCGTGTAGTGAGTTTGACAACTCAGTGAGCAAATAATTCCTCCTATGACCTCTTAGGTCAGCATATGGATGTACTTATATTTTAAAATTTGTTACATAGAAAATACAGTACAGAAGTACATTTATATGGGACCCGTATTTCAAATATTCTCAAATCAAAGGATATTCAGATATCCAAAACCATATGCACCATGGTATGATCATTAAACAAATGTTGTTATGCTCAGCTGTATAAGCTATAATAAAATATTATGATTTGGGGATAAAATCATCACTTTTAATGCACCTGCCTCACTCGGCAATCTGGTCAATGCAATGAAAATATAACTCATTTGCTATACGCATAGTGACCTCGACCCTAATCACAATAAGTGATCAGGGAATGTGAGTACATCACCCAACTACCTCCTCACATTACCACTGTCACCCGGTTGAAAATATGCTATACGTATAGTGACCTCGACCCTAGTCACAATAAGTGATCAGGGAATGTGAGTACATCACCCAACTGCCTCCTCACATTACCACTGTCACCCGGTTGGAGCCGCCCTCCCCCGGCTCACTCAGGCTAATAGGGCGGCCCCTATTCTGTACCTACAACCAGCCGATATACATCAATACATATATATACATGTAAGATATCAAGCAACTCGCCATGAGCTTTACGCTTGCCATTCAATCTCATTTATAATATGACATGCATAATTTTCACAAGTATATCGCTTTACAAATCAATGCATCATGCACATAATATTCACTTTATCAAATAATGATAAATACATTTAGAACCACATATTCAATGAGTTCCAAAATTCATTTCTAAAACCATACTCTTCTTGAACTATGTGTCAGTTCGTAAGTATAACAGATATTTTAACACATTTCAGAAACTTATAATAATATAAATACTTTATAAACAGAAACAATAATACATTTATAATTCAAGAAGAGCATGGGGCAAGTCATAGAAAGAAGTATCTACTCACCTAATAAGGGCTCCAGATTGGACAGCCCGAAAGTATACTTTTCCAAGCTGAATTTGACCAATTAAACCTCAAAAACGTGTCCGGAGGGTCCAAGGACTTAGAAAATGACTCCGGGAACTTGGGCACTATTCACCGCCGGAAAACACTATTCACGACGAACAAAAAGCTGTTAGATGGCCAAAAATATACATATCCTAAGGTTCATCTAGCTTATGAATCGATCTACGGTGTCAAAATTTCAATTGGAGGTCTTTAAGTAAAATTTTTCAAAACTTATCTTTTACCGAGATTTTCTACTTCAAATCTACGTTGAATCAACGGTTGATTTGAAAAATTGATCGATCAAAATTGAAGTATTATTCGTCCTGAATCCTGTAACACCTTCAGTTTTGATATCAGAAGCCAATCGGTACTCTAGATCGAGAGAAAAGGTTGGATATCACTATTCATTCACTATTCACAACTATGCATCTTTCCCGTTTTTTTCTCTTTCGACTGATTACTCTTCTCCGACTTCGTTTTATGCTTTTTTTTTTTAAATATAATAATTATTATTAAATAATTAATAATAGGGTTTTCTTTTATAAAAATTCATATAAATTCCGTTTTTCATCATAAAATATCTCAAAATTTTCTAAAAATTTCCATTCTCATAAATCTTTAGTTAAACTCTTAAATCATGATTTTTCTTGATAAAAATCGTAATAAAACAAATTTCAAAACAAATATCTTTATTTATATTAAAAGAAAGAATATTTCTAAAAAT
Source organism: Gleditsia sinensis (assembly GCA_037074535.1). Taxonomy (NCBI): domain Eukaryota; kingdom Viridiplantae; phylum Streptophyta; class Magnoliopsida; order Fabales; family Fabaceae; genus Gleditsia; species Gleditsia sinensis. The sequence goes on from CM073464.1 coordinate 46,093,510, forward strand.
ACCATAAAAATTCATTAGAGGCTAATTTAATTATTTTAACCAAAATATAAATCATTTCAATTAAAAATATACTTCCTTTTAGCAAAACATAATCATTTTTAAACAATTAAAAATATATTTGTTTATAACAAAACATTATTATTTAAAAATAAAAATTATGGGATGTTACATTCTTCCCCCCTTAAGAAATTCGGTCCCCGAATTTCAGCCCATCCTACCACATGTAGAGAATAAAATTAAGGCATAATTCAAAGTTACCAACCTTATTACTCAAATAATTGGGGATATGTTTTCTGTATAACATCTTTACTTTTTAATATGACTCTTCACTTGAGTGATTTTGCCATATGACTTAACCATAGGGATTTCTTTCATCCATAAATTATTTACTTGTCGATCAACAATAAACATTAGTTGTACCTATAGTTAAGCCAAATTTTTGTCCAATTGAATTTCTTAGAATTAGATAACATAAGAAGAATCTAATTTGTACTTCTTTCCATACCTCATTACCTCTTTCATTGGTGAGTTCTTCAAGAATATGTGGTCACCAACTGATAATTTTTAGTGCTCAACATTCATGGTCCTTATAGACTTTTTGACCGGTATTGAGTTGTTTGTATTCTTTTTCTAATCAATTCACTTGATGCAAAATATTCAACATATTGTATATATATATACATATAAGGAACTCTTAAACTATTGAGTATCTCCTTCCTTTATATCCTCAAGCTCGCATGCATATATCTATAAGTCGATATTAGAAAATATACACATAAAAGAACATTTTTACACCCATATTAGGTAACTATCTTTTCTTATTCTAGACTTCTATCAAGTCATCTTTAATTCTCACATGTTAACATCATCCCATGAATAGAATCATCTGAATCTATCATCTATTTTTATTCTAAAATCCATTAATCAATAAGTTAAACATACGTACCAATAAATCCACCAAACCTTTACAATGTTTATGTACCATTGACACATGTCTAATAATTCTAACTTACCTCATAACAGTAATTCTATACCATCTTATTAACACCAATAAATTCATTATCAAAAATATCAAACCTTTCCTCTATCATATCTAAAAGTACCTTATTCTAACTTATATTAATCCCGTTTAATTCACCCAATTATTTCAAGAAGATTTTTTTTCCAACAATTACTTATACATAAATTCTCAATTTCAACATAATTCACATCTTAAATACTAGATTCGATTTAACATAGTATAAACCTTTAATACAAATATCTTGATCACTTACATTATTTTTGGACATGATTCTCAGAATATTCTCCATATTTTCAAATTAAGAGTTCAAAGATTAATTTAAATCCTATTTTCCATATTTTATTCCTCAAGAACTTCAACACTACTAATTCTTTTGATTACATTTGTCAAAACATCATAAGGCCATCATCTATCCATCCCTTACAAACTTTTTATTACTTTAACCTACTAACCACTTGGACACCAAAATAACTGAGTTTTAGAGAAAATAAATTAAATTTTCTTGTAATAAGGGAAAAGAACTTTGAATTTAATGCCAAACATTAATGTAGGACAATGCAGCAGAAAATGTGGACTACATAATAGAGCATGATGCCAAAATAGGAAGTCAAAAATTTGGACAAAACATTGAAATAAAATTAAAATCGGTGGCCGTAATTCTTGAAAATCTGTAAACAAATCTAGCTGCCATATCGGCAAAAATCGGTAGCCGTAAGGTTTGAATATATGTACCAAAAATCTATTTTAAATCTGTTGGTATTCGGTGGAAAGATAGCACATGAAAAAAGAAACATTTCTGAGCTTATAAAAGTCTGTGAAAATCAAAGAATGCGTAGTTAACTGGTAGGATGCAGTTGATTGCTTCAAAATATATGTAATCAATCAACTGTAAAATAACCAGACCAACTTAAAATTTCTCAAAATAGCTAGTCGACTTAATAATATGGACAGTCGATTGGCAAAGATATTGGGAAAACAAAATAAATCATTTGATTGTCCTTCTTCAACAACTAACTTGTTTGTATTTCACTTCTTTTTTTCACAATTACGCCTATCACCTACAACTTCCTTACAAGAATCAAGACATCAATGCTGCATCGAAAACAACTAGGAAAAGACAAATTTCTGGTAATATCTTAACCTTATTCTCTTTATATGCCTAATATGAGTGACTATCACAACTACTGTACATATACATGCTTGCCATCTTTTTTGAAAATTTTACCTTCAATTTAGTTAATATCCACCAATCACTCACATACTATTCTAATTATTCCCGGCCTATACACATAGCTATCATAAGTATGCCATTCTCTGAGTTCTATAAATGCACACGTTAATTTCTTTACTTTCATACTCCAAGTTAAGGTGTGTGCAGCTATGGAGGGAATCGCATTTCGTCAATTTCGAAATATTTGTGTCTTTTGTGGTTCCAGTCCTGGAAAAGATGGAGAGTATGTGAAAGCTGCACAAAACCTAGGTATGGTACTGGCCAGGAGAAAAATTCATTTAGTCTATGGTGAAGATAACCGTGGATTAATGGGGTGTGTGTCTACAGTTGTACAAGTAGGAGGATGTCAAGTTCTAGGTATTATTCCTACAACTCTAGCTACATCTAACATCGTAGGAAAGACAATTAGGGAAGATTTTAGGGTAGCTTCCATGCATGAGCGCATGGCTAGAATGATGAGCAATGCTGATGCCTTAATTGCCTTACCAGGAGGTTTTGGTACATTAGAAGAAATTTTTCAAATAGTCTCTTGGGCACAACTGAATATGCATCATAAACCGATAGGTTTGTTAAATGTTAACCACTTCTTTGATGGTTTGTTGTCTTTCCTTGATCATGCTGTGGAACAAAAGTTCATCTCACACTCAACACGACGAATTCTTATCTCAGCTTCAAATGCTGAGGAGTTGATTGATTCTTTACAAGCATATGTTCATGTACTTGATCCAACTATAGCTCAAATAGAATGGAAGGCAGACAACTGCAGGAAGCGCAAATTGGATCTGGATCTTCATCTTTAGATGTAGTAAAACATAGCTATTATTGTACCACTTTTACTTTCTTAGAGTCTACTTGGATACCATCTTTACCAACCATACTCCCTTAGAGTTGGTAAAACTATCTTTGAATGTTGCTTATGATCCTTTGAACTCTTGGAATATTCTAGTATATCATCAATAAATATAATAACAAGTTAATCCAGGGATGACCTAATTACTATTCATTAAATCTATGATTGCAGCTAGGATATTTGTCAAACTAAATAACATAACTAAGGACTCATAATGTCCATAATGAGTCCTAAAAGAAAATTTTTGTACATCCTCTTCTCTTATCTTCAATTAATGTTACCCATATCTCAAATCAATTTTTGAAAAGCATTGAGCACCTTGTAACTGATCAAACATATCATCTATACGAGGTAATGGGTATTTATTCCACATTGTCACCTTATTCAACTGTCTATAATTTATGCATAGTCATAGTGGTCCATCTTTCTTTATCATAATGTTTATACATAATATTATTGAAAACCCAATTGTCTTCGAATTCTTTATATCAACAAAATATATCATTGAAAATATTATCTTCATAAACTCTCTGCTCTCAAATTCAATCCACTCCACAACTTTTCAAATCCATTTATATACATAGGTTCCAACTCATCCATCCGAAAATTATTTATATATATATTTCCAAAACACTCACTTTATTACAAACTGTTATCTTGGAGTTAATCATCTCGATTACATCATAACTCACTGTCAATATTATATTAGCCATTCGTCATATTGTTTTACATAAGCAAATTAAACAATCAATTCAAACCTTCTTGACATCCAAACAAACCATTACTTTTGTGTTTGGATGAAATCTTATTTTTAGCTAATTCTTTTTCTTTATATCCAATAGTGTTCTCTTTATCATTGTTCTTCAACACGAGTTCAAAAGTTGAACTGATAGGCCGCACTCAAGAAAAAGTGTCTAGGACATACTTATTGGTTCTTAAACATTGCATATCTAAGAAAAAGAGTTAAAAGAAAGAAGAGGATGACAACCTATAGAATTCCACAACAGCACCGTGAGTATAAATATGCCTGCAGTTACATACCTATACTCAAAGTTCTACTATAGAATTCTTTGCTCTGTTAGCCACAGGGAAACCTAATGCTCTGATACCAACTTGTAACGCCCCCAATTTACGTTACGTAAAATAAACAATTTTTTTGCAATAAAATAATCTCCATAAATATGCACAATTCAATTCTTTTTCATTTCTCTCATGTATACACAAAATACAGACCAAGTCTATAAACATTAAAGTACAACAGAAACGAAGATCCTGCCTGTAGCGTTCAGAGCACTCTAGAATACCAACCCAGTATAATTCAAAGACTATGAGTCTTGGAAGAAACGTAGACTCACCCAAAGAATATATCACCTATCTGCTGAATCAGACTCTGATATTCTTATCTGAAAAATGTGGAAATATCGTGTAGTGAGTTTGACAACTTAGTGAGCAAATAATTCCTCCTATGACCTCTTAGGTTAGCATATGGATGTATTTATATTTTAAAATTTGATACATAGAAAATACAGTTCAGAAGTACATTCATATGGGACCCGTATTTCAAATATTCTCAAATCAAAGGATATTCAGATATCCAAAACCATATGTACCATGGTATGATCATAAAACAAATGTTGTTATGCTCAGCTGTATAAGCTATAATAAAATATTATGATTTGGGGATAAATTCATCACTTTTAATGCACCTGCCTCACTCGGCAATCTGGTCAATGCAATGAAAATATAACTCATTTGCTATACACATAGTGACCTCGACCCTAGTCACAATAAGTGATCAGGGAATGTGAGTACATCACCCAACTGCCTCCTCACATTACCACTGTCACCCGGTTGAAAATATGCTATACGTATAGTGACCTCGACCCTAGTCACAATAAGTGATCAGGGAATGTGAGTACATCACCCAACTACCTCCTCACATTACCACTGTCACCCGGTTGGAGCCGCCCTCCCCGGCTCACTCAGGCTAATAGGGCGACCCCTATTCGGTACCGTCACAAGCCATACAACCAGCCGATATACATCAATACATATATATACATGTAAGATATCAAGCAACTCGCCATGAGATTTACGCTTGCCATTCAATCTCATTTATAATATGACATGCATAATTTTCACAAGTATATCGCTTTACAAATCAATGCATCGTGCACATAATATTCACTTTATCAAATAATGATAAATACATTTAGAACCACATATTCAATGAGTTCCAAAATTCATTTCTAAAACCATACTCTTCTTGAACTATGTGTCAGTTCGTAAGTATAACAGATATTTTAACACATTTTAGAAACTTATAATAGTATAAATAATTTATAAACAGAAACAATAATACATTTATAATTCACGAAGAGCATGAGGCAAGTCATAGAAAGAAGTATCTACTCACCTGGTAAGGGCTCCAGATTGGACAGCCCTAAAGTATACTTTTCCAAACTGAATTTGACCAAGTAAACCTCAAAAACGTGTCCGGAGAGTCCAAGGACTTAGAAAATGACTTCGGGAGCTTGGACACTATTCACCCGCTGGAAAACGCTATTCATGACGAACAAAAAGGTTGTTAGATGGTTGAAAATATACCTATCCTAAGGTTTATCTAGCTTCTGAATCCATCTACGGTGTCAGAATTTCAATTGGAGGTCTCTAAGTAAGATTTTTCAGAACTTACCTTTTACCGAGATTTTCTACTTTAGATCTACGGCGAATCAACGGTTGATTTGAAAAATTGATCGGTCAAAACTGAAGTATTATTCGTCCTGAATCCAGTAACACCTTCAGTTTTGATATCAGAAGCCAATCGGTACTCTAGATCGAGAGAAAAGGTTGGATGTCACTATTCACTACTATGCATCTTTCTCGATTTTTTTCTCTTTCCAATGATTACTCTTCTCCAGTTTCGTTTTATGCTTTTTTTTTAAATATAATAATAATTATTAAATAATTAATAATAGGATTTTTTTTTATAAAAATTCATATAAATTCCGTTTTTCATCATAAAATATCTCAAAATTTTCTAAAAATTTCCATTCTCATAAATCTTTAGTTAAACTCTTAAATCATGATTTTTATTGATAAAAATTGTAATAAAACAAATTTCAAAACAAATATCTTTATTTATATTAAAAGAAAGAATATTTCTAAAAATACCATAAAAATTCATTAGAGGTTAATTTAATTATTTTAACCAAAATATAAATCATTTCAATTAAAAATATACTTCCTTTTAGCAAAACATAATCATTTTTAAACAATTAAAAATATTTTTGTTTATAACAAAACATTATTATTTAAAATAAAAATTATAGGATGTTACACCCCGAGAAAGAGAAATTGAGTTCGGTATTGATTTACTTCTGAGAACCCAACCAGTGTCTATACCTTTATATAAAATAGCACCGACCAAACTTAAAGAATTGAAAAAGCAGTTACAAGGCTTGTTAAACAAGGGATTTATTCACCCTAGTACTTCTTCTTAGGGTGCTCTAATTTTATTTGTGAAAAAGAAAGATGGATCGCTACGGTTGTGTATTGATTACAGATAGTTGAATAAAGTGAGAGTACGTAATAAATATCCATTACCTCATATAGATTATTTATTTGACCAGCTACAAGGTGCCCAATGTTTTTCAAAAATTGATTTGAGATATGTGTATCATCAATTGAGGATAAGGAAGAAGGACATTCCATAAACTATTTTCAGGACTCAGTATGGGCACTATGAGTTCTTAGTAATGCCATTTGATTTAACAAATGCCACAACTGCATTTATGGATTTGATGAATAGAGTATTTAAGCCTTTCTTGGATCAGTTTGTTATTGTATTCATAGATGATATCCTGGTATATTCAAGGAGTTTAGAGGAGCATGATCGACATTTAAGGATAGCTTTATAAACCCTAAGAGAACACCAACTATATGCTAAGTTTTCAAAATGTGAATTTTGACTTAGTAGTGTTACTTTCTTAAGACATGTGGTTACCAAGGATGGTATTCAAGTTGATCCTAAAAAGGTAGAAGCGGTGTAGCAATGGCCACGCCCTACCACAATTACAAAGATTCATAGTTTTCTTGGTTTAGCAGGCTATTACTGCAGATTCGTTAAAGATTTTTCAAAAAATAGCTGCTTCTTTGATGAGATTGACAAGGAAAGGAATAAAGTTTGACTGGTCAGATGAATGTGAAAGAAGTTTCTACAAACTCAAGGAATGTTTGACTACAATGCTAGTACTGTCTATTCCTTCAGGTATCGGAGGATACATGGTATATTGTGATGCATCAAGAATTAGATTAGGGTGTGTGTTGATGCAACATGGTCGAGTCCTTGCATATACATCCAAACAGCTTAAGCCACATGAACAAAATTATCTAACTCATGATTTGGAGATGACAACAGTGGTTTTTGCTCTCAAAATTTAGAGGCATTATCTGTATGATGAGAGACATGCAAAATCTATACAGATCATAAAAGCCTCAAATACATTTTTTTAACAAAAAGATCTTAATTTGAGACAAAAAAGATGGATGGAATTACTTAAAGATTATGACTGCACAATACTATATCATCTGGGTAAGACCAATGTAGTGGCTGATGCATTAAGTAGGAAGTCTATGAGTAGTTTGGCTCATATCACAATGGTAAAGAGGTCGTTAGTAACATCCCTAATTTCGTTTCTTTTATTGATAAAGGTACATAAATATTTAATTAAGGAAATAAAATTTATTAGATAATTTTTAGATTTCTAAGGAAATATAATCCTTAGAAATTCTTCACCTTACGTGTATGCATAGAAATGTTCTAACATTAAAGGAATAGGTAAAGAGAGAAAACCTAAGAGGAAAAATTAGAAATAAATATATACATACTAAAGAAAAGTGAAATTCTTGGGTAAGGAAGATAAATTTTTGTGAAGTAAGTAAATGTATTAAAATTTCAAGAAGATTTGATTATGGTAATTTTTCCTAATTTAAGAGTTAAAGTTACTAAGTTTAGTATCTCCACCCATAAATTGGGCTTTCACCTATGGACACTTCATATAGAGTTTTTCTACTTCACATGAATTTTTAGCAAGTCAATAGGATAGCCCAAGGAAGAAATAAAACATAGACTTGGACTAAGATATAGAAATTGGATCGGTAGCCCAAAAATATGAAAATGTGACTAAGCCCATTATGAAAGGTAGAATTTTAACCAAAGTAAAGAAAATGGGCAAGAATGAGCCCAAACCCAAGAGGAAAAATAAAAATAAAAATAAAATAAAGTAATGAAATAATGGTGTAATCAAGATTAGGTGACATGGCATTAAGACAAAAATTTAGCAAGTGGTGTGATAGATATCCTACATTCATAATTTTAGCAAGTGGCATGATAATACAAGTGGTGTGATATCCTACATTCATAATGTTAGCAAGTGGCATGATAATACATGGCATTAGGACAAAAAATCTATATCCTACACTCATAATTTTAGCAAGTGGGTAATAATACATAGCATTATGACAAAACATCCTTATCCTACACAAATAATTTTAGCTAAGCAAGGAAGATTCAAGGGTTGGAAATTTGCCACCTAAAAATGCAAACCTATCATAATTGATTAAGACAAAAGAAAAAGGAAATGAATCCCTAAATCAAAGGGACCTTGTCCCTTATCTTAAGAACATATTATCATAATTTTCAAAATATAAATCTCATTTTCCTATCCATATCTTGACTAAGGAAGAGGAAGACAAGAACATGAGTTGTTTGTTTTCCAAAAATTCAACCAAGTGCATCCTAATTGTGATAAGGTAGACCCATGATTATAAAAGGTGAATTATTTGATAGTCTATATAAGTAAAACGCACCCTTATAACATTAGAATTTTTGTCCAAGTGAGGGAGAGGAAAAATAGAAGCAAAGTAGAGTGAGGAAAGGAGAGGAAGAAAGGAAGAAAGAGGAAGGAGAAGTCTAGAGAACTAAGTGCTCAAGGAAAGTTTAACAATATTTCTTTTTGAAGAAAAGATTTGAAACTTGTAATATTTATATGAGATTTTGATCTTAGCACTTTGATGATTGGTCATGGATGTTGCTATATCATGTTACATATTATGTATGTTTGAATACTTAGGTTTGTGTAGATAGTTCTGCATAGGTATGGCTATGGGTGGCAAAACTTTTAAGTTTTTATTTTTAAAATTTTGGGAAGAATCGGTAAGGAATTAAAATAATTAGTTAACATAAAAAATGTAGATCTATGTCTCACGGATTTTTAACCACTGAAATCACTCAATTTGGAGTCAATATGAGGTAGATATGGTCCAATTAGTAAGCAGTGATCAGAAAATGGTTAATCAAGGAAGAATATGTTAGGATAGCTTCTGTGTTTTAATTTCTAGGAACATTCTGTAGGGAATTAAAATAAATGGTTAACATAAGAATTATAGATATATGTGTCATGGATTTGTAACCACTAGAATCACTCAATTTGGAGTCCGTATGAGGCAGATATGGTCCGATTAGTATGCAGTGGTAAGAAATTGGTTAATCAGGGAAGAATATTTTAGGATAGCTTCTGTGTTTTAATTTTTGGGAACAATCAGTAGGGAATTAAAATAAATGATTAACATCAAAATTATTTCTATGTGTGTCACAGATTTTTAGTCACTGGAATCACTTCATTTGGAATTCGTATGAGGGAGATATGGACAGATTAGTATGTAGAGGTCAGAACCTACCCGAGAAGAAATAACCGGTATTTTGAGGGAGTAATATCTTCTTGATTTCTTAATATTTTGCTAACTTGTTCAACATAATAGTTTTAGATAATGGTTTTGTCTTTAAATTGACACCAAGATCACCTACATTGGAGTTAAATTGAGGGAGTTAGGCTTTGATTTGTAAGAGAATGTCAGATAGGATGAAAACCTGCATCAAAAAAATAAAGAAATAAAATTAATATTTAAAAAAGAAGAAGAATCTTATAAATAAAAATAATAAATGACTAGTATATGCCATAGCCATTGCCATTGTATGAATTTCTTACCATCTTAAGTGTGAAATTTTGACATGAAAATATTTTATACTGTGATATTTGAAATGTTTATTTTCATGGCATGATTACCAATGATTTTTGGTAATAATTAAATTTTGATGAACATACTTGTTATTGAAATCATATTTTTGGCTATTATTATGAAAAGAAAAGAAATGAGCACTATCACATGGCAATCCGTGTGGTGCACTAGTAGGGGACGCCCTATCAACAGTTATGATCATGTTAATGAGAAAAGAAAGAGAAAGTGGGCCATGTCAGATGGAGCGAGAAAAGCCCGTACCGGAGAGTAAAAAATACTTACCCTGACCGAGGTAGCTTGATATGAGAATAAATTGATAGTCATTATATGATATTATAAAAATAGTTAATCCTGTCATACATGTCATTACTGTACGATTATCATGTGCATAGATATAGCGCATTCATGTGACCAACGATATTTGCTATAGTTTATACAGATGAACATGATGTGATGAGCTTTATTGATAATGATTTATTGTTAAACTTACTAGGATTTAATTCTCACTATATTTCCATGTCATGTTCAGAAGAATAATTATGCAGATTTTCTCTATGGCACTAGCTTTTAGCGTATGTTGGTTCGAGTTACTCTATTTTGAGCTGATCCCAGTAATATATATGGTGTCTATGGTCGAGTTGACTAAGATCTCGATGAAAGTGCAACCACCCGCACCCGTATCTCCGGAACTAGTCAACATGGATGAATAAGATGTAATTATATATGTGTTAGACTTTTGTATGGATGTTATTGATTAATTATATGTATGTAAGCTCTGTATTGTATAAATTAAATAAATGTTATTTTGAGTTAAGTTGTAACGAGGTAATAACTTCATGGTATTTTTTTTTTAAAATTAAAATTTGTTACTTAAATGGAGTTGTTACATCGTTGGTTAAAGAAATGTATAAGTTGGAAAGTCATGGGGTGGTATTGGAAGTAAAGGAGCCTGGGATACTATTGGCCCATATACAGTTTCAATTGTCTTTGATTGAGCAGGTAAAAAAGGCATAGGAAGAGGATGCCTATTTATGCAAAAAAATTGATGAGGTGAAAAATGGCAGTGATGTTGAATTTACTGTAGACTCTGAAGGAATTCTGAGATTTGGCAAGCGATTATGTCTACCTAATAAAGAACTTAAGAAAAAAATTTTAGAGGAAGCCCATAGATCCATATATTCCATTCATCCTGGGGTAATTAAAATGTATAAAGATCTAAAAAAAAATTATTGGTGGGACAATATGAAGAAAGATATAGTTGATTATGTCTCTCGATGTTTAACTTACCAACAAGTAAAAGCAGAATATCAAAGGCCTGCAGGATTACATCAGCAGATAGAGATACCTGAATAGAAATGAGAAAGAATAATTATGGATTTTATTACAGTGCTAGCACATACAACAAAAGAGTTTGATTCAATATGGGTGATCATTGATAGGTTGACTAAATTAGCACATTTTCTACCAGTGAAAACCACATACAACAGAGCTCAGTATGTAAATTTGTATTTGAATGAGATAGTGAGGCTTCATAGAGTGCCAATATTGATTATTTCTGATCAAGGACCATAGTTCACAACTCGTTTTTGGAGAGCCTTCCAAGAAGCTTTAGGCACGAAGTTAAATCTCGGTACTACTTTCCATCCTTAAACAGATGGACAGTCTAAGCGAACTATCCAAATATTAGAAGACATGCTTCGGGCATGTGTGCTAGATTTTCAAGGTAATTGGGAAAGATTCTTACCCCTAGCTAAATTTGCTTATAATAATAGCTACCAAGCTAGTATATAAATGGCCCCTTTTGAGGCATTATATGGTAGATGTTATCATTCTCCGATCGGATGGTTTGAGATGGGTGAAGCTAAGATTTTAGGGCCTGATTTGGAACAAGATGCACTTAACAAGGTAAAGTTAATTAAGGAAAGGTTATTAACAACCCAAAGTAGACAAAAAGCTTATGTTGATAACAGATGTTGGGCATTGGAATTTTCCATATGTGAACATATCTTCTTGAAGATATCTCCTATGAAAGGAGTAGTAAGATTTGAGAAGAAAGGGAAGTTAAGTCCATGGTACATAGGACCATTTGAAATTCTTGATAGGATTGGCCCAGTAGCTTATCGTTTGGCTTTGCCACATGAATTGGGTAATATCCATCCAGTCTTTCATGTGTCTATGCTACGAAAGTACTTACCAGATCCTACACATGTTATACAGTGCCCACAAATTCAGTTACGGGATGACTTAACTTATGAGAAAAAACCAGTAGCAATAGTGGACAAACAAGTAAAGAAATTACGTTAAAAAAAATACCTACAATGAAAATGATATGGTAAAATCACTCTTTTGATGAGGTTACTTGGTAAAGAGAGGATGACATGCATGCCAGATACTCACATCTTTTTGAATCATCAAGTTATTTTTTATTTTAAATATGGAGATGAAATTTAGGGACCCAATTTCTTTAAGGGGGAAGAATGTAATAGCCTCAAAATAAAGCAAAACCCAAACTAAATGAAAACTCTGGATTAAAGAAAAAATTATGAATATAAGTAAGGATTATGATAAATGGAGATAAGTACCATTGAAAATATGTTTATTTATTATATTGTTTGAAGAATTATGATGGTAATATGAGGACTTAAGTTTTGTGGCCAAATTTCATAATTTGTTTAAATAATAATGTTTTGCTATAAAACATTTATTTTTATTTTTAAATGATTATGTTATGCTAAAAGCAAATACGTTTTTAATTAAAATGATTTTTATTTTGCCTAAAATAATTATATTTGGATTTAAATAAATTTTTGTTTTATTTTTATAAATTTCTTTCTTTTAATATGCATGAAGTTATTTTATATTATGATTTATTTTATTAAAATTTTTATTAATAAAAAATTATGATTTAAGATTTCAATTAAAGTTTTGCAAGAATATAATTTTGAGAAATTTTTGGGATGCTTTTGGATGAAAAAAATATTTATATGTATATAATCAAAAAATAAATTTTAAATATTTAATTATTAAATAATAATAAGTAAAAAGAAAAAGAAAAAAGAAGAAGAGATACAAGTGTGAAGAATCAAAATGAAACCTTCGTATATGAATAGTGTGAATAGTGTTTTTCTCTCATCTATGTTCTCTCTCTAGATTTGGAGTGTCTACTGGCCTTTGATCTTAAAACTAAGAGTACAACTGGATTCAGAACGAATAGTACTACGATTTTAGCTGAGCAATTTTTTAAATCAGTCGCAGATCGGAAGTAGAAAATCTAAGAAAAAGGCAAGTTTTGAAACTCCTATTTAGAGACCTCAAATTGAAAATCTAACACTGTAGATGGATTCAGGAGATAGATAAACCTTAGGATATAATTTGTTTTGGCTATCTGACAACTTTCTATGCGTCGTGAACAGTAAATACGACCGGTATAAATAGTGATTTCGGCAGTGAATACTAATTTCGACCGTGAATAGTACCCATCAATTGACCAGTGTTGACCAAGTTCTTGGAGGCCAAATTTCGCAATTCTAGAGTCATTTCCTAATTTTTTGGACCCTCTGGAGTCCTTTTTTAGGTCTATTTTTGGATTGGAAAAGTATATGTTGGGGTTGTCCAACCTGAAGCCCTTACCTTGTGAGTAGATAATTCTTTCTATGACTTACCTTATGCTCTTCTTGAACTTTAAATGTATAATTGGTTCTGTTTATAAATTATTTATACTTTTATATATCTCTGAAATGGATTAAAATACCTGATTTATTTATTATCTAGCATATAGTTCAAGAAGAGTATGATTTTGAAAATAGATTTTTCAATTCATTGAATATGTAATTCTAAATGTATTTCTCATTATATGGTAAAGAAAATATATTATGCACGTGGCATTGATATGTAAAGCTATAAGATTGTCTTGGAAAAGGGCATATATATGTGATAACCCTGATTGAGAAATTTCTAACAGAAAAATTTTATTGAAACTAAAAATTCTGTATTATACTCAAACCTTTGTTATGAATGATATGGTATATGTGTAAATATGATTTCTGTGGAGGAATCCTATCGGAAACACTGTTTGCTAACAACAGGTGATGTTAGCCCTGGTGCACCTTGATACCTCAGCTAGCAGGGGTGGTGCTAGCCTCGTGTCACGGCCAACACACAGGATATGATATGTAAAGGAGAGCGGGATGCCTCCTATATGGATGAGATGACAACTATATGATATGTGATTTTCCCTCCCTTCATGTGTGCTTAGAAAATTGCCCATATTAGAGTCCCTTCACGTGTCGTCTTGAATGGTGGTAGGGCAAATCTTAGTTGGAATGCTGAATTTGGGAAAATCCTACACCACTAAAGTATGGAGGTGCTTGAACTCTGATATAATGGTTCTGATATGAGATCCTCCTAATGTTTTTATGAGAAATACTTTGATGCATAACAATATTTGATTAACGATCATACCGTATTGTATATGATTTCGGATATATGAATGTGATTTAAACTGAGAATATTTGAAATACGAGTCCCATATAGATGTACTTCTGAACTATAATTTTCTATGTGATAAATTTTAATATATGAGTATATCCATATGCTAACCTAAGAGGTCATAGGAGGTATTATCTGCTTACTGAGTTGTCAAATTCACTACACGATACTTACATTTTTTCTGATAAGGATACAGAGTTTGGTCCTGCAGCTACGTGATCAAATAGGTGTCATACTCTCTGAGTGAGCCTACGTTGCTTCCAAGGCTCACAATGTTTAAATTATTTTGTACTTGTGTTCTAGAGTATGCTCTGAACGCTATAGACAGGATCCTGCTTCTACTATAATATGTGTATAAAGACTTGGCCTGTATATTTAGTTATATTAAAAAATTTGTAAACGTATGTTATTAATCTTGTTATGTGATATACTTGAAACAAGTATACAATAGAAAAAGGTTAAAGTTATCTGTTACTCGTGACAATCATGTTCCCTTAAATTGGGGGTGTGACACTTTCTACTAAATTGTATTACCTTTTACCTTTTACCTTTTACCATGATAATACCTTAGTCGTATCTTTATTCTTGAAGGTGTAATCATTCCCTTATTCATTCTCTCTTTTATAGTGCCCTTAATGTTTAAAGCCTTATATGAAGACCATTTTCTTTTGTTTATATTAGTATTTATAATCGCTTTGAGTATAAGAATAATCTCATTAGGGATACTAAGGCTAGCCCTACCTAAAAGTGTTTTTCTACAAATTGAAACTCCTGAATTTGTACTCAAAGAAAAATTACAAGAAAATATAATGTATGGGATAGTTTTAAAGAACTAAGCTCTCGGTGATTATCTATTTCATCTTTTATGTTATCTTATTATCTCTATTTCTAGTTTGTTCACAACACATTACCAGCATAATTCTCTAACATTTTGGAGTACAATAATCTTCCAAGTTTGTTTCATCAATTCAAGGTAAGAACAAACACTTTTTTCCTTCTTTATATTATTTTAAATCTAAATTTATTCTTGTTGATTTTATACTTTTATTATAGGAGAAGAATGCATATTTTAAGTGTGTGAAATTTGGATAAAGAGCATATTAGTATTTTAATTGTTTGAGTTCTTATTCTAATTTCAAATTCTTTTATTCCTTCTAGTGTCTAATTATATTGTCAAATCTCACAAAGCTTGAGTTTCTTGCTCTTGATATATTTAGAAAAACATTGTTATTATGGATCTTTAATGCTAAAATTCATCTTAATGCCATTAATCTTGGAAAATCTATCAAGGAAGGATATAAAGCATCCTTGCAAGATTGCATAAAAGCAATGATTTTTCTTCATTATCATTTAAATGAAGAACTAAAACAAAATATCTTACCATTAAGGACCTAATAGTCCTTTGGAGTAACTTGGGGAGATAAGAGCCAAAAGAAAAAAAATAGTTATTCTTCCTTTAACTTGTTATGAGTGGATACACTTACATTTGTAAGATTCCATAACAGTAAGTGAATATAACTTAACCTTGTTCAAAATTAACTTTCAAATGAAATTATATGTAAAGAAAATTACTGATGAAAATATGTTACAAAAAACATATTTGACTTTTCACACATTGAATTTTCTCCTACAACAACAATATCAAAAGCATAGATTCACAAAATATTCTAAGTAAATTTCATGTTTACTTGTGGCTAAGCATAACAATGAACTATAAATGAAAAATAATCAATCTCATCTAACTGGGTTAACTCTATTCCTTGAAATCAATGAGACATTTTCTCAAGGTTATAGACAGGGTTATGATGGTAGAGAGGTTAAGGTAGGAAAAACCATTGGACTCGTGAAAATGATCCTTATCCTCCTTCAAATTCTAAAAAAAAAGTGCTACACAAAACCACAAAAAGTGGATAAAAATGAGGAAAATCAATAAAACAAATAAAACTTTGAAAGAATGGTGATGAAATTTGTTATAGATGTGGCACAAAAGGTCATTGGTTTCGCATTTATTGTACTCCTAAACATTTAGTTGATCTTTGTAAAGTATCACAAAATAATAAAAAAATCAAGGTGAAGTAATTTGTTATGAGTCTATTGATCCTACATACTCTGATATGTCACCAATAAATTTAGATTTTAATGTTTCAAATTTCTTTAAAGATCCTACTAAAAGGATAGACCATTTAATTGTTAAATGAAAATATTTGTCCTATCTAAATTTTTTTGTTGCTTTAGTCACTAGATTATATTATTTTAATATTCAAGTGTAATTTGCTTCTTAATTTTCTTTGAAAAAATCACTTTTTATTTATAATGCCTTATAATTTATTTTTTAATTATTAAAATATTTTTATTTTGTTAATAGATAAGGAAATTAAACTCAACATTTTGGAGGATGACATGTATTAAGTCGACAGTGGCAAAACTCATACAATTGTTCGTGATAAATTTTGTTCCAAAAATAACATTAGTTGAAATAAATGTTCATAGAATATCTAGTTCTGTAAATATAATAGAAGGCTCTGGAAGAGCTCACATTTTGTTGTCAAATAGGACAAAGATGAATATTGATTATGCACTATATTCTAGTAGATCTTGAAGAAATCTGCTAAGCCTTAAAGAATATGTCAAAATGGGTATTAATTAAAATAGAAAATGAAGAAAATACATAATATCTTTGTATTACTTCTATTATTTCCTCTAGAAACTCATATTAAGGAAACTTTTCACTTTTTCTTTTGGATTATATTTTAGAAAAATAAGAATGGTTGAATCAAATTTTATGCATTGGAAATGCTTATATCCAAAGACTTTTATACTTTGGCATTGATGTCTTAGTTATCTAGGTTCAATCATAACACCGTATATTATTGAGAATACAATGGGAATCCTTTAAAGGACAGATCCTATTATCAAATGATTTATTTTGTACATCTTGTGCTCAAGGTAAATTAATGGGGAAATATCATTTACCTACGCTGATCTACATTACAAATTGCAATGTCTCTTCAAATATAATAATCATTGCAATGTCTCTCTTAATCTATGACTCCATTGCAAATAGCACCAAAAATAACATAAATACCCCTCCCTCATCTTCTTTCTTGCTAATAATTTTGGCTAAATTGCTCTTTGGTCTCCTAACTTGTTTTTCATTTTCATTTTGGTCCCTTGACTAAACAATAAATTCCTTAAAATCCATTAACTTAAAAAAAATTGTCACTTATATTTTAAACTATAATTAAAATGAAAAAAGAAGAAGAAAGAATTACTTTTAAACCCAAAAGTCTAAAATTTTAAAACCCTAAACCATATACTCCCAAACCCCAAACAATAAACCCTAAAACTCAAAATGTCAAAACCCAAACCCTAAAACTCAAAATCCAAACACAAAACCCTAGATTCTAAACCTTAAATTCCAAACTCTAAACCATAATTCTTCAACACTAAAACCATAAACTCCTAAACCCTAATCCCTCAAACTCTAAACCCTAAACCTCAAACCAAATTCTAAACCTCTCTAAACTCTAAACCCTAAGCCCTAAACTCCAAAACCCCAAACACCTAACCTCCAAACTCTAAAACCTATACACTAAACCTAAAAACCTGAAAACCCCAAACCCAAAAATTTCAAACCTTAAACTCCAAAAACCTAAACCTCAAATCCCTAAATTCCAAACCTTAAACCTCAAACACTAAAATCCTAAACTGTAACAACTCTATTTATTTATTTAACACACTAATGAAGTCATTACTAACTATTCTCTTATCCATTTATTTCATGATAAGTAATCTTTCAATTTAAGCAAACACAAATTGATATCAAATGGGTGTATCTATTAATATTTATGTTGTCATTAATTCATATACATATCATGGTGTCCTAGGTGTTACCTATAGTACAAAAGCATACATATATCTATGTCATAATAATCCATATTAGCTTTATTCGGGGACACTGGTGAGGGTGGCAGCACCTACTCCAGAACTTCAGCTATCTCAACCACTAACACATCTTTAATCATGGAAATTTTCCCAACATAAGGTATCTATACCCAGCGTACACTAAAAATCAAAGTCATCAAAAATAGCTACATGTTATCACTGCTTATCTGGACATGACATGGAATTATAGTGAGATATAATAATCTCAGTAGGTTCAACAATAAATAATAATTTCACATTTATAGTTCATCATGTCATGTTTAGCTATATAAGCTACAAAATTTCTCAAGCCACAACAATGCACCATATCTATGCATATGCAAATCATGCAGCAATGACATGTATGGCATGTATAATCATTTTCAAATATCACGGGCATGAATAACCGTTCAAATATATTAAGGGTAAGATCAACTGTTTCAAAAAGTCATGATGTGTCAAAATGACAACTTGATCGTATAATGGCTATTAAATTCTCATATCAAGCATGGCTACTCTCGTCTGGGCATGTATTCTCTACTTATTTGGTACGGTATTCTCTCTTGCCCCCTCCGACATGGCACAAATTGTAATAACCCAAACCTTTGAAGGTTAAGTACAAATCATTTGAAACAAGGAAGTTGAGAACAATGTAAAATTTTAGAGCATTTCTGACCTTTTCTTCTGACCTTTCGTCACTTATATAAGCATACCTCTCATATGAAATCTAAATTAAGTGATTGCAATTTCTAATGAAATATAAGACATATATATACAACTTTGATGTTGGGAATTTTTGCTAATTCCGTGAATATTATAGTGATAAGAGGCAAAAACCGTAGCATAGTGTGGTCTGGACCTTTTCTCACTATTTTATGCATAACTCCTTCATATGAACTCCAAATTATGTGATTCAAGTGGCTACTGAAAGCTAAGAGAAAGGGCTACAACTTTCATGTTGGACGTGTTGTCAAATTTGGCAAAATGAGTTCGCCACGGCGAGAATATTTCTCTGGCGGTGAGAATACTGCAGCATTTTCCCGAGAGCATGAGTTTTTCTGGTTTCGATCTTGCCGCTGCAAAAATCACGGCTTGCCGCGGCGAGAATGAGTTCGCTGGCGGCAAGATTCGTCAGATAGGTTTTTTTTGCAGTCCCCCCCCTTTTCCTTCATTTCTCTTTCATCTGAACCCTAACTCTCTCTCTCTAAAATTTTTCTCCACCTTCTCTCTAAGATATCTCATCATCTAGATGTCCAATTTGAGCAAGTAAGGTACCATTGGACTTGTGGGAAGGAGAGCTACAAACCCCACCGATCAGTTTCGCCGAAAAACCGCCGGATTGTCGCCGAAAAATTGCATGAATAGTAACCTCCAAGGTAAATTCCGTCCAATCGCGTTTTAGGCTTCATTTTTACCAAACTTCTTGCCATAGATGGTCTTAGAATTAGTTTCTATGCTAGAATATAGGGTTTTTACGTTTCTGCATGAATAGTGTTTTCGGTGAGTGAATAGTGTTTTTTGGCATGAATAGTGACGTTTAGAGTTTTCCAATTCTCATGTTATGTCTATGTTTTCTAGGTTGTTGAACCATCACGAGGTGAAATTCTCGTTGTTGGACTCCTAGTAAGGTGAGTGGGTTTTTCATACTATAGCGCATGTTTTAGGAATTTGATTTATAACTCTCTCGTATGATTTTAACTAGTTGGAATGTATGTTAAATTGTTTTACCGCTTTGAAAACCAATATGTTCCAACCATGTTAGGAATTATAAATTTCAATCCTAGTTGAACCCTAGGTATGCAGGGCAAGCATCTAGACTGATAATTCTCCATTTGAGCTAGATTTATAGAAATTTGAACTTAGTCTTAGAAATGAACTAAGTTAGCCATGAAATGATTTGATGCATGCGAACATCTATGCGACGTCTACGGACGATATGTTTAAAGGGAAAGTTTATGATGATAAAGGTCTCCATGGGAATACATGGATGAAACATATTTTTAGAACGAAATTTTATTCATGAAAAGAGCTAGATGGATAATTATCGCTTTATTATAATGTTATTGAAATGTTTTACTTTTAATTTTTTTTGAATAGCATATTTCAAATATTTTCTATTGGAGGGACCCTTTTAGATCACTGTTAGCTAGCCGCAGGTAGTGCTAGCCCTGGTGTACCATGATCATGTTAAGGCTTCGGCCTAGGATACTGTGACGGGCATATGACTGCCTAAGACACAGGGATTTAGGGTGGACTTATGTCTACGCCTACAGTGATTACCCTACCCTTGCTGTGTGCTTGAGGGAGATGATAGATCTGTTAGGAAATACCTCCAATAAACTAGTGCATTTTTCTTAAAGATTAAATATTTCTAAACATTCTCATTCATCATTGTTATTGCATAAATAATTTCACTTCTTACTTACCATGCATAATTGATTTGCTTTACGGTTACTTATTTAATCATATTTTATCTTTTGAACATACATTTGAATTGTTTAGCTTTTCTTTCAATAAATTATGGTTAAATGCTTAATGTTTCAATTGTTAAACTCATTGCGAAACAATCGTGCTTGATTTGCCCTGTTTCTGTTATAGTATGATTTACTCATTCACTAAGATGTGGTAATCTCACCCCTCTTCTGTTTTCTCCCCACAGATAGTCAAAGAAACATTGATCCAGCTACAGCTCCATAGGAGGCTAAATATAGCATTGGTGAGCCCCAGTTTGGGCAAGGCTCCGTTGTAATGGTTGTATAGTTTAAGTTTATGTCTAGTGTATCTCCATGAACTTACAAGTAGGATCCTCGCTTCTTGTGTACCTTGATGTGTTGTTTGGAAAATAGTTTTATGTTTTACAACTATGTTTGTATTATGAGGCCATGTGCCAAGTTGAATCAAGGATGTTGAATTCATGAGATATATATATATATATATATATATATATATATATATATATATATATATATATACAGTATTTTCTTATATTGGATGTGGCATATGTGGCCAGTTATATTTATTATGTACTCTGGATTGTGTGCTGAATGTTTGTGCATAGTATGTGTTAGGCTTACGGCTAGGGGGAAACCCTTATGCCGTGCCGGTCATGTGTTCCATCATTTGGGGCCGTGACACAAATTCTCTTTCTTTTCTTATCATCGTCATCTTAACCGTGGAATAGGGTGTCCCCTATTTGGTACAACACATACGGAAGCCATGTGAACATGCTATTTTCTTTTCCTTTCTTTTCTTTTGTTTTCTTTTCACATTAATAGCCAAGATATGATTTTCAACAAAATATGCCCAATATACCCAAATGCCACAATTTCTCATCAAAACATAGTCATTTCAAATATCATTTCTAAAACATAACCATGTCAAAATCACACACTTATGATGGTAAAGAATTCATGCAATGGCAATGGCTAGGGTATAAATTAAGATTTATCCAAATCCTCTTTCACTCTTAACTTATAGAGATTCTTCTTCTTTCTGAATTTAATTTTATTTCTTTTCCTCTATTCTTGGCTTCTAGCCTATTTTTCTCCTTAAATTATTTTTTTAATATATGCTCTTAAATTCTTATCTCTAAAATTTTCTGGGCTTGTATATGTTTGCTGAAAAAACTTATTAATGGTGATTAAAATATGATTAAGTAGGGCATAATAAGTAAATAAAAGTGATCAAAAACATTAGAGATAGCTGGAATATCAAGACTTACTTAAGGAAAAATTTAAGGTGACAAGAGGAAATTAATGAATAAAAAGGGGTTGGAACCCAGTACAATGAAGATAAGATTCTATTTTCAAATTTCTGGGAAATATCCATAAAGAATTTAAAGAAATGGTTAGCATGAAAAATGTAGATCTGTGTTTCCCGGTTTTATGGCCACTGGAATCACCCAATTTGGAGTCTATATGAAGGAGATATGGCCTAATTAGTAAGAAAAGGTTAGAACCCATATGAGGAGTAATGACAATAATTTTGAGGACTTTATAACACCTAGATTTTGTAGGTATTTGCCAAAATGATTAACATGAAATTTTTATATTTCTTCCTTAGATTTCCATAGGCTCGTAATCACCAAAATTGGAGTCCAAATAAGATAGATAGGGCCTAAACAATAACAAAAGGTTTAGGCCCTGAAATTCAGAATGTTTTTTGGGCCTTAGTACTTGAATGGGTGGAAATCTCTAATAAAACAGAGTACCAAAATTTTGAGGAACTAATGGATAAAAAGTATATGAAGGAATATATATATGATTTTAAGTAAAAAGGTTTCAAAAGAAAATTTTAGAGATAAGAATTTAAGAGCATATATTAAAAAAATAATTTAAGGAGAAAAATAGGCTAGAAGCCAAGAATAGAGGAAAAGAAATAAAATTAAATTCAGAAAGAAGAAGAATCTCTATAAGTTAAGAGTGAAAGAGGATTTGGATAAATCTTAATTTATACCCTAGCCATTGCCATTGCATGAATTCTTTACCATCATAAGTGTGTGATTTTGACATGGTTATGTTTTAGAAATGATATTTGAAATGACTATGTTTTGATGAGAAATTGTGGCATTTGGGTATATTGGGCATATTTTGTTGAAAATCATATCTTGGCTATTAATGTGAAAAGAAAACAAAAGAAAAGAAAGGAAAAGAAAATAGCATGGTCACATGGCTTCCGTATGTGTTGTACCAAATAGGGGACATCCTATTCCACGGTTAAGATGACGATGATAAGAAAAGAAAGAGAATTTGTGTCACGGCCCCAAATGATGGAACACATGACCGGCACGGCATAAGGGTTTCCCCCTAGCCGTAAGCCTAACACATACTATGCACAAACATTCAGCACACAATCCAGAGTACATAATAAATATAACTGGCCACATATGCCACATCCAATATAAGAAAATACTGTATATATATATATATATATATATATCTCATGAATTCAACATCCTTGATTCAACTTGGCACATGGCCTCATAATACAAACATAGTTGTAAAACATAAAACTATTTTCCAAACAATACATCAAGGTACACAAGAAGCGAGGATCCTGCCTGTAAGTTCATGGAGATACACTAGACATAAACTTAAACTATACAACCATTACAACGGAGCCTTGCCTAAACTGGGGCTCACCAATGCTATACTTAGCCTCCTATGGAGCTGTAGCTAGATCAATGTTTCTTTGACTATCTGTGGGGAGAAAACAGAAGAGGGGTGAGATTACCACATCTTAGTGAATGGGTAAATCATACTATAACAGAAACAGGGCAAACCAAGCACGATTGTTTCGCAATGAGTTTAACAATTGAAACATTAAGCATTTAACCATAATTTATTGAAAGAAAAGCTAAACAATTCAAATGTATGTTCAAAAGATAAAACATGATTAAATAAGTAACCGTAAAGAAAATCAATTATGCATGGTAAGTAAGAAGTGAAGTTATTTATGCAATAACAATGATGAATGAGAATGTTTAGAAATATTTAATCTTTAAGAAAAATGCACTAGTTTATTGGAGGTCTTTCCTAACATATCTATCATCTCCCCCAAGCACACAGGTAGGGTAATCACTGTAGGCGTAGACATAAGTACACCCTAAATCCCTGTGTCTTAGGCAGTCATATGCCCGTCACAGTATCCTAGGCCGAAGCCTTAACATGATCATGGTACACTAGGGCTAGCACTACCTGCAGCTAGCTAACAGTGATCTAAAAGGGTCCCTCCAATAGAAACCTTGTTACTTAAAATCATATATATATTCCTTCATATACTTTTTATCCATTAGTTCCTTAAAATTTTGGTACTCCGTTTTATTAGAGATTTCCACCCATTCAAGTACTAAGGCCCAAAAAACATTCTGAATTTCAGGGCCTAAACCTTTTGTTATTGTTTAGGCCCTATCTATCTTATTTGGACTCCAATTTTGGTGATTACGAGCCTATGGAAATCTAAGGAAGAAATATAAAAATTTCATGTTAATCATTTTGGCAAATACCTACAAAATCTAGGTGTTATAAAGTCCTCAAAATTATTGTCATTACTCCTCATATGGGTTCTAACCTTTTCTTACTAATTAGGCCATATCTCCTTCATATAGACTCCAAATTGGGTGATTCCAGTGGCCATAAAACCGGGAAACACAGATCTACATTTTTCATGCTAACCATTTCTTTAAATTCTTTATGGATATTTCCCAGAAATTTGAAAACAGAATCTTATCTTCATTGTACTGGGTTCCAGCCCCTTTTTATTCATTAATTTCCTCTTGTCACCTTAAATTTTTCCTTAAGTAAGTCTTGATATTCCAGCTATCTCTAATGTTTTTGATCACTTTTGTTTACTTATTATGCCCTACTTAATCATATTTTAATCACCATTAATAAGTTTTTTCAGCAAACATATACAAGCTCAGAAACTAAAATTTATTTAGGTCATTACTAGTTTTCTACACCTATTGACTTTCTTATATGTTCATTCCCTTAAAATTTCGCCCAAACTAGGTTTTAATATTTCAATCCATTCTAATACTTCATATTATATTTTATTCAGTTAGCATAATATATTCCATCATCCACTTCTTCCAAAATTAAGGTTTAGTCAAGCAATCATCATGAATGCTTCAAAACTAAAACTTCCCAATGTCTCTCTTAGACTTGAAGGCTACATTTATTTTATGAACCTATCATTCTTCCATCATATATAACATAACCAAAAGAATTAAATAGGCCTTATAACATCCCTAAGAGTTTCATCACTCATGCCAAAACCATGTAGAAATTTCCATACCAACCTAAGCAATCACACATCCATTACATGCAAGATTTATATGTAGCAAGATATAGAAACATTCATGGCCAACATCAAGAGTAGAAAAATTATTACAAGTCTCATCAAAGTCCTATATAAAATTTACAAAAATTTCAAAGTTCTTTGAAAAAGAAATATTGTTAAACCTACCTACAATCCTTCTTAGTCTTACTTAGTTAGTGTTCTCTTCTTGCTTCCCCCTTGTGAGTAGCCAAATTCCTCCTTTTTCTTTTGTTGTTCTAGCAGCAAATATGAGAAGAAAAGAGTAAGTTCTAAGACCTAGGGATAGAGAGAAAGAAGGAATTAGGGTGATGTTCTTACTATTTACCTTGAGCCTTTAGCTCTCCTATACTTCCTTATATTCTTCCCTTCTTTCTTCTCCTTTTTTTTCTATTTTTTAATTTAGCCTTCCCTCTACTCTTTCTCTTGGCTGATACACTCCTCAATGGATTAGCCAAATGATTTATTAGTTTTAGGGTCAAAGGCTTTTCAAGCATGACATCATTTTCTTTTCTTATGGGATACTCAATGTAGATGTCATGTCATCATGATTTTTTGTGGGGGTGGATCAATGCTTCAGCTTTTCCTCTCTATCTCATAGTTGAAAATGCTTTTTAAAAGGGTGATGAGATGTCAAAAATACATGTGGTCAAGTGCTTTCAAACATATGGCAAATCCCTTAAAACATGTGACTCATTTCCTTTCTTATGGAGCACCCTTTTAGTACACCATCATGACATGTTTTAATCCCTTAAAACAAGTTTCCTCTTCCTTCTTGCTCCAGCCAAAATGCACTTCTTAAATGAGAATAAAATGCTTAAAATTTTGTGATGAAATAGGCTTGAGACAAGCGGCTAAATCCCCTTAAATCTAGTGATTCAATCCCTTTACTTTTGGCTCACTCAATGGGGTATGATTAGGATTCATTAATTCTCCATGAATGGCACTATTCTTGGTCAGGTTTTTCTAGCTTTTCTCTCCTCTCTAGATTGGCCAAAATGCATATGTAAGGAGTGGACATTTTTTGCCTCATAGTCATGTAATCATTTTCCTTGTTTGCTCATCATTCTAGAATATTATTTCTCTATGTTATAACACACTCCATAGACTTACTTAATTTGCACTCAAGAGAAAATTGTGGTTGCTCATTATTCTAGAATACTATTTCTCTATGTGAAACTCCATTTTCCTTAGAATTTTCATCTCCCTCCTTCCCCCTTCATGCTTGGCCAAAATTCCTCCCAAGGGTAAAGGGCTTGTCTTCACATGCATGGGTCTATGGATTTTTGACCCATTCCCTTTGACCTAGCCCAAGTCCATGATGTGTCTCTTAAATGGGATATCCATGTGGCTTGCCAACAACTCATGTGAGGTGGACAAATATTGGATGAGGTGTCCATGAGGTGGCATCCTAGGTGGAATCCAAATAGTGTAGGGTGAGGTGTTAAGCTCAAGAAATTTAGCTCCTCCTTGCCTAAGAATTTCACCCATCTCTAGGATGTTATTTCTAATATTTGCCTCTTAGGTTCTTCCTCTTTTTCCTTGTGTTATAAGAATTTCCTATTCCCATACATAAGAATTAAGAATTTCTATGGCATATCTTCTATTAAATATTTATCTAGAATTTCTTGGTAAATCTTTATTCTTTATTCCTCTTAATTTAGTAATTTCCATGTCTTAATAGTAAATGAAAATTAGAGATGTTACATAAACCATCAAAATCCAAACCCTAAATCTCAAACATCAAGCTCCAAACCTCAAAACTCTAAACTCTAAACCTCAATCCCAAAACCCCAAACCCAAAAACTCTAAATGCCAAATCCCAAACCCCATAAACTCCAAAGGCCAAACACAAAAACCCTAATCCCTAAACACCAAAACCATAAAACCTAAAACTTGAAACCCTAAACATCCAAAACTTGAAACCTCAAACCAAAAAAGCTGAAATGCCAAACCTTAAACTCCAAAACCTTATACCCCTAAATCCTAAAAGCTAAAATTATAAACCCTTAAATCCCCAAGCCCAAAATCTCAAACACCAAACCTTAAAACACAAAACTCTAAACCCTAAACTCTGTAAGTGCTAAGGTTTAGAATTTTTTAATTTAAGGTTTAGTTTTTATGGCTCGAGGTTTATGGTTTGATGTTTAGGATTTAGAGTTGATGACTTTAGGGTTTGTAGTTTCAAAGTTAAGGGTTGGAGGTTTGAAGATTTAAGAGTTAGGGTTTAGGGCTCTATGCTTTAGGGTTGGATTTGTAGTTTGAGATTTGATTTTTTATGGTCTTGATGTTTAGGGTTTGATACTTGGGGTTTAGAATTTGAAATTTTTGGGTTTGAGGTTTGGCGTTTAGTGTTTTGGAGTTTGAGGTTTTGGGTTTGGGGTTTAGGATTTTGGCCAATATTGTTAGTAAAGAAGTATAAGAAAGATAGGTATTTATGTCATTTTGGGTGCTATTTATAGATTAAGGGAGATATTGCAATGATTGTTAGATTAGATGAGACATTTCAATTGGTAGTATAAATGAGGGTGGGTAAATGTTATTTTCCTACAGTGCATACAAGGAGACATTTATGGTCTAATCACAATCTTATGGACTATTTCATTATTTCATGGCTTTAATTAATGATTCTACTATATGGTCACGTATTTGTTTACTTTCAACTTATACTTTTTCTTTTGTAAGAACACATTTTTCTAACTATCCCATCAAGATAGTATGTTTAGATAATGCAAGTGAGTTCTCTTCAAAAGCATTTTATAACTATTGCATGCCAATTATTTAAGTATTGAACAAGCAGTAGCATATACTCATACTCAAAATGGTTTAGTTGAGTGTTTTACTAAACATTTACAACTTATTGCTGGCATATTCTTATAGAGTCAAAGCTCCATGCATTTGTCTAGGGACATGCTATAATACATGCTGCATTTTTTTGTCTATATTAGGCCAATTGCATATCACCAATTCTCTCTCGGACAACTTTTTTTTTATCAACAGCCAAATATAACTCATCTTAGAATTTTGTTGTTGTATTATATTGTCCCTATTGTGCCTACATAATGTACTAAAATGTGTCCTCAATGTTTTCTTAGAATTTATGTTGGTTTTGATTTCCTATCTATTATTAGATGCCTTGTGTAATATCCTAAGTCTCTAATAAAATTAGATAAATCTAAGAATAAGTAGAAAATACATATGACAAAGAATTAAAATGCTTAGTTATGTAACAATAAGGCATTTATAAAATATGTGACATATATTTAATCATGAATCATATAAATAAAATTCTTAGGAGCATAATGGATGGGGAGAAAATATAAATACATTTTTAAGACATTACTAATCTAGGATTAGTAGTAAATTAATGCAATATAAAACAACTAAGGAGCTGCCAAGTAGCACCACAAAATTTCAGCCACCTAGTATGCCACAGTGCCCATAGAGTTGTAGCCACCTTGCACCTACAAAAGCATGCCACATTACCCACAAAGTTACAGCCACATTGGCTACAAAATTGCAGCCACATAGCATGCCACATTGGCCACAAAATTGCAGCCACCTTGCACCTACCAAAGCATGCCACATTGCCCACAAAGTTACATCCACATAGCATGCCACATTGCTCACAAAATTGTAGCTACCTTGCACCTACCAAAGTATGCCACATTGCCCACAAAGTTGCAACCATATAGCATGCCACATTGGCCACGAAATTACAGCCACCTTGCACCTACCAAAGCATGCCACATTGTCCAGAAAGTTGCAGCCACATAGCACGCCACATTAGCCACAAAATTTCAGCCACCTTGCACCTACCAAAGCATACCACAAAGCCACAAAAAATTTAGCCAAAATCAGCCAAGAAAAATGCCACCTTTCAGCAAGGAAATCTTGCCACATAGCCATAATTATTTCAGCAACATTCCAGCCAAGAAACAGCCATCCACTTCAGCTATTTTTCTGCCCATAATTAGAAAAATAATGCAAAGGCTGCTGCCTCACTTCATGCCTCTGCATTATCATGCCCTCCCTATAGAAACCACAAGGTAATCCCTACAAAAACACAAGGGAATCCTTGTAAAACACAGCCAACTTTTCCTCTTGAGTGGTGTAAACCAGCAGGCAAGAATCATACTGTCTAGGTATTATTTTGGGCAACAAATTCAAACCTCATTCCTCATGCAATTAGCACCCAAAAGGGAGAGAAGGTAGCCAGAAAACTTAGAGTCAAAGGGGGAGAGAAACCAGAGAAAAAATGTAGCTAAGTTTCAAGGAAAACCAAGAGGAGAAGCAAGCTGAAATTTGAGAACCATAGGAGCATTTCTGCACAAGGTGAGTTTCCCCTCTTAAGGAAAGTTGGTTTGCAAATAGTAAAGCTCATTTTGGGTTCTGCATAGGTGATTCTTGAGCATGAGATGCAAGATGTTAAAGTTGAAAACATGGAACTCTTGTGGTAAGGAACAATATTTTCCATCTAATTAACAAACATGCTAAAGCACCACACATTCTGCACCTAAACTTTTTAGGCCCTATGTTCTTGGACTGTTTGATTGGGTAAATGGCCTTTAAATTTTTTAATATTTGGTAAGCAAAGTCTTGAAATATTGATAAGCAATTATAGAAACTTTCGTGATTTTTAAGACCCTACAAATAGGCCATTTACAATCAAAACAATGCCGAGAACAATCTGCTGGACAGCTTAGGATGTTGATGCAAATACTAAACATTTAAGGGGTTAGATGTTGAATTTTTGTATGAAAATTTTATGACATGTTATAATAGTTAATGACCACCAAATTTTATAGAATTATGGATAGGTTAAGGCATATAATAAAATATGGAAATTCGGTGGGACAGGAAGTGAGTCAGAACAAACCAGAACTGGAGACAGCCATAAAAAGTGTGTTATTTGAGGAGTCAAATGAATCCTTTTTTACTTGAAATTTTTATGGTGATTATATAACATATCTAGTATGATCCATATCAAATATCACAAATTTTGAAGAACTGTTACCCATCCAAATGAATAGAAAAAAAAATAGAAATAAAACTGAAACCAATATGCATTGTTTTAGATTATGGAGGTAGTTCTTGGGGTGAATGGAAGAGTTATGGGTTGATAGAACCAAGAAATAAAATATACATGTATAGAAACCTCCATGGAAAATTTTAGAATTTTTAGAGAACTTTTGTCATATTTAATAATAACCCCAAATCTCAACAAAATCACAATTTTGTTTTGGGGAGCAGAAGCTCTTAAACTAAAGACTCATGATTTTAGGTGCTAATATGCATGCATTAACCAAAAGCTCTTATATGTTTTAGTTTGAGTTGTTGGTAGTAACATTGGCAGCCTTGGAAAGGAAGTGATTGTGGAAGAATTGAGGTAGCTTACTTTTCCTTAAAACACTCTTTATGTTTATGAACTTGAATTTATCAATTTCACTGGTTACCTAACTTTTATGCTATGATGAATAATGGTTTAAAGATATGTTATGTATACAATCTCAAGAATTAAGGGGGTGCCCAAAGTGTGCCAAGTAAGCCTCATTTCCCCCATGTATTGGTCAATAATAGGAGATGCATAACCCTTTTATAGGTATGGGACTGGATTGGGTAAGTAGACCAAAATGTTATGGGTCCCTAGTGTAACCAATATGATTTATATATGTATGGTCAGTGCTTATGTTTTAGTGAAATAAATTGAAATGTTTTAAGGAATGGAATGTGTACTATTTTTCTGAAAAATTTGCTAGCTATTGAGATTGTCATCTCATCTTTTTATGTCCACATAATCACATTCCAAGTACTCCAGCAAGAAGTGAGCAACAGGTGTCTCAAGGTTGACTCATCTAATTATAGATATGGATTGTATTTTCTTTAGTTGTGTAATATTTGTGGGATGGCTTAGTTAAGTGCCAAGTCCCTTTTAGACAGCTTATAATGTGATGTAAAATAAGTTATGGACTGTACCATTTTCTTTTATGGCATGGGAGCCTTTTTGTTATAAGTAATGTCTATCATACCTAGTTAGTTGCCTATAAAGAAATGAAATTCAAAAATGCTTAGAATAGCTTGAAGCATTTGTATGCTTATCCAAGAAAGATAAACAATATAAGTGAATAGGTTAATTTATGGACTAGGTAGACATTGCTAGAAATTTACAAATAAGAAAAAAAATATAATAAGATAACATATATAATACTAAAAGGTTCAAGGGGAATATTCTATGATGTGGATGTATGAAATAAGATGCTAGTCAGTAGGGTGTGACACCTTGAACCCTAAATGGTGAGCTTTTTAAAGCATTTTTTTAGACTGTAATTTTGATAAATCAATTTTTTTCCTTTAAGGGAAGAGAAATGTAATATTTTAGAAGCACATGTAATTTGTTGGAATATGTAACAACATTTTTTTTACATACAAACAGATACATAATTTTTTTTAAAATCCCATGACATCATTACCTCTTTATTTCTAACTATTTAACTCATAATAATATTCGATTAAATTAACCAAGCATAATTAATGTTTATAGTATAACAATAATATTGATACAAATCTGGGTTCACATACACATCATTAATTAAAAACATCCGTACAAAAATTAAACACATATATGTACACATCTTATTCATCCCTATTGACTAGTTCTGGGGATATGAGCGTGGGTGGTTGTACCTTCATTGAGATTTTAGCCAACTCGACCCAACGTACGCTAAAAGCCGGCCATAGAAAATATCTCCATATTTAGTATTCTGAACATGATATGGAAATATAGTGAGAATTAAATCCCAGTAGGTTCAACAATAATTCCTAATTATCATCAATATAGCTCATCATGTCATGTTCATCTGTACAAGCTACAGCAATTACCTTAGGTCACATGAATGCACTTTATCTATGCACATGAAAATCGTACAGTAATGACATGGATGACATGAATAACTATTTTCAAAATATCATATGATGGCTATCAACTTATTTTCATATCAAGCTACCCCGGTCAGGGTGAGTACTTTCTACTCTCCGCAACGGACTTTTCTCGCTTCGTCCGACATGGCACACTTTCTCTTTCTTTTCTCATTAACATAATCATAGCTGTTGGTAGGGCGTCCCCTACTGGTGCACCACACGGACCACTATATGACCATGCTCGTCTTTTTTTTCTTTTTCTTTTTTATATTAATAGCCAAAAATATGATTTCAATAACAAGTATGTTCATTATACTCATATGCCATAATTTAACATCAAAGCATAATCATTATAAAAAATTATTGAAAAAATGCAATCATGCCATGAACATAATCAGTTCAAATATCACTTTAAAATATTTACATGTCAAAATTACACACTTAAGATGGTAAGGAGTTCACGCAATGGCAATGGCTATGGCATACATTAGTCATTTATTATTTTTATTTATAAGATTCATCTTTTTTTTTAAATATTACTTTTATGTTTTCATTTTCTTTAAACTTGGCCTCTAGTCACTTTTCTTATATCATTTCCATCACATGTTCTTATAATTTAATATGGCATTCTTCTTCAATTTTATTTCCATTAGTATCCTATAGTTAATGAGCTTCATTTAGGATAGAAAAATGTTAAAAATAAGCTTTATCAGCTTTCAACACGAAAAAATGTTGGAAATAAGCTTTATCAGCTTCCAACACAGCCTAAACGTATCATGTAACACAGTTTGGCCATTTTTTGTAAAACAGCCATGCTTTAGGCTTCAAAATTCCATTTTCAGCACCGAACATAGCCTGGACGTGCCTTAGAACACGGCCATGCTTTATGTTGTGTTATTCCATGATGCAGGTTTTTGTCCTACTTGACTTTCTATCACTAATCAGAGCATAACTCCCTCATTTTAACTCCGAATTAGATGCTCTTGGTGTCCATTCAAAGATAAAACGATTATATAAAACTATTGTGTTGAATAGTTTAGCGACATCTTAAGGGATCTTGATGATATTACTCCATCATGTTAAACGCTATTTCTTCTCGGGTAGGTTCTGATTTCTACTTACTAATATGACCATATCTCCCTCATATAAACTCCAAATTGTGTTATTCCAGTGGATACATTTCCATGAGACATATATATATATATTTTATGTTAACTAGTTATTTTAATTCCCTACATAATGTTCCCAGAAATTCAAACACAGAAGCTTTCCTAACATATTCTTCCCTGGTTAATCATTTTCTGACCACTGCTCACTAATTTGACCATATCTATCTCATATGAACTCTAAATTGAGTGATTCAAGTGGATAACTTTCTGTGAGACATATATATATATATATATATATATATATATATATATATATATATATATATATATATATATTTGTATATTAATCATTTCTTTTAATTCCTAACCAATTCTTCCTAGAATTTGAAAAATCGGAGCTTCCCTGGTTACTCTGAAATCCAGTTTCCTAACCAAACCTTTTCTAAGGTTTTAGTTCATCATTTTATTATGTCCTCTTTCATTTTCTTCTTAATTTACATCTAATCATATTCCATCAATTTTTCAACAAATTTAAATATACAAAATAAAAGCATAAAAATCTTAAAATTTTGTCATCCATAGCCATACCTATGCTGAACTTTCCATACCAACCTAAGTATTCAAGCATACATCATATGCAAGATCAACATGTAACATGATAAAGCAACATCAATGGCTAATCATTAAGGTAACAAATATAGTAAATTTCATCAAAGTTCTAGGATCAAAATCCCATATAAATGTTTCTAATTTCAAAAATTTTCTAAAAAAAATATTGTTAAACCTACCTAAAGATCTCCCTAACTCACTTAGTGAATTCTTTTTCTTGTTTCCTCTTGAAGGAAGTAGCAAGATAACTCCATTCTCTTAAATTTTCTAGCAGCTTAAATAAGAGAAGGAGCGTGAGCTTTTGAACCCCAAGGATGAAGATAAAAGAAGGATTCAAGTCGCTACAAGAAACGCGGGATTTAGCGGCAGTTTTTAAGTGGATATAGTGACAGTTTTAACTGTCGCTAAGGCATTTAACAACAGTCGTGAAACCGTCATGGATTCATGAGCATTGCGACGGTTTTAGTCAACTGATGAGTGAATTTTATACTCATAAATTAATTATTTTTCTCTTATCTTTTTGCCATAATTAAGCATATATCTCTCTTACTTGTCTTTAGTTTTGTGTATTTCTTACAGATGGAGAAAAGAACAAAAAATGGACTCAATTTGGAGGAATTAGAGCTAAATTGTAGTTCTTTGGGAATGATGTCTATAAATCAAGCAGATAAAACAAATTTATTAAGGATGGCTGAGTAAGGAGCATTATTATATTAACTCCTGAGACGCATCCTAATGGATATATGCACAAATTTATTCTTGATTTATGATCACATTTCAAAAAGAACTAAAACATAAAGATTCAAGGCAAAGCACCCAATGTTGAGAATATGTTTGCTGTTTGCAGTCCAACCCAATCTTGCTGCAGTACTTGGGCCATATCTCAAAAAATACATATTCAATATGTATAAAATTTGGTAGGTGGGTAGCTGACACAATTGGGTACAACTTTCATGTTCAAGAAGTTAGAAAATTCAAACATTAAAAGGGCCAAAAGTGGGCTATAAGAGAATATGTCTGCTACTGCAGTCCAGCCCGATTTTTCTCTAGTATTTTGACCATAAGTCACAAATTACGTATCCAATTTGTCTTGACGGAAAGTTAATGAAATTTTCTACAACTTTCATGTTGATGGAGTCAGCAAATTCTGCGAATTTCAAGAAGATATTCAAGGTTCAATTTCGGTGCACATGATGGAATCCAAATTGTCAACTTTGTACAACTTCCTACCTAACAATTTTGACAATTACTACACCTACCACACCTAATTGTATCTGTAAATAAAGGGATTGAGGAGTGAGTTAGGGAGCCTTTGGTGAGAGCTTGGGAAAGCTTTGTTGGAATTCTACAGACTTGTAATGTTCTCCTCTCTTTAGACATTTTGTATTTTTCATTTTCTTTCGAAATATTATCATGTTTCTTCATCTTTCATTTTACTTTCTTGCCTTAATTATGGAGAACTAATCTCCTAATGCTAAGGTGAAAGGGTGAAACTCTTGGTATGAGAATAATAATTCATTGAACTCTTAATTTTAATATTTATATTTGATGTTGTATTTACCTCCTCCTTTTCTTATGTTATGTTTTAATGGCTGGCTGAGCCACTTGTTTCTTCTTCTTGTTTAATGGCTGGCTTTGCCGTCTACTTCGAATTTTTATTGTTCATGGTTGGCTTTGCCACCTACTTTATTTTTTTTTATTATTGGTTGACTTTTCCACCTATTCTATTTCATTTTCTTTTGTTATGTTAATTAATTTTCTACCTCTTTCATTTTCTGCATAAGTTAATCTTGTAAAATGTGAATATTGATATATTGTAGACAATATAATGATCGGTACAATTTATGCTTGAATCCATTTACAAGTTATCTTTTGCATCTTTGTATTTTTAATCTTGTAAAGTGTGAACCTTGATACATTGTAGACAATTTTTGGCACAATAAATACTTGAATCAGTCTTGATTTATTGTAGACAATATGATTATTGGCACAATGTACGCTTGAATCCATTTTCCAAGAGTGTTTTATATATTAGTAATACAATAAAAAGGAGGTAAATATAATTCATGTATAAACAAAGATGAATTTAATTTAACATATCTTCCTATTGGAAACTTATTCATGTAAGGATTCTAATTGAGTAATAAAAGAGTTAAATTTATCTTTATTTGAAATACTAAGAATGGATCCCCTAACCTTAGCATGCTTCTTTACTTTGAATACTTCTTCATTTAATTTCAGTATATTAGTTCTTTGCATACTTTGTTCAATATTCCTCTCATAAAACAAGACATTGGCAACTAGGTTAGAAGTATTTATTTTGGATCTAAATTATAATTTTCTCTCAATTGACAATCCATGTGGGATTGACCTCGTACACCACTAAATCTATACTCCAATAGATTCGTGCACTTGCGAGTTCTAATTAAAACAACAAGTTTTTTGCGCCATTGTCGGGGATTGCGACAGAAAGGCTATTTGGATCCAGATAAGTATATTTCTTCCACTATTTATAATTTAGAAAATTTGTTTTTATTCTGTGTATAGTAATTTTTTTCAGAATTGTTTCTTAAAAATTGGTGTAGTAATTTGGGTGTATAAAATTAGTTGATTCTATCAACAAGGTTAAAAGCGCCTAAGGAGTATGGGTTTTAAGAGAAACCATTGTGATTCCTCCATATTTTCCTGGGAGTCTACTAATTAAATACTACCCTTTATTACTAACACTTTGAAAAAAAAAGAGTTTGTATAATTTTGTGATTTTTTTTCTCTTTGTGGTATTTGCATTTTGTTGCCATTGTGTAGTTAGATTCTTTTTCATAACTAGGAAGCAATTTTTTTTAGTTTATGCATGCTTGGAAACGTGACAAAGATAAGTAGTTGGTTAGGAAAATTTTAGGGTCAACCATTGATTGTACAACAGAGATATTAGATTCTGTTGGATCACCATTAAAAATAAAAGAACAAGTTGTGCATAATAAAACTCTTATGGAGTACTTCTCACTTGTCATAGCCAATACTCCATCTTGCATAGTTTTTCCACAAACTACTG
This sequence comes from Gleditsia sinensis, assembly GCA_037074535.1. Lineage (NCBI taxonomy): Eukaryota > Viridiplantae > Streptophyta > Magnoliopsida > Fabales > Fabaceae > Gleditsia > Gleditsia sinensis. The sequence continues at coordinate 46,130,608 of CM073464.1, forward strand.
TAACTCATTTTGAAACCAAATTAGCCATACTCTAACTTTTACCATCATTTTATAGTTTGAAAAGAGAAGATCCATACATGCACATTGAAGAGTTTCTTGAAATCTGCTCGACATTTCGTTTTCAAAATTTCAATGATGAGTCAATCAGGCTTAGAATGTTTCCATTTTCATTGAAAGATAAAGCTAAATCCTGGTTGAACTGCCTTCCTACAAGAACTATTACTAGTTGGAATCAATTGGTAAATAAGTTTCTGGCAAAAAACTTTCCCATGTCTAAAACTGATGCCTTAGGAGAGAAATTTCTAATTTTTGTTAAAAAGAGGGTGAACAATTTTTTGAATGTTGAGAAAGATTTAATGATCTTCTTTTGAAATGTCCTTATCATGGTTTTGAAACTTGGAGATTGGTGAAATATTTCTATGATGGTTTAACTTCATCGAACCGTCAAATTATCCAAAGCATGCATGGTGGGAGATTTTTACAATTAAATGAGGGGGAAGCTTAGGAATCCTTAAAATCTTTATCTGAAAATTTTCAACATTGGAACTGTATAGATCCTAGGGATAAGAAGTCTTAAATTCAAAAAAAGGGAGGAATTTATGAAGTGAGTGATGACACAAATGTGAGAATTGCCTTAGTTAGCCTGACTAGAAAGGTAGAAGCTTTAACTTTAAGCCACACTCTGAACCCTTCTACCAATACTAGGATAGAGGCATGTGCCTTATGTTCTAGTACATCTCACATTGCATAATCTTGTCCATCTATACCAGCTTACCAAGAAGCATTCTCTGAGCAAGTGAATTCACTTCAGCCTTATGGAAAATCATCAGATAGTCCATTTACACCAACATATAACCCAAATTGGAGAAATCATCCAAATTGTTCATGGAGACAAAATTAGCCTCCAATGAATCAAGGTGGACAACAATTTTTCCCTCCCAATTAATACCCTCAAGTTCCTCAACATGCTCCTCCTTTTGGGGTACCACAACAAAGAAAATCTTCTTTGGAGGATACCTTGCAACAAGTCATACAATTGACCCAACAAATCTTGCAATCTAACACTCAAGCTATTTCAAAACATGAAACACAATTGGGTCAAATAGCCAATGCTGTAGGAAAGATAGAAAAAGGGAAATTTCCTAGTCAACCTGTAACATCCCGTAATTTTTAGATATTTTCCTTATAAATTCTTCACCTTACATATATGCGTAGAAATGTTCTAATATTAATGGAATAGGTAAAGAAAGAAAACATAAGAGGAAATATTAGAAATAACATACTAAAGAGATGTAAAATTCTTGGATAAGGAAGATAAATTTTTAGAAACAAGTAAAGGTCATAAAATTTCAAGAACATTGGATTAGGGTAATTTTTCCTAATTCAAGAACTAGAGTTACTAAGTTTAAAATCTTTACCTATACATTGGGCTTTTACCTATGGACACTTCATATAGAGTTTTTCCACTTCACATAAGTTTCTAGCAAGCCCATTGGATAACCTAAGCAAGAAATAAAACATAGACTTGGACTAAGATATAGTAATTGGACCAATAGTCCAAAAATTATGAAAATGTAACTAAGCCCTCCAAGAAAGGTAGAATTTTATCCAAAGCAAAGAAAATGGGTAGGAATAAGCCCATAATGGGTAGGAATAAGCCCAAATCCAAGAGGAAAAATAAAATAAAATAAATTAGGTGATGATATAATAATGTAATAATAATAAAGATTAGGTTACATGGCATTAAGACAAAAATTTAGCAAGTGGTGTGATTCTACATTCATCATTTTGGCAAGTGGCATGATAATACAAGGCTTTAGGCAAGAACATCTATATCCTACACTCATAATTTTAGCAAGTGGTATGATAATACATGGCATTAGGACGAAACATCCCTATCCCACACAAATAATATCAACCAAATAATGGAGATTCAAGGGCTAGAAATTTGCCACCTAAAAAGGCAAACCTATCATACTTGTTTAAGACAAAAGAAAATGGAAATGAATCCCTAAATCAAAGGGACCTTGTCCCTTATCTTAAGAACATATCATCATAATTTTCAAAATACAAATCTCATTTTCCTATGCATATCTTGACTAAGGAAGAGGAAGACAAGAACATAAGTTGTTTGTTTTCCAAAAATTCAACAAAGTGTATCCTAATTGTGATAAGGTAGACCCATGATCATGAAAGATGAATTATTTGGCGGTCTATATAAGAAAACTCACCCTTACAACATTAGAATTTCGTCCAAGTGAGGGAGAGGAAAAATAGAAGCAAGGTAGAGTGAGGAAAGGAGAGGAAGAAAGGAAGAAAGAGGAAGGAGAAGTCTAGAGGACTAAGTGCTCCAGGTAAGTTTAACAATATTTCTTTTTGAAGAAAACTTTTGAAACTTATAAAATTTATATGAGATTTTGATCTTAGAACTTTGATGATTGGTCATGGATGTTGCTATATCATGTTACATATTGATCTTGCTTGGCTAGCCCGTGCACCCAGAACACGGCCTGGCCATGCTCTATGACCTTTGGTCACTAATCAGAGCATAACTCCCTCATTGTAACTCCAATTGAGGTGATCTTGGTGTCTATTGAAAGCTAAGACAATTATCTAAAACTATTATGTTATTCTTATCAGCCAAATAGTAATAAATCTTGGTGTTATTACTTCCTTAATTTAAATATTATTTCTTCTAGCGTAGGTTCTAACCTTTACTTACTAATCTGACTATATCTCCCACATACGAATTCCAAATTAAGTGATTCTAGTGGCTAAACATCCGTGACACATAAATATATAATTCAAACGTTAACCATTTATTTTAATTCCTTATAAAATTTTCTCAGAAAATAAAACACCGAAGCTATCCTAACATATTCTTCCCTGATTAACCATTTTTTGACCTTTGTTTACTAATCGGAACATATCTACCTCATATGAACTCTAAATTGAATGATTCCAGTGGCTACAAATCCGTGACACACATAGCTATAATTCTTATGTTAACCATTTATTTTAATTCCTTATAGATTGTTCCCAGAAATTAAAACACCGAAGTTTAAAATTCTGCCAACCATAGCCATACCCATGCAGAACTATCTACACCAACCTAAGTATTCAAACATACATCACATGCAAGATCCAAATCCAGTTTACGCTTCCTGCGATTATCTGCCGTCCATTCTACTGGAGTAATAGTTAGATCAGGTACATGAACATAGGCTTGTAAAGCATCAATCAACTCCTCAACATTTGAAGCTGAGATGAGAATTTGTCGTGCTGAGTGTGAGATAAACCTCTGTTCCACAGCTTGATCTAGAAAAGATAACAAACCATCAAATAAGTGATTAACATTTAACAAACCTATCGGTTTGTGATGCATATTTAGTTGTGCCCAAGAGACTATTTGGAAAATCTCCTCTAAAGTACCAAAACCACCTGGTAAGGCAATGAAGGCTTCAGCATTGCTCATCATTCTAGCCATGCGTTCATGCATGGAAACTACCCTATATTCTTCCCCAATTGTCTTCCCTATATTGCTGGATGTAGCTAGAGCTGTAGGAATAATACCTAGAACTTGGCATCCCCCTGCATGTGCAGCTGTAGCCACACACCCCATTAACCCACAGTTACCTCCACCATACACTAAATGAATTTTTCTCCTAGCCAGCACCATACCCAGATTTTGTGCTGCTTTAACATACTCCTCATCTTTTCCAGGACTAGAACCACAAAAGACACAGATATTTCGAATCTGACGGAATGCTGTTCCCTCCATAATTTCTATCACCTTAACTTTGAGAATAGACAAAGATACTAATGTAAGTATTTATAGAACTCAGAGAAAGGCATATTTATAATAGCTATGCGAATAGGCCGGGTATTATTAGAACAACTATGTGAGTGATTGGTGGATATCAACTAAATTAAAGGTAAATAAAAAAAAATAAAATAAAAAATTTTCAAAAATGACGGCAAGCATGTATATGTACAGTAGTATGACTGTGACCCATATTAAACACATAAAGAGTATAAGATAAGATATCACCAGAAATCTGTCTTTATCTTGTTGTCTTTGATGAAGCATTGATGTTTTGATTCTTGTAGAAAAGTTCTAGGTGATAGCCGTCATTGAAAAAAAAAAGTAAAAAAAAAATGCAATCAAATGATTTATTTTGTATTCTCAATGTTTTCGCCAGTCGACTATCAGTATTATTAAGTCGACTAGCAATTTTGAGAAATTTTAATTTGGACTGGTTAATTTACAGTTGATTAATTACATCTATTTTGAAGCAATCAACTGCATCCTACCAGTTAACTACATATTCTTTGATTTTCACAGACTTTTATAAGCTCAGAAATGTTTCTTTTTCCATGTGATATCTTTCCACCGAATACCAATAGATTTAAAGTAGATTCTGACACATATGTTCAAAATTTGCGGCCACCGATTTTTGTTAAAATCATAGATAGATTTTGTTTACAGATTTTCAAGAATTGCGGCCACCGATTTTAATATTTTTCAATGCTTTGTTAAAACTTTTGACTTTCGCTTTTGGAACCATTCTCTATTATGCTTTTCGTCTGTTTCACTCATTAACGGTTGGCATTAAATGCAAGGTTATTTTCCCTCATTACAATTAAAGATAATTTCTTCCTTTGAAACTTGGTTATTATGGTGTCTAAGTTGTTAATAGGTTAAAGTAATGAAAGGTTCGAAAAGAATGGACGGATGATGGTCTTATGGTGTTTTGACGAATGTAATCAAGAGAATTAGTGGTGTTGAAGTTCTCGAGGAATAAAATATAGGAAGTAGGATTTAAGTTAGTCTTTGAACTCTTAATTTGGAAATATAGAGAATATTCTGAGAACCATGTCCAGAAATAATGTAGATTATCAAGATATTTGTGTTAAAGGATTATATCATGCTAAATTGAGTCTAGTATCTAGGATGTGAATTATGTTGGAATTGAGAATTCATGTATGAGTAATTGTTAGGAAAAAAAAAACACAAATCTTCTTCAAATGATTGGGTGAATTAAATGGGATTGGCGTAAGCTAGAATGAGGTGCTTTTGGATATGATAGAAGAAATAATTGAAATTTTTGACAATGAGTTTAATGGTGTTAATAAGCTTGTATAGAATTACTGTGATGAGGTAAGTTGGAATTATTAGACATGTGTCAATGGTACATAAACGTTATTAAAGGTTTGAAGGATTTATTGCTATGTATGTTTAACATATTGATTAAAGGATTTGAGGATAAAAATAGATGATAGATTAAGATGATGATATTCAGGGGATGATGTTGATATATGAAAAAAAAAAAAAAATTTGACTTGATAGAAGTTTGGAATAAGAAAAGATAGTTACACAATATGAAGGTGTATATGTTCCTTTATATGTGTGTTTTCCAATATCGACCCATAGATATATTCATACGGGCTAGAGGATATCAATGGAAGAACTTATGATTGAAAGAAATCCTTATGGTTAAGTTATATGGCAAAATCACTCAAGTGAATAGACATATTAAAAAGTAAAGATGTCATACAGAAAAGATATCTCTAATTATTTAGGTAATAAGCTTGGTAACTCTGAATAATGCCTTAATTTCATTCCCTACATGTGGTAGGATGGATTGAAATTCGGGGACCGAATTTCTTAAAGGGGGGAAGAATGTAACATCCCGTAATTTTTAGATATTTTCCTTAGAAATTCTTCACCTTACATATATGCATAGAAATGTTCTAATATTAATGGAATAGGTAAAGAAAGAAAACCTAAGAGGAAATATTAGAAATAAACATGTTAAAGAAAGGTGAAATTCTTAGGTAAAGAAAGATAAATTTTTGTGAAGTAAGTAAAGGTCTTAAAATTTCAAGAAGATCGGATTAGGGTAATCTTTCTTAATTTAAGAGCAAAAGTTACTGAGTTTAGTATCTCCACCCGTAATTGGGCTTTAACCTATAGACACTTCATATAGAGTTTTTCTACTTCACATGAATTTTTAGCAAGCCAATAGGATAGCCCAAGGATGAAATTAAACATAGACTTGAACTAGGATATAGAAATTGGACCGGTAGCCCAAAAATCATGAAAATGTGACCAAGCCCATTATGAAAGGAAGAATTTTAACCAAAGTAAGGAAAATGGGCAAGAATGAGCCCAAACCCAAGAGGAAAAATAAAAATAAAAGAAAATTAAAGTGATGAAATATTAGTGTAATCAAGATTAAGTGACATGGCATTAAGACAAAAATTTGACAAGTGGTGTGATTCTACATTCATCATTTTGGCAAGTGGCATAATAATACAAGGCTTTAGGACAAAAACATCTATATCCTACATTCATAACTTTAGCAAGTGGGTAATAATACATAGCATTATGACAAAACATCATTATCCTACACAAATAATTTTAGTTAAGTAAGGAAAATTCAAGGGCTAGAAATTTGCCACTTAAAAAGGCAAATCTATCATACTTGATTAAGACAAAAGAAAAAGGAAATGAATCCCTAAATCAAAGGGATCTTGCCCCATATCTTAAGAACATATCATCATAATTTTCAAAATACAAATCTCCTTTTTCTATGCATATCTTGACTAAGGAAGAGGAAGACAAGAACATAAGTTGTTTGTTTTCCAAAAATTCAACAAAGTGTATCCTAATTGTGATAAGGTAGACCCATGATCATGAAAGGTGAATTATTTGGTGGTCTATATAAGAAAACCCACCCTTACAACATTAGAATTTTGTCCAAGTGAGGGAGAGCAAAAATAGAAGCAAGGTAGTGTGAGGAAAGGAGAGGAAGAAAGGAAGAAAGAGGAAGGAGAAGTCTAGGAGACTAAGTGCTCCAGGTAAGTTTAACAATATTTCTTTTTGAAGAAAATCTTTGAAACTCATAATATTTATATGAGATTTTGATCTTAGAACTTTGATGATTGGTCATGGATGTTGCTATATCATGTTACATATTGATCTTGCATATGATGTATGTTTGAATACTTAGGTTGGTGTAGATAGTTCTGCATGGGTATGGCTATGGTTGACAGAATTTTAAGCTTCGGTATTTTAATTTCTGGGAACAATCTATAAGGAATTAAAATACATGGTTAACATAAGAATTAAAGATATATGTGTCGCGGATTTTTACCCACTGGAATCATTCCATTTGGAGTCCATATAAGGTAGCTATGGTCTGATTAGTAGTCAAAGGTCAGAAAATGAATCATCAGGGAAGAATATGTTAGGATAGCTTCGGTAATTTAATTTCTGGGAATTATTGGTAGAGAATTAAAATAAATGGTTAACATAAGAATTAAAGATATGTGTGTCACGGATTTTTAGCCACTGGAATCATTCAATTTGGAGTCCTCATGTGGTAGATATGGTCCGATTAGTAAGCCAAGGTCAGAAAATGGTTCATCAGGGAAGATTATGTTAGGACAGCTGTAGTATTTTAATTTCTGGGAATTATCTGTATGGAATTAAAATAAATAGTTAACAAGAAAGTTATATATCTATGTCTCATGGAAATATACCCACTGGAATTATACAATTTGGAGTTCATATGAGGTAGATATGATCCGATTAGTTAGCAGAGGTCAGAAAATGTTTATTCAGGGAAGAGTATGTTATTAATGCTTTAGTTTTTGAATTTCTGGGAATATTCTGTAGGGAATTAAAATAGCGCGCCAACATAACAATTATATATATATGGCTCATGGATTTTTACCAACTGGAATAACTCAATTTGGAGTTCCAATTTGGGAGATATGGTCTAATTAGTCAGTAAAGGTCAGAACCTATCCGAGAGGAACTATCCTGTACTTTGAGGGAGTAATATCACCTTCGTTTCTTAATTTTTCGCTACAATGTTCAACATAATAGTTTTAGATAATTGTTTTATCTTGAAATGGACACTAAGATCACCTACATCAGAGTTAAATTGAGGGAGTTATGCTCTGATTAGTAAGAGAAGGTTAGATAGGATGAAAACCTGCATCAAGAAAAATAAAGGAATAAAATTAGTATTTAAAAAAGAAGATGAATCTTAATAAATGACTAGTATAGCCATAACCATTGCCATTGTATGAACTTCTTACCATCTTAAGTGTGAAATTTTGACATGGAAATATTTTATAAAGTGATATTTGAAATGGTTATGTTCATGGCATGATTACCAATGATTTATGGTAATAGTTATATTTTGATGAACATACTTGTTATTGAAAGCATATTTTTGGCTATCATTATGAAAAGAAAAGAAATGAGCACGGTCACATGGCAATCCGTGTGGTGCACCAGTAGGGGACGCCCTACCAACGGTTATGATCATGATAATGAGAAAAGAAAGAGAAAGTGGGCCATGTCGGACGGAGCGAGAAAAGCCCGTACCGGAGAGTAGAGGATACTCACCCTGACCGGGGTAGCTTGAAATGAGAATAAGTTAATGGCCATCATATGATATTTTGAAAATAGTTAATCCTGTCATACATATCATTACAGTATGATTCTTATGTGCATAGATATAATGCATTCATGTGACCAAAGATATTTTCTGTAGTTTATACAGCTGAACATGACGTGATGAGCTTTACTGATGATAATTTATTGTTGAACTTACTGGGATTTAATTCTCACTATATTTCCATATCATGTTCAGAAAATTAATTATGCAGCTTTTGTTGCTAAGGCTCTGGCTTTTAGTGCACATTGGATCGAGTTACCTTATGTTGGGCAGATTTCAGAATCAAATAAGTTGTTTGTGGTCGAGTTGGCTCAGATCCCGGTGAAGGTGCAACCACCCGCACCTGTATCTCCGGAATTGGTCAACCAAAATAAACAAGATGTAAATATCTGTGTTTGATATGTTATACGTTTGTTTTGATTAATGACATGTAAGTGAACTCAATATTGTATAATAATAAAGGAAAAAAAAAAGAGGTTGTTACACTTCTCATGAGTGTTTTCCTTTGCTTCTTGGCCTCTTTTGCACTCCTATAAACATAAAACAAACCAAAGCAGTATCCAGAACAAAGTATAACCAAAAGCAGGGAAATAACCACAAGTTTATTATAAAATAGAGGATAAAATATAGCCATTAAGTACTCAAAATTCCACTTTATTACTGAATTACTTAATAATTTAAAAAATTATTTTAAAATTTATTGATATTTAACTACATATTAGATATACGTAAATTATTGAATTATAATGAATATATATATATATATATATAAATGAAAAATATGTATACAAAAATTAATAGTCACGAGCATAACAAAATTACATATACAGACTATGTTAACTAAATCATGTTCCCAGACCTTGCGAATGCTGATCACGCTGATGCCCACTGCCACGGTCACTAGGGTCCTGAAAAATAAATTTTTTTTGTTAGAATTTTTAGTGTTTTCAAAGTAAACAAAATTATACCAACAATTTTTATGTATTAAAAAATTACCCCGAGCCCGGGACTAAGAAGTCCTACTATCTCAGGTGGCAGCTGACCCTAAAATTTTTGTAGCAAGAACGCCATAGCAGCCTCTACTTGTCCCTGCCGTGCTATGAGCTCAGTGTCTCATCACTGCTGCTCGACGTCTCGCTCTTGTATAGTTGCTTTTAGGCCTCCACCTCAGTCTGTAACTTGTGGTATGATGGCCCAGACTGTGAGCTCGACCCAACTGAGCCACAACTGAATACTTGGATTGGGCAAACACCCAACCCAAATCCTCGAATGCGACTGGAGTGCTCCCTAGTGCCAAGAGCTCTCGCAAGTGAATCAGCCGTCGAGAGCTCTTGGGATGAGCTGTCCTCCTGTTGGATCAAAGCAATTTTTTTCTGCAAAATCCAATAACAGAAAATTAATAACATTAAACATTATCTAAAAATCAAATAATTACCCACGAATGGTTGATAAAATTTTATTACTTACTGTAACAGCCCGAGCTTTGTCGTTGATGTATGATTTGTCAGCTCTTTTATGAGCTGCCGTCCATACATCATCACGAGCCATCGGATTGCCAAGATTAGCCTCCTAAAATTTTAAATAATTAATCAATTTATGATTATATAAATTATAGTCTTCTTAACATTTAAAAAAATATATTTATGAATTTAAACTTACCATCTCCACCTTTTTACGCGTAAGGCTCTTAGATCCAGTAGTGTGTGGCATTGTCAGACGTTTTCTGTTCTGTTTGTTCTTCGTAGCCACATCCTAATTAATCACATAGAGAAATTAATTAGTCACAATATTTAAAAGTTAAATTTTATAAATATATTAATATACACAATTTACCCTAGACTTCGCGTCAAGGTGATACTCTATGAAAGTTGCCCACTGATAGGTGGGATGCCTGTTGGGACTTCACTCCACAACTGATCTCTAGTCTTCGTACCATCATACGCCAGCCGAAATAAATTGTATCGTGCAGCTCTCCACTTTACTCCTAGCGACTACATGATCAGTTTCTTGTGTGGACTTGTCACATTAAAATGTGTCTACAAACGAAAGTAAAAAATTAGTTACATATAAATTGCACATAAATAATAAATAAATATAATCAGTTACAAAAGATATATATTTTCATACCTGAACGTTGTTTACGAAGACATTCGTCTTAGACAACTGAGGAATGCTCCTCCAATCCTTGTAGAAGATCGAGAATAACTGAAAGTTATCCCCAATGGTGCCGAGAAAGACACCGAGAAAACTACCACTATCTTTGATAGGTTGGTGGTTGTTGTTGAACTGGACAACCACCTTTAACCCTTGAGGTATGGCCCATATGTCGTGGACATCCAACTGCTTAGACGTCACCTACCCGGTCTCGTTTGTCATAATATAGACAATTATATATTATGTTACTATGACAAAATTATGAAGCCTATAAAGATTTTACAATACTCACCGATGACATCAACTATCCAACTCCTCCTGCGTCTGCGCTCCTACTCACCAGGCTGATGCTCCTCCTCCAAACCGGCAAAAATCGCATCTATATCGATGGCATAATTGTCGTCGGGTGCCTGAGCGTCGAGTGGGGGAAGTATGCATGGGACGTCTTGTGAATCCAATGGACGGGAGTCACTAGCAGGGACTGATGACGCGACAGCCTTCGACTTTGCTCCCTGAGAGTAAAGGTGAGGAAGTGTATATGGAATGGTGTCTGACTCCATAGTAGGCTGTCCGCCCTCATTGATTGCCGTGGAAGCCATAATAGTGTGAGAACTGGACGTGCGTGCCATGCCCATGTAGAGTGATCTAGCCTTCTTCATCATCACCACTCCTACCAAAATGAAATTAATAACATTAGTTACCGCATAAAACAATTACAAAATGAACTTTGCCTAATAAAAGTTATAAAAATAAATAAAATAGTACATTAATTGTAAGTAGTCCAAAATATATGTAAATAGACGGCAACAGCAAAACTAATACCATAACAAGCATAAATTAACTTCTCCTTCTGGAAACAATCGTATAAGTCACGGAGTTTCAAATGCATCACTATACTCCAATTCTTGTCCAGCTCATCTTGTACATAGTACACTTGATGAGCCTCAGATGCTTGGATATATGGTTCATCATCATCATTTTCTCTAGTGTGAATCAACCGAGAAAGATCAACCGATGTTACCTCAAAGTCATCAATTGCAATTCCCCTCGTTGTAGTTGTGTTGGCCTACATACACTTAAATAATATGACTGTAAAATGCCCATAGTAGTTTAAATCAATAATGTCCAATAGTTTTCAGTAATATGGGACGCCACCAAATTGCATGTTTCTGTCACTACTATTTGCATAACTCCTCATCCCGAAAGTACCATAAACTCCACTATTTTGAGATGTCATCCCTTGGTCTCGCTCTAAAGTTCAAAATTTGAATCCATTTACATTGTAAGCACTGTATCGATGTGCTCTATCTAGTGGACCAAGTGCAAGAAATTTTAAATCAGCACACTGTGATCCATCATCATCAATTGTGATTTGTAAAAAGAATAAAGGATGAGTTGTACTCATATTTGACATATGAATGAAATGTGACCACATTGAAATACTTACACAACGCGAAAACCAAGAGACAAATTTTCTGTGGACTTTTTTATCTATCTCGATAGATGCTTGCGTCCAACTTCTTAAACTATGTCATACATAGTCTCTAAATTCCCTGTTGAGTAAACATTGTATATACACTTAATGCTACATAGGACGAAAAATTGTATACAAATGTAGCTAAGTGTGAGTTAACTTAATATAAGTAACGATCAACTTCCTTGCAATTTGTTAAGACAAGCCGATGTGCTTGCAATTTTTGCCGGGGCGAAAGTGTGAAATATTCAAACCCACCAACTAGTCTTCCTATTGGTGGGAACAATCCCCTGTCAAACGTCCCAACATCGGGTCGATCATCCACACGAGGAGGACGATTGAAGACAGTGCCAACACCATCTATGTACTTGGAACAGAATAATAAAACTTCTCCTACAACTTACGACTCTACTATTGATCCTTCTAGCCTTGCTCTATTCCGCACAAAAGATTTAAGCTTACCCAAGTATCTAGACAACATAGATTAAATGAATAAAATTGGATTAACAATAATGAAAGAAATCTGAATTATGTGTTCTTCATTTTTTACCTTTTGATGCGATACATCCAACGATATTGGACTGATCCTCCTAACTTCGCTTCCATAACCAAATGTACAGTCAAGTGCACCATGACTGTAAAGAAAGACGGCGGGAATAACATTTCCATATGGCATAGTGTAACACCATTTTTTTTCCTTTTCATCACATTTCTCATAAATATATATATATATATATATATATATATATATGCATAAATACCTATATATGTATATTGCAAATCTCGTATAAATATTTATGATGATACAATACAAGTCATAATTACAATACAAATACAAGAGTCCCTATACAACACACCACCCTTGAAACACAAAGGGTGAGGAGGTAGTGCTAACATCAGGATCTTTACCGGCAACGCCGTCAATGGAAGCATGTCACTTCCTTTTATCTGAACATAACACCACAAAATAGTGAGAACAGGGTTCCTAGTAGACCCAATCTTTTATAGTAAAATGTGTAAAAATAGATATTATGTTCAGTTGTATAAACTACAGAAAATATCAATCTTTTATAATAAAATAATAACTTTTAATATAATTGCTTCACTCGGTGATCTGGCACACTTAATGTATGAAAAACATAGCTCTTCATGTTGTGCAATGCTCATCGCATGCCATAGCTATAAAAACACACATTTTCACTCATTGCTTCTCTTTTATTCTCATTTGTTTCTCTTTTATTCTCATGTGGTTAGGTGGCCTCATCGGCTCACTGTTCGTGTGTGTTTTACTAAATACTGCAAGTGCACGGCATAACTGTAGCTAGTCCGTCAAGTACAGGTCGTGTCCCACAGAGAACAATGCCAATTACCATAATTTCACAAAAAGTGCTATCTAAATCGATATAATTTGATGGAAAAATGTCGCAGTTAAATAAGTGAAATTAACCAATTAAGCTAAGCCTAGGGTTAGGGTTCACCACACTTGTGATACTCAACAACTGATATTTACCTCTAATTGCAATTGTCTAGATCATTGGGGTTGGTTTAGCCTGGATTAATTAGTAATCTCTTTCAAGCATTACCAATCGTACCTAGGTTAATCAAATTACATACTTTCGTGGTTCTTAGCTTAACCTAGGTCCATTAAGCCTTATGCCAACCATAGAATGCAACTAATCGGTTTTCTCATTCCCATTAATTGATTCTATCTTAGAGTATCTTAAACTACTTTCGTTATTAAGATATCCCTAATTAACTATTGGGCTCCAGTTTTAATCTTCACCTTTCAGTTCATCGATTAAATACCTAAGACGTGGTAGGCTGGTGATCAGGCATTCTATCAACTCATTCATGCTTACAATAGTTAATCCTAATCAATCTAAAACCAATTACAATTAGGGTTCCATAATTCAGGTCATAATCACAGTATCATTGTATCATAATTGGGTTTACCGAAACCCTAGATTGAATTTACTCACACATTATCAAAACAAGAATCAAAATCATATTCATTGAGTAATTCATAATAGTTCAGTACAATTAAGAGTGAATAAGTAGAAGTAGAAGAAGAAAATTGAAGATAGAAAGATAGAACCTGATGTGCAGATGAATTCAGATGAGTTACAACCTTCAAAGCAGTAAAATCCTACTCTAGAACATTAAAATCCTCAAAGAACTATGTAAAAACCAAATCTAAATGTGTTTCCTAAGCCTAATAGGTGTTTCTCCAATGTCTCCTATGGTCCTTCTTGCCTCAGCTGCGCATCCCCCAAGCTTCCTCTCTTTCTGGCGGCCAAAAACCCTAATTTTAATGTTCTGTCAGGACCCGAAGCACGACCGTGTTCCAAGACACGGCCTGGCCGTGCTTTGGGCTGGAATCTGGGGAAATCCTGCATCTCTTGCTCAGAGCATGGCCACCACGCACGGCCAGGTCGTGCTGCATGTTGCCGTGCTCATTTCTTCATGATTTTTTATGTGTAGCCTCCTTGCTTCTTCCCTAGCACGTCCCAAGTCTTTTTGGCTCTTTCCATGATTGTTTTTCCTTGCTTCTCGACTTCTTTTGCTCTCCTGCAACCATAAAACAAACTATAGCAGTATGCAGAACAAAGTATGACCAAAAGCACAGAAATAATCACAAGTTACTATGAATTAGGGGACAAAATATGACCAACAAGCACTCAAAATTCCCCTTTATCAACTCCCCCATGCTTAAACTTTTGCTTGTCCCTAAGCAAATAACATGTCATATCAAAGGGAAGGGGGTAAGATGCAATCAAAATTCCAAAAGATAGAAGGATGCAATACAATTGACGTTTCACTCAATCAGTGTGCACACAATAGATATATGAATAAACAGTTATCAAATAGTCTCTATTCTTCTAAAACCAAACACACAATTTTTCTATTCTATATCTACTTCTACTGTTACCATTAGTTGTATGCATCAGACTGATTTTTAGACACTCAAGTAGGACACCTCATCCATTAGATCTCCCTATGTTGCCTTACCCTTATTTCTATTTTTCCTTAACCTATTTCTTTTATTTCTCATCTTCTCTTTTCTTCTTCTTTTGTCTCTTTTGTCTCTCTTTTTTAGAAATATGCTATGAGTGCATTTTATGCTCCATCTCACTAGGGTAAAAACATCTAGGTACTCATAATAAGGCCTTTTTGGTGCCTTGAAGGAGGTACTCAGAGTGAAAACTTTTTGGGTTTCACATACCCTCATTTTTCACCTCTCCATACCTTCACACTCTCATAGTGTTAAAATCAACCATAGCATACAGTTCACAGCACAATAGAGAGATATTTTTCAAAAAATTAAAGGTTTAATGCTAGAAGAGAGAGACTAGAATTATAACTACCTATTTCATATCCTATTGTGCATCACATGTTCATGAGCTAAAATCAGCCTGTACTATACCAGTCTATCTTGGAATTAGCAACTATTTGATGATGTAACAAGTCAAAAGGAATGCAATATGTACAATATATACATGCAAAGAGAAGTTAAATCAACAAATAAAGATGAAAACAAATATGAAAGTACAATTACTCCTCCATGCTTAAATCAGACAGTGTCCTCAATGTCGAAAATATCAGAAAAGACCGGCAAAAGGGAGGAGAGAACTTTCGTATTCACTAGTCATCTGGTGGTGATGGATGGGGATGTTGACCCAGGTGCCAGGTATACCAAGCCTGCATCATACCCTACATTCTTTGGATGGAGTCTTGCATTGCATGCAGGGTTGATCTTTGAGAATGTTGGTCTGCCTGCATGGCATGCAGGATGGCTCTCTGTGAAAGTTGCTCGGCTTCAATGCGTGTGAGCCAGGAAAAGATGGAGGCTTGATCCTTCGGTGGAGCAGATGAGGGTCCTACACGGTCAGTATAATGGGAGGGGGTGGGGGTGGAAGAGCCAAAAGTGGTTCAATGGGAAAGTCATCCCCTTCAAGAGGAATGTCCTCATCATCCCTATCCTCCTCTAAAAGGTAGATCCAATTGGCCCTATTCTTTACTGCTGTCCTAGAAGGGTTAGTGAGGCTGAATAATTTTTGGCCTCGGAGATACAACCAGTATTGAGTATTTTGCTTAACAACAAGTTTCATATGCAAACAGGATTCTAAGTCAATTCTGTTGCTACCCACTACTGGTTGCATGCCCTGGAGATTAGCCTCAAATCCTAACCCTCTAGCAATGGCAGTAATCAGGCCTCCTATGACTACCTTCCTATTCATTGCCCCACCTACCCTGGCCATCTGATGAGCCATGAAGGCTCTGGTGTCCACTTTGGTACTGTTAACCATAGCATATAAAAAATAAAGCTCTCTAAGATTTACAACCCCATCACTCTCTGCCCTACCAAAAATAGTATGGGCCATAAAACGTTGTAAATATCTGAAAGTAGGGTTGCAAATAAAAGATGCTTTGGAAGTTGATGCACTGTATTTCCCCTCAATTGCAATGGAGTTATAAAAAATGTTAGCAAAGAAATCTGAGGGTACTGATCTAGTTCCCTCTGGAGTTAGGCCAAATAGTGCATTAAATTCCGCTAAATTTAAGTTAAAGCTACGGTTAAACAGTCTAAAGTTAACCTGGCCCTCATGGACATTTGGACCCCTAAACAGTACGATATGTATAGAACTGAGAAACTCTAATGTAGGTCTATGGTAGGCTGGGTATCGATGGGTGAGGAAGGTGTTCCACCCAATCCGATCAACTAGGTATTGGACGTTAGGTAAAAGGCCTAAGCGCTCCAGACATTCCTCATCTAGGTACCGGGTACTCAGCATTCCCCGTCTAACAAGGGTATCATATTGGGTCCATTGACTATCGTCAATGAACACAATACCATACTCGTTAATCTGATGAAGAAGTTGGGGTGGTGGTTGATTACGTCCTTTACGTGTTCGGGAGGATTGGGTGGATGGTTGGCCGGCCGGTTCGGCCTCTTTTGGGACCCATTGATAATAAAATTGCAATGAATAACAGAGGGTACCAAAGTAGCAGAATCAGAAAAACCAACCAAATAAATAGAGAAGTAAACGAACCAGCAAGTCTATTGTGCTTAAAACAATTAAGGCCAGCAGTGCAGTGTCAGGGCAATATGAGGCATAAAAGATATATATAGCAGAACAGAACAATGTAGCCAACAATTCAATAATGCTCAGAACAAAAGAGAATTGAATAATGCATATGAAGCATAAAGGTTGTAAGTTCAATTCACTAGCCTAATTCAGTGCATGAACAAATGCAGCCAATAAGGTTCAATTAATTAGTCAAATTCAGAGCAGGAATTTCAGCGCATTAACCAGTAATCTGAAACTAAAACTAGTAGGGAATAATCAAAGGAAGCAAAACTAGAAAACTTGAACCATTGTAATCAGGAAATTAAAGCATGTGTCAAGGATTCTAAAATTGCTGATTAACTAAATCAAAAAACGTAATTCAGTTCAATGCAGAGTGAAAAACCAGTCCAAAATACAATCAATAACTCAAGGCATTCTTAACCAGTGTCATAAATTAGGGCTAACAGCAATCAAATAAACCAAATGGAATCCCAATCACAACCAGAAACAAGAGCTAATTAGCAAGTATTAGTTTACTTATGCAGAAAATTAAACAGAGGAAGAGATAGAGAGAAAGATACTTGAAGCCAATGCACCAACAAGGAGAGTTAAACGCAGCAATGTTTATGGGGAAAAACGAAACATACGGTGAATGGGAGAGGTTGAATGGTGGTGGGTCTTGACTATTTCAAAATTATGGGAGATGGGGAATTGAGTGGGTAAGAAAGAGAACCAATGGTGGTGGAAGAATGGTGAAGTAAAAGGGGATGGGTGAAAGAAAACCGAAGTAGTGAAAAAGGGGGGGATGAATCAAATCAAAGGGGAGTGGAAAGATGAATCGAAGTGGGAGAGGGAAGAAGACGTAGGAAGAAATCAAAGGGGAGTGGAAGATTGAGCTTGGGTTTGGCCGAAGATGATGAAGGGAGAAGAGAAGAGGAGGCTCGATCTAGGGCACGAGAATGAGGTGCACGAACACGGGAGAGAGGGAGGGACAACACGGGTGGAAAGGGGGAAGAAAAAATGGGGGATTTAAACTCCCTCACCCGAAGCATGGCCGTGCCTCGGGCGGGTTTTCGCTGCAGCAATTTTTTTTAAACCTGGGGCATGGCCGTGTCCTGGGACACAGCCTGCCCATGTTCCTAGCGGGTTTGGTGCAGTTTTCACATTCTGGCCCGTGCATGCAGCATGGCCGTGTTGGGGAACACGGGTAGCCCGTGTTACTGGCTGGAATCCTTCAATTCTTCACATTTAACTTCTTCTTTTAACTCTCTTTAAGCACCTTTGCTTCTCTGTTCCTTTCTTATCCTTGATTACAAGGTCAAACTCCTATAGTAAGAGGATCCATCTAATCAGTCTTGGTTTTGCATCCTTTTTACTTAACAGGTACTTGATGGCAGCATGATCTGTGAACACTATGACTTCGGATCCCAGCAGATATTGTCAGAATTTATCGATAGCGAATACTACTGCCAAGAGCTCCTTTTCAGTGGTGGAATAGTTGGCTTGAGCTTCATCCAGGGTCTTACTAGCATAGTAAATGACAAAAGGCCTTTTGTCCCTCATTTGCCCAAGTACAGCTCCTACGGTATAGTCACTTGCATCGCATATGATTTCGAAAGGAAGGCTCCAATCAGGAGGTTGGATGATGGGTGCAGATATAAGTGCCTCCTTCAACCTGCAAAAAGAACACAAGCAGTCATTATCAATTATAAATGGGACATCTTTAACAAGTAAATTGGTTAAGGGTTTAGAGATTTTTGAGAAGTTTTGGATGAATCTTCTATAGAAGCCCGCATGCCCAAGAAAACTCCTCACTTCCTTAACATTCGATGGTGGTGGCATAGTCTAAATTGCTTCTATCTTTGCCTTATCCACCTCTATTCCCCTTTCGGACACCAAGTGTCCCAGAACTATTCCCTCTCTTACCATAAAATGGCATTTCTCCCAATTCAATACCAGATTGACTTTCTCACATCTCTTAAGTACCTGTGTCAAAATTTTCAAACAATCTTCAAATGAGGTACCATATACAGAAAAGTCGTTCATAAACACTTCCATTATTTCCTCAATAAAATCAGAGAAAGTAGCTATCATACATATCTGGAAAGTGGCTGGTGCGTTACACAATCCGAATGGCATCCTTCTATATGCAAATGTGACATAGGGACATGTGAACGTGGTCTTTTCTTGGTCATCTGGATGGATAGGGATCTGAAAGAATCCTGAGTATCCATCCAAATAACAGAAGTGCGAATGTTTAGCCAATCTTTCCAATAACTGATCAATAAAAGGCAAAGGGAAGTGATCCTTACGGGTGGCCTTATTCAATTTTCTATAGTCAATACACATGCGCCAACCCGTAACAGCTCTAGTAGGGATCAATTCATCATTATCATTTCTAACAACAGTCATACCTCCCTTTTTAGGAACCACATGGACAGGACTTACCCATTCGCTATCTGAGATAGGATAGATAATACCTGCATCAAGCAATTTAAGTATTTCCTTCTTGACTACCTCTTTCATGTTGGGGTTGAGTCTCCTCTGGTGTTCCTTGGAAGGTTTATGATCATTGTCAACTATAATATGATGCATACAAACAGATGGACTAATCCCTTTTATATCATCAATACTGTATCCAATCACTTTCTTAAATTTCCTAAGTATATCCAACAACTTACCAGTTTCCTCCGCATTCAGATCAGCATTTACTATGACTGGATATGAAAAGTTAGAGTCCAAAAATTCATACCTCAGATTGGATGGGAGAGGTTTCAGTTCTACCTTAGGTGCCTTGGTTTCCTCAATGGTTGCTAACTTTTCATTGTCCGATTCCAGCTTTTTAGCTTTTACTTTTGAGGATAGCATGGGACATTCATCAAGTATCTGGGCATATGCATCAGCTTCTACCTGTTCAGCACAAGAAACAGAACTTTCCACAAGGCAAAGTTCAAGTAAGTCAGTAGAAAAAAAGCTTACTGCATTTTCAACAATATTTTGCTCAATAATATCGACCATGCAACAAGTATCACTTAAAGATGGGCACTTCATTGCCTCATGAAGATTGAACTCAATCTTTTCATCCCCTACATTCAAGGAAAGCTTTCCATCTTTAACGTTTATAATAGCACCTGCAGTGGCTAGGAAAGGCCTTCCCAGAATGATGGGGATTTGGCTATCTTCCTTCATCTCTAATACAACAAAATCAATGGGTATGAAAAACTTACCTACCTTTAAAGGAACATCCTCTAATATATCTACCGGGTGAGTGACGGATCGGTCTGCTAACTGGAAAGAAATAGTGGTAGGCTTCAGGTCACCCATCTGGAGCTTCTTGCAAAAGGACAATGGCATAAGACTTACACTTGCTCTAAGATCACATAAAGCTTTAGTGATCTGCACATCTCCAATAGAACAAGGTATAGAGAAGCTCCCAGGGTCCTTGAGTTTGGGAGGCAGTTTATTCTGAATCAAGGCACTACATTCTTCAGTTAATGCCACAGTGGCATACTCCTCAATTTTCCTCTTATTAGAGAGGATCTCCTTCAGAAATTTGGCATATGAAGGCATCTGAGAGACAGCTTCCAAGAATGGAATATTGATGTGCAGCTTTTTCAACACATCCAAAAACTTTCCATACTGTTTCTTTAACTTAGCCTTAGCTAGTCTCTGACGGAAGGGAACTGGTGGCTTATATGGTTCAGGAACCATATAATTAGGCTCATTTACTTCCTTCCTTCCACTAATTGGCTCTTCTTCTTCATTTGCTGGCTCAGGCACATCCCTTTTCTCGTCTTCCTTTTCTTCCTCCTTTCTCACTGGTTCATCCAATTGCTTACCACTTCTCAAAGTGATAGCTTTACAGTGTTCTCTAGGATTCTCAGGCTGACCAGGGAACTTACCAAAATTTCTGATTGATGAGCTCGCTTGTTGTGCTATTTGGGTCTCTAGCATCTTGTTATGTGTAGCAAGTGAGTCAACTTTCGAAGCTAAGTCCTCAATGACCTCATTCATATTGTGATTTTGAGCTCTAAATTCCTCGTTCTGCTTGCTCTGTGTGGAGATGAAATCCTCCATTAGAGCCTCCAGATTTGATTTTGGTTGAGGAGGAGGAGGGTTGAATGGCCTTGAATTTTGAAATCCTAGAGGTTGCCTGAAGTTATTCTGGGGCTGCTGACCAACATTCGGCTTATATGAGAGGTTCGGATGGTTTCTCCAGCCTGGATTGTAAGTATTGTTGTATGGGTTATTCCTTTGATTGTTAAAAAAATGCATCTACTCACAATCCTGAACTGTAGAACTTCCAAGCTAACACTCGTTGGCTGCATGGCCAACACCTCCGCAAAGCTCACAGGATGCAGATGAAGAAAGGGAACTAACAACATTGATACTTAGCTTATCCAACTTCTGAAATAAAGCATCAACTTTAGAAGTTAGATGATTGAAAGCATCCACTTCATACATACCTGCCGGCTTTCTGGGCTATCTCTCACTAGACCAGGAGTAGTGGTTCTGGGCCATGTCTTCAATCAATTCATAGGCTTCATCAACCTTCTTGTTCATTAGTGCTCCTCCAGCTGTAGCATCCACAGACATTCGGGTGCTGTAAATTAGTTCATTGTAGAATGTATGGACTATTAACCATTTTTCTAGCCCATGATGTGGGGATACCCTGAGGAGCTCCTTGAATCTCTCCCAAGCCTCATATAGAGATTCTCCATCCTTCTGAGCCAAAGTAGTGATCTGGTTCCTCAGATGGGCTGTCTTGCTCGGTGGGAAATAATTAGCCAGAGAAACTTGAGAAAGTTGTTGCCAAGTAGTAATGGACCCCGATGAAAGAGAGTGCAACCATGCACGGGCCTTATCCCTCAGTGAGAAAGGGAATAGTATCAACTTGATAGCATTTGAAGAGACCCATTCAACTTTAGGGTGTCGTAGTACTCCAAAAACACAGAGAGATAGAGATTAGGGTCTTCAGTAAGTGACCCTTCAAACTGGTTCTGCTGAACCATCTGCAAGAGAGATGGCTTCAGCTCAAAATTATTTGCTTCAACCACTAGCCTGACTATGCTGGGGTTCAGGCCATGAGTGTCCGGGGCAGTAAAGTCCTTTAGAGATTGGTTATCTCTTTCCCCCATGGTAGCTGCAGAATTTTCTTGCTGTTGTCTTTTTCTTATCCTTCAAAGTGTGCGTTCAATTTCCGGATCAAATTCAGCAATGAACCCGCGGTTTCTTTGTATAAAAGAGAAACACTCCTATAAGAGAAGAAAATAGGCAAGAATCAGCAAGGGAAAATTATGCAGAAAAAAATAGAAAAGAATAATAAATAGAAATTGATCTAGTCTAGCTATCTTGTAAAATATCTAATATTGGCTTTGTTCCCCGGCAACGGCGCCAAAAACTTGTTCCTGTGTGTTTTACTAAATACCGCAAGTGCACGGCGTAGATGTAGCTAGTCTAGCAAGTACAGGTCGTGTCCCACAGAGAACAATGCCAATTACCATAATTTCACAAAAATTGCTATCTAAATCGATATAATTTGATGGAAAAATGTTGCAGTTAAATAAGTGAAATTAACCAATTAAGCTAAGCCTAGGGTTAGGGTTCACCACACTTGTGATACTCAACAACTGATATTTACCTCTAATTGCAATTGTCTAGATCATTGGGGATGGTTTAGCTTGGATTAATTAGCAATCTCTTTCAAGCATTACCAATCGTACCTAGGTTAATCAAATTACATACTTTCGTGGTTCTTAGCTTAACCTAGGTCCATTAAGCCTCATGCCAACCATAGAATGCAACTAATCGATTTTCTCATTCCCATTAATTGATTCTATCCTAGAGTATCTTAAACTACTTTCGTGATTAAGATATCCCTAATTAACTATTGGGCTCTAGTTTTAATCTTCACCTTTCAATTCATCAATTAAATACCTAAGACGTGATAGGCTGGTGATCAGGCATTCTATCAACTCATTCATGCATACAATAGTCAATCCTAATCAATCTAAAACCAATTATAATTAGGGTTCCATAATTCAGGTCATAATCACAGTATCATTGTATCACAATTGGGTTTACTGAAACCCTAGATTGAATTTACTCACATTATCAAAACAAGAATCAAAATCATATTAATTGAGTAATTCATAATAGTTCAGTACAATTGAGAGTGAATAAGTAGAAGTAGAAGAAGAAAATTGAAGATAGAAAGATAGAACCTGATGTGCAGATGAATTCAGATGAGTTACAACCTTCAAAGCAGTAAAATCCTACTCTAGAACATTAAAATCCTCAAAGAACTATGTAAAAACCTAATCTAAATGTGTTTCCTAAGCCTAATAGGTGTTTCTCCAATGTCTCCTACGGTCCTTCTTGCCTCAGCTGCGCATCCCCAAGCTTCCTCTCTTTCTAGCGGCCAAAAACCCTAATTTTAACGTTCTGTCAGGACCCGAAGCACGACCATGCTTTGGGCTGAAATCTGGGGAAATCCTAAATTTCTTGCTCAGAGCACAGTTAGGTCGTGTTGCAGGCCACCAAGCACGGCCAGGCCGTGCTACATGCTGTCGTGCTCCTTTCTTCATGATTTTTTATGTGTAGCCTCCTTACTTCTTCCTTAGCATGTCCCAAGTCTTTTTGGCTCTTTCCATGATTTCTTTTCCTTGATTCTTGGCTTCTTTTGTTCTCCTGCAACCATAAAACAAACTACAACAGTACCTAAAACAAAGTATGACCAAAAGCACAGAAATAATCACAAGTTACTATGAATTAGGGGACAAAATATGACCAATAAGCACTCAAAATTCTCCTTTATCATTCACTCAAGCTAGTAGGGCGTCCCCTACCCGGTACCGTGACAGCCATACAACCCACCGTTATTCATTGATGTCCACTCAAGTCAAATGCAATGCATATGCACTAAGCAACTCACCACGAGCTTTACGCTTGTCAATCAATAAAAAATGCAATGCAAAAACATCATTTTCATGCTCAATGAGTTATATAAATATACATCACAACTCTTACTATGAGCATATTTCAAATCATATGTTCAATAGGTATTTCCATCTATATCACTCTTTCAAAATATCTCAAATCAATATTCAATGTAAGCCGTTCGAAATCAAGTAAAGAAAATAATGTTTTGGTGATATAAAACCATCACTTTAGAAGTATTTCTCTTGGTCAATTGGTTTCTAAAATCCCTTCAACAAATAAGATTCTTTTTCCTATAGAAAACAATGAAAAATAAGGTTTTCCAGCCCTAAACACGGCCTTGAAACTCAGAACACAGCTGGACCGTGTTATGTGACCTTCCCTCACTAATCAGATCATAACTCTCTCATTTCAACTCCAATTAAGGTGATTGCAGTGTCTATGTAAAGCTAAGAACTTACCTACATCTTTTATGTTTACCATATTTTTAAATTCCTTACAGATTAGTCCCAGAAATTCAAACACCAAAGAACTCATATTTACAATCCTGGATTCCAGACTCTTCGTGTTCTGTGACCTTCCTTCACTAATCAGAACATAACTCTTTCATTTAAACTCTGATTAAGGTTATTTTGGTGTCTATGTAAAGCTAAGACAATTTCTATATTTAGCATATTTTTAAAATCCTTACATATTATTCCCAGAAATTCAAACACTAAAGCACATATTTACTATCCTGGATTCCATACTCGAATTTGACCTCTGCTAATTTCTTGGGTCATATCTCCCTTATATGGACTCCAAATTAGTTGATCTCAAAACCTATAGATGCGTGAGACACATATCCATAATTCTTATGTTGACCATTTCTTTAAAATCGTTATTGATGTTCCCATAAATTTGAAACAACCAGAAAAAAAAATCCACATAATATCAAGCCCACATGTTGCACAATTTCACATTTAATCACTTGTAAAACATAGAAATTGCATCAAAATTTGTGGAGAGTAGGTGTTAAGCCTACCTTAACTAGCTTCCTAAACTTTGTATACCAATTTCTCACCACCAAAACCTACATCCATACCTTGAATTAGGATATCCATTAAAGAAAAGATGATTATAGAAGAATTTGGATCAAGAAAACCTACCTTGATTTTCTCCTCTTGCACTTTCTCTCTCTTCTTCCTCTCTTCTTCTTCTTCTTCTTCTTCTTCTTCTTCTTCTTCTTCTTCTTCTTCTTCTTCTTCTTCTTCTTCTTCTTCTTCTTCTTCTTCTTCTTCTTCTTCTTCTTCTTCTCTCCTTTCTGAATTTTTTCTGATCACTCCCCTCCCCTTTGATAGTCAAGACCATCATCACCTCTCAAGTGTTTTAGAAATACTTCTAGCCTACCACTCAAGTGTCTTAAAAATACTTCTAGCCTACCACTCAAGTGTTTTAGAAACACTTCTAGCCTACCATTCAAGTGTTTTAGAAACACTTCCAAGCTACTTGGTTGGAATTACCAAAATGCCATTCTACCAAAAAATCGTATAAATACCAAAATTTGATTTTAAAGTATTTACAACATTACTAGTCCATTGAAATTACACAATTGTCACTCTCTAAAAGCATTACAATACGACCCTTCCATTAAAGAATACAAAAATACCTATTAGTATTTTAGGAAAAAAATTAAGGATGTTACACATAGTGTCATAATGATACGATTTTGAGGTTGATCAAGTTTATTAACATTCAAAACTCTAGAACAAAGTTGTCGGAAGAATGAATAGATCTCGATCAGAACTACAGACACCGGATTGGGAAGTGTCTTTCTTATGGCTAACGGTAACAGTTGTTCCATAAAGATGTGACTTTCGTGACTTTTTAGTCTTCCGATCTTACTCTGTCTTACGTCAATGCATTTAGAGATATTACTGGAATAACCGTCAGGTACAGATACATTCTTAAGTGTTTTGAGAAAGATTTCCTTGCCTGCATTTGTCAATGTGAACAAAGTAGGTGGATATTTACCGTCATCATCTGGCCACAGCTCATACCTCACACCAAACTCCTTTAAGTCTTTTCGCACATTTACGCGGTCCTTTGAATGACCAGAATCATTAAGTAAAGTGTAAATGATGTTGTCGCAGACTTTTTTCTCAATATGCATGACGACAAGATTATGACACACCATATTATTCGCCTAATACAGAAGTTTGAAAAATATACTTTTCTTACGCCATTGTTAAGTCCAAGCATCAACCAAACCCTGACCTCGGAAACATCATTGTTGAGTTTCAGCATCAGTTTCTACATTTTTCCTGAAGAAAACTTTAATATCCTTGACTTGTCTTAAAATGTCTACTCTACTTAATTGCAGAGGAGAGTTTTTTCTTTTCTCTTTTTCGTCAAACCTATTGTGGACCATCCTAAATTTATGACCAAGAGATAGAAAGTGGCGATGTCCCATAAAACACCACTTCCGACTGTGAAGGAAATGCACTGGAGTCGAATCAAAGTTACAGTATGGACAGGCTAATCCAGTATGAGTATTCCAGCCTTATAAACATCCAAGGCCAGAGAAATCACTGATTGTCCACAAAAGAGCTTCATGCATATTAAACATTTCTTTGCTAAAGGCATTGAACATCTTAACAACTTCAACCTATAACTCCTACAACTCCTCAATTAGTGGTTGTAAAAATACATTTATATCATTCCCCGGTGCTTTTCTCCCTAGAATTATCATTGACAACATGAATGAACTCTATTTCATAGACATCCAAGGTAGAAGATTATACGAAATCAGCACAACTGGCCATATGCTGTAACTTGTAGATAGGTTTTCAAATGGATTGAAACCATCCGTTGTAAGGCCCAAACGAACATTCATCGGATCTAATGCAAATTGAGGATTCAGAATATCAAATCTCTTACATGCCTCATGTAACATCCCATAATTTTTATTTTTAAATAATAATGTTTTGCTATAAACAAATATATTTTTATTTGTTTAAAAATAATTATGTTTTGCTAAAAGCAAGTATACTTTTAATTAAAGTAACTATTGTTTTGCTTAAAATAATTATATTGGCCTTTAATAAATTTTTGTTGTATTTTTAGAAATATTTTTTCTTTTATTATGTATAAAGATATTTATTTTGTGATTTGTTTTATTAAGATTTTTATCAAGAAAAATCATGATTTAAGAGTTTAACTAAAGGCTTATAAGAATGTAAATTTTTAAAAAAATTTGGAATGTTTTAGGATGAAAAACAATATTTATATGAATATATATAAAATAAAATTATATTATTTAATTATTAAATAATAATAATAATAATTATTATTATAAATGAAAAAGAGAAAAGGGGGAGGGGGAGGAAGAGAATGAATAGTAATAGTGTAAATAGTACCTTTATATTTTCTCTCTACATCTTGAGTGTCTACATGCCTCTGATCTCTAAATTAAGGGTACCACTGAATTCTAAACAGAGAATACTATGATTTTAACTGAACAATTTCTCAAATCAGCCATAGAATCGATGTAGATTGGAAGTAGAAAATCTCAGAAAAATGTAAACTGTAAAACTCTTACTTATAGACCTCAAATTGAAAATCTGACACCGTAGATGGATTCAGGAGCTAGATAAACCTTAGGATATAAATAGCTATCTGACAACTTTTTGTTCTTGGTGAATAATATTTTCCAGTCATGAAAAGTGTTTTTTGGCAGTAATAGTATTTTTCAGCCATGAATAGTGACCAAGTTCCCAGATTCATTTTCTTGATTTTTTGACCCTCCGGACACGTTTTTGAAGTTTGTTTAGTCAAATATGGATTGAAAAAGTGCATTTTGAGGTTGTCTAATCTGGAGCCCTTACCTTGTGAGTAGATGATTCTTTCTATAACTTTTCCTATACTCTTCTTAATCTTTAAGCATGAATTTGATTATGTTTATGAGATATTTACACTTTTAAATGTCTCTGAAATGCATTAAAATTATCAGAATTGCTTATAATTTGAAATATAGTTCGAGAAGAGTATATTTTTGAAAATGGATTTTTGAACTCGTGGTATGTCCGATTTCACATGTATTTCTCATTAAATATAAAGTAAATATTTATGCACTTGGCATTAATTTGTAAAACTATAAAGTTACTGATTATGATTGAATGGCAAGCGTAAAGCTCATGGCGAGTTGCTTGATAATTTTACAATGCATTGATGAATATGAATTTATATATATGTATGTTAATTTCGAGTGATTCGGACATGTCGGGGGCCGAATCGGGACGCTGAGAAACCCTATCGGGAATTTTCGTGCATTCGGATGACCGACATGAAATTTCTAACAAACGAAGTCGTTGAAAACACGAACTCTTAAGGAATGCGATGATGTGAATTTCGAGTGATTCGGACATGCCGGTGGTCGAATCGGGCTGTCGAGAAACCCTATCAGGCATTTTCGTGCAACCGGATGACCGTCACCAAATTTTGAAAAAACTGAGTCGTTGGAAAGACGAACTCTTAAGGAACGCAATAATGTGAATTCTGAGTGATTCGGACATGACGGGGGTCAAATCAGGCCGCCAAGAAACCCTAACAGGCATTTTCGTGCATCGGGATGACTGTCACCAAATTTAAAAAAAAACAGAGTCATTGGAAAGAGGAACTCTTAAGGAACACAACGACGTCAATTTCGAGTGATTCAGAAATGCCTGGGGTCGAATCAGGCCGCCGAGAAACCTTAACAGGTATTTTTTATCATTCGGATGTCTGTCACGAAATTTCAAAAAAAACAGAGTCGTTGTAAAGACGAACTATTGAGGAACGCGATGATGTGAATTTCGAGTGATTCAGACATGTCGGGTGTCAAATGGAGCGGCCGAGAAACCCTAACGAGCATTTTTGTGCATCCTAATGACCGTCATGAAATTTTGAAAAAATGGAGTCGTTGGAAAGAGGAACGCATAAGGAACGCGATCATGTCAGTTTCGACTGATTCGGACATGCCGGGAGTCAAATCGGGCCGCCGAGAAAGCATATCGGGAACTTTCGTGCATTCGGATGACCGACATGAAATTTCTAACAAGCGGAGTCATTGAAAACACGAACCCTTAAGGAATGCGATGATATGAATTTCGAGTGATTCGGAAATGCCGGTGGTCGAATCTGGCTACCGAGAAACACTATCGAGCATTTTCGTACATCCGAATGACCGTCTCCAAATTTCAAAAAAATGGAGTCATTGGGATGAGGAACGCTTAAGGAATGCGATCATGTCAGTTTCAAGTGATTTGGACATGCCGAGGGTCGAATCGAGCCGCCGAGAAACCCTATCGGGAATTTTCGTGCATTCGGATGACTGACATGAAATTTCTAACAAGCGGATTCGTTGAAAACACGAACTCTTAAGGAATGCGATGTTGTGAATTTTGAGTGATTCGGACATGCCGATGGTCGAATCGGGCCGCCGAGAAACCCTATCAGTCATTTTCGTGCATCCGGATGACCCTCACCGAATTTTGAAAAAACAGACTCGTTGGAAAGACGAACTCTTAAGGAACACGATGACGTCCGTTTCGAGTGATTCGGACATGCGGGGGATCGAATCAGGCCTTCGTGTATCCTGATGACCATAATGTTAATTTAGAGGGATTCAGACATGCCGGTGGTCGAATCGGGCTGCCGAGCGGCCCTATCGGGAATTTTCATGCATTCAGATGACTGACATGAAATTTCGAGCAAGCAAAGTTGTGCGAAAGATGAACTCTTAAGGAATGCAATGATGTGAATTCTGAGTGATTTGGACATGCCGGGGATCGAATCGGGCCGCCGAGAAATCCTATCAGGCATTTTTCGTGCATTCAGATGACCATCACCAAATTTCAAAAAAAATAGACTCGTTGAAAAGACAAACTCTTGAGGAACGCAATGATGTGAATTTCGAGTGATTAGGACATGCTGGGGGTCGAATCTGGCCACCGACAAACTCTATCGGGCATTTTCGTGCATAGAGATGACTGTAACCAAATTTCAAAAAAACATAGTCGTTGGAAAGACGAACTCCTGAGGAACGTGATTATGTGATTTTTGAGTGATTCGGACATGCTGGTGGTGGAATCGGGACGCCCTGAAGCCCTATCGGGCATTTTCGTGCATCCAGATGACCCATACAAAATTTCAAACAAGCGAAGTCGTTGGAAATACGAACTCTTAAGGAACATGATGATGTGAATTCCGAGTGATTCAGACATGTCGGGGGTTAAATTGGGCCGCCAAGAAATCCTAACGGGCATTTTCGTGCGTCCGAATAACCGTCACCAAATTTAAAAAAAAACAGAGTCGTTGGAAAGATGAACTCTTGAGGAACGCGATGATGTGAATTTCGAGTGATTCAGATATGCGGGTTGTCGAATCGGGCCGCCCAGAACTCTTAACTCTTGAGGAACGCGATGATGTGAATTTCAAGTGATTTAGATATGCGGGTTGTGTAACATCCCGTAATTTTTAGATATTTTCCTTAGAAATTCTTCACCTTACATATATGCATAGAAATGTTCTAATATTAATGGAATAGGTAAAGAAAGAAAACCTAAGAGGAAATATAAGAAATAAACATGTTAAAGAAAGGTGAAATTCTTAGGTAAAGAAAGATAAATTTTTGTGAAGTAAGTAAAGGTCTTAAAATTTCAAGAAGATCGGATTAGGGTAATCTTTCTTAATTTAAGAGCAAAAGTTACTGAGTTTAGTATCTCCACCCGTAATTGGGCTTTAACCTATAGACATTTCATATAGAGTTTTTCTACTTCACATGAATTTTTAGCAAGCCAATAGGATAGGCCAAGGAAAAAATAAAACATAGACTTGGACTAGGATATAGAAATTGGACCGATAGCCCAAAAATCATGAAAATGTGACCAAGCCCATTATGAAAGGAAGAATTTTAACCAAAGTAAGGAAAATGGGCAAGAATGAGCCCAAACCCAAGAGGAAAAATAAAAATAAAAATAAAATTAAAGTGATGAAATATTAGTGTAATCAAGATTAAGTGACATGGCATTAAGACAAAAATTTGACAAGTGGTGTGATTCTACATTCATTATTTTGGCAAGTGGCATAATAATACAAGGCTTTAGGACAAAAACATCTATATCCTACATTCATAACTTTAGCAAGTGGGTAATAATACATAGCATTATGACAAAACATCATTATCCTACACAAATAATTTTAGTTAAGTAAGGAAAATTCAAGGGCTAGAAATTTGCCACTTAAAAAGGCAAATCTATCATACTTGATTAAGACAAAAGAAAAAGGAAATGAATCCCTAAATCAAAGGGATCTTGCCCCATATCTTAAGAACATATCATCATAATTTTCAAAATACAAATCTCCTTTTTCTATGCATATCTTGACTAAGGAAGAGGAAGACAAGAACATAAGTTGTTTGTTTTCCAAAAATTCAACAAAGTGTATCCTAATTGTGATAAGGTAGACCCATGATCATGAAAGGTGAATTATTTGGTGGTCTATATAAGAAAACCCACCCTTACAACATTAGAATTTCGTCCAAGTGAGGGAGAGCAAAAATAGAAGCAAGGTAGTGTGAGGAAAGGAGAGGAAGAAAGGAAGAAAGAGGAAGGAGAAGTCTAGGAGACTAAGTGCTCCAGGTAAGTTTAACAATATTTCTTTTTGAAGAAAACCTTTGAAACTCATAATATTTATATGAGATTTTGATCTTAGAACTTTGATGATTGGTCATGGATGTTGCTATATCATGTTGCATATTGATCTTGCATGTGATGTATGTTTGAATACTTAGGTTGGTGTAGATAGTTCTGCATGGATATGGCTATGGTTGACAGAATTTTAAGCTTCGGTATTTTAATTTCTGGGAACAATCTATAAGGAATTAAAATAAATGGTTAACATAAGAATTAAAGATATATGTGTCACGGATTTTCACCCACTGGAATCATCCCATTTGGAGTCCATATGTGGTAGCTATGGCCTGATTAGTAGTCAAAGGTCAGAAAATGAATCATCAGGGAAGAATATGTTAGGATAGCTTCGGTAATTTAATTTCTGGGAATTATTGGTAGGGAATTAAAATCAATGGTTAACATAAGAATTAAAGATATGTGTGTCATGGACTTTTAGCCACTGGAATCATTCAATTTGGAGTTCACATGTGGTAGATATGGTCCGATTAGTAAGCCAAGGTCAGAAAATGGTTCATCAGGGAAGATTATGTTAGGACAGCTTTTGTATTTTAATTTCTGGGAATTATCTGTATGGAATTAAAATAAATGGTTAACATGAAAGTTATATATCTATGTCTCATGGAAATATACCCACTGGAATTATGCAATTTGGAGTTCATATGAGGTAGATATTATCCGATTAGTAAGCAGAGGTCAGAAAATGTTTATTCAGGGAAGAGTAAGTTATTAATGTTTTAGTTTTTGAATTTCTGGGAATATTCTGTAGGGAATTAAAATAGCGCGCCAACATAACAATTATAGATATATGGCTCATGGATTTTTACCAACTGGAATAACGCAATTTGGAGTTCCAATTTGGGAGATATGATTTAATTAGTCAGTAAAGGTCAGAACCTATCCGAGAGGAACTATCCTGTACTTTGTGGGAGTAATATCACCTTCGTTTCTTAATTTTTCGCTACAATGTTCAACATAATAGTTTTAGATAATTGTTTTATCTTGAAATGGACACCAAGATCACCTACATCAGAGTTAAATTGAGGGAGTTATGCTCTGATTAGTAAGAGAAGGTTAGATAGGATGAAAACCTACATCAAGAAAATAAAGAAATAAAATTAGTATTTAAAAAAGAAGATGAATCTTAATAAATGACTAGTATAGCCATAGCCATTGCCATTGTATGAACTTCTTACCATCTTAAGTATGAAATTTTGACATGGAAATATTTTATGAAGTGATATTTGAAATGGTTATGTTCATGGCATGATTACCAATGATTTATGGTAATAGTTATATTTTGATGAACATACTTGTTATTGAAAGCATATTTTTGGCTATCATTGTGAAAAGAAAAGAAATAAGCACGGTCACATGGCAATCCTTGTGGTGCACCAGTAGGGGACGCCCTACCAACGGTTATGATCATGATAATGAGAAAAGGAAGAGAAAGTGGGCCATGTCGGACGGAGCGAGAAAAGCCCGTACCGGAGAGTAGAGGATACTCACCCTGACCGGGGTTGCTTGAAATGAGAATAAGTTGATGGCCATCATATGATATTTTGAAAATAGTTAATCCTGTGATACATATCATTACAGTATGATTCTTATGTGCATAGATATAATGCATTCATGTGACCAAAGATATTTTCTGTAGTTTATACAGCTGAACATGACGTGATGAGCTTTACTGATGATAATTTATTGTTGAACTTACTGGGATTTAATTCTCACTATATTTCCATATCATGTTCAGAAAATTATTTATGCAGCTTTTGTTTCTAAGGCTCTGGCTTTTAGTGCACATTGGATCGAGTTACTTTATGTTGGGAAGATTTCAGAATCAAATAAGATGTTTGTGGTCGAGTTGGCTCAGATCCCGGTGAAGGTGCAACCACCCGCACCTGTATCTCCGGAATTGGTCAACCAAAATAAACAAGATGTAAATTTCTATCTGTTTGACATGTTATACGTATGTTTTGATTAATGACATGTATGTGAACTCAATATTGTATAATAATAAAGGAAAAAAAAAAGGTTTTTACAGGTTGTCGAATCGGGCCGCCCAAAACTCTTATCGGGCAATTTTGTGCATGCAGATAACCATCACAAAATTTTGAAAAGATGGAGTCGTTGGAATGAGGATCACTTAAGGAACGTGATCAAGTCAATTTCAATTTTTTTGGATATGCCGGGGGTCGAATCGGGCCGCCGAGAAGCCCTGTCGGGCATTTTCCTGCAACCAGATAACCGTCACCAAATTTCGAAAAAACAGAGTCGTTGGAAAGACGAACTCTTGAGGAACGTAATGATGATAATTTCGAGTGATTCGGACATGCCGGGGGTCGAATCGGTCTGCCGAGAAACCCTAACAGGTATTTTCGTGAATCCGGATGACCGTGACCAAACTTCAAAAAAAATAGAGTCGTTGGAAAGACGAACTTTTAAGGAACATGATGACGTTTGTTTCGAGTGATTCGGACATGCTGAAGGTAGAATCAGGCCGTCAAGAAACCTTAACGGGTATTTTGTTTCATCCGTATGTCCGTCAAGAAATTTCAAAAAAAAGAGTCGTTGGAAAGAACTCTTGAGGAACGCGATGATGAGAATTCTGAGTGAGTCAGACATGCCGGGTGTCGAATAGGGACGCCGAGAAACCCTAACGAGCATTTCCGTGCATCCTGATGACCGTCACAAAATTTCAAATAAAGGGAGTCGTTGGAGTGAGAAACTCTTAAGGAAAGTGACCAAGTCAATTTCGAGTGATTCAGACATGCCAGGGGCGAATCGGGCCGCCAAGAAACCCTATCGGGCATTTTCGTGCATTCGGATGACCGTCACGAAATCTTAAAAAATAAGAGTCATTAGATAGAGGAACTCTTAAGGAACGCAACGATGTGAATTCCGAGTGATTCGGATATGCCATGGGTTGAATCGGGCCGCCGAGAATCCCTATCGGGCATTTTCGTGCATCCCGATGACTGTCACAAAATTTCAAAAAAAAAAACAGAGTCGTTGGGAGGATGAACTCTTAGAGAACACGATGACCTTCGTTTCGAGTGATTCGGACATGCCGGGGGTCGAATCTGGCTGCTGAGAAAGCCTATCGGGCATTTTCGTGCATTTGGAAGACCGCCAAGAAATCTCAAAGAAATAGAGTTGTTGGAAAGAGGAACTCTGAAGGAACGCGGTGATGTGAATTCCGAGTGATTCGGACATGCCGGGGCTCGAATTGAGCCGCCGAGAAACCCTAACGGGCATTTTCGTGCATCTGGACGACCGTCACCAAATTTCGAAAAAATAAAGTCGTTGGAAAGACAAACTCTTAAGGAACGCGATGATGTGAATTCCAATTGATTCGAACATGCCTGGGGTCGAATCGGGCTGCCGAGAAACCCTATCGGGCATTTTCGTGCATCCGGAAGACCGCCACCAAATTTTGAAAAAATCGAGTCGTTGCAAAGACGAACTCTTGAGGAACGCGATGATGTGAATTTCAAGTGATTCGGACATGTCGGGTGTCGAATCGGATCGCCGAGAAACCCTAACGAGCATTTTCGTGCATCCTGATGACCCTCACGAAATTTTGAAAAAATGTAGTCGTTGGAATGAGAAACGCTTAAGAAACGGGATCATGTCAGCTTCGAGTGATTTGGACATGCCAAGGGTCGAATCGGGCCGCCGAGAAATCCTATCGGGAATTTTCCTGCATTCGGATGACCGACATGAAATTTCTAACAAGCGGAGTCGTTGAAAACATGAACTCTTAAGGAATGCGATGTTGTGAATTTCGAGTGATTCGGATATGCCGGTGGTCGAATCAGGCCGCCGAGAAACCTTATCAGGCATTTTCGTGCATCCGGATGATAGTCACCAAATTTTGAAAAAACAGACTCGTTGGAAAGATGAACTCTTAAGGAACACGATGACGTCCGTTTCGAGTGATTCAGACATGCTGGGGGTCGAATCAGGCCTTCGAGAAACCCTATCGGGCATTTTCGTGCATCCCAATGACTGTCACGAAATTTCAAAAAAACAGAGTCGTTGGAATGATGAACTCTTAGGGAACACGATGACCTCCGTTTCGAGTGATTCAGACATACTGGTGGTCGAATCTGGCTGTCGAGAAACCCTATTGGGCATTTTTGTGCATTCAGATGACCGCCAAGAAATCTCAAAGAAATAGAGTCATTGGAAAGAGGAACTCTTAAGGAACGCGGTGATGTGAATTCTGAGTGATTCAGATATGCTGGGGCTCGAATCGGGCCGCCGAGCAACCCTAACGGGCATTTTCGTGCATTCAGACGACCGTCACCAAATTTCGAAAAAATAGAGTTGTTTGAAAGACAAACTCTTGAGGAACGCGATGATGGGAATTTCAATTGATTCGCACATGCCCGGGGTCGAATCGGGCCACCGAGAAACCCTATCGGGCATTTTCGTGCATCCAGATGACTGCCACCAAATTTCGAAAAAATAGAGTCGTTGGAAAGATGAACTCTTGAGGAATGCAATGATGTGAATTCCGAGTGATTCCGACATGTCGGGAGTCGAATCGGGCTGCCCAGAAACCTTATCGGGCATTTTCGTACATCCGGAAGACCGTCACGAAATTTCAAAAAAATGGAATCATTGGAATGAGGAACTCTTAAGGAACACAAAAATGTCAATTTCGAGTGATTCGGATATGCCGGGGGTCAAATTGGGCCGCCAAGAACCCCTATCGGGCATTTTTCATGCATCCGGATGACAGAGACAAAATTTCGACTAAGCGGAGTCGTTGGAAAGACGAACTCTTAAAGAACGTGATTATGTGAATTCCGAGTGATTCGGACATGCCGAGTGTCGAATCGTGCCTCCGAGAAACCCTAACGAGCATTTTCGTGCATCGTGATGACCGTCACGAAATGTCAAAAAAATGGAGTTGTTGGATCGAGGAACCCTTGAGGAATGCGATAATTTCAATTTCGAGTGATTCGGACTTGCCGGGTTCCAAATCGGGCCGCCGAGAAACCTTATCGGGCATTTTCGTGCATTCGGATGACCGACACAAAATTTCGAACAAGCAGAGTCATTGGAAAGACAAACTCTTAAGGAATGCGATGATGTAAATTCTAAGTGAGTCGGACATGCCGGGGGTCAAATCGGGCCGCCGAGAAACCCTATCAGGCATTTTCGTGCATCCAGATGATCGTCACCAAATTTCGAAAAAACAGAGTCGTTGGAAAGACAAACTCTTGAGGAACACATTGATGTGAATTCCGAGTGATTCGGATATACTGGGGGTCGAATTGGGCCGCCAAGAAACTCTATCGAGCATTTTCGTGCACCCGGATCACCGTCACAAAATTTAAAAAAATGGAGTCGTTGGAATGATGAGCTCTGAAGGAACACGATCATGTCAATTTCGAGTGATACGGACATGCTGGGAGTCGAATCGGGACGCCGAGAAACCTTATCGAGCATTTTCGTGCATCACGATGACCGTCATGAAATTTTGAAAAAACAGAGTCGTTGGAAAGACGAACTCTTGAGGAACGCGATCATGTGAATTTCGGGTGATTCGAACATGCTGGGGGACAAATTGGGCCGCCCAGAAACCCTATCGGGCATTTTCTTCCATACGGATGACCGTCACAAAAGTTCAACAAGCCATAGTCATTGGAAAGAGGAACTCTTGAGGAACGCGATGATGTGAATTCGGAGTGTTCGAACATGCCGGGGGACGAATCAAGCCCGCCAGAAACCATAACGGGTATTTTCTTGCGTCCGGATGACCGTCACTAAATTTCGAAAAAACAGAGTCGTTTGAAAGACGAACTTGTGAGGAACTCGATGATGTGAATTTCGAGTGATTCGGATTTTCCGGGGGTCGAATTGGGCCACCCAGAAACCCTATCGGGTATTTTCGTGCATCCGGATGACCGTCATGAAATTTTGAAAAAATTTTGTTGGAATGAGGAACTCTTAAGGAACCCGATCATGTCAATTTCGAGTGATTTAGACATGCCGGGGGACGAATCGGGCTGCCTAGAAACCCTATCGGGCATTTTCGTCCATACCGATGACCGTCACAAAAGATAGAAAACTCGGAGTCATTGGAAAGAGGAACTCTTGAGGAACGCGATGATATGAATTACGAGCATTCGGACATGTCGGGGGATGAATCAGGCCCGCGAGAAACCATAACGGGTATTTTCTTACATCCGAATGACCGTCACTAAATTTTGGAAAAACAAAGTCGTTTGAAAGACGAACTCTTGAGGAACGCGATGATGTGAATTTCGAGTGATTCGGACATACCGGTGGTCGAATAGAGCCGCCAAGAAACACTATCGGGCATTTCTATTTATCCAAATGATCGTCACCAAATTTTGAAAAAACAGAGTCGTTGGAAACACGAACTCTTGAGGAACTCGATGATGTGAATTCCGACTGATTTGGACACGCCAGGGGTCAAATCGAGCCGTCTAGAAACCTTATCAGGCATTTTCGTGCATCCGGATGACCATCACGAAAGTTCAGAAAAACGGAGTCATTGGAAAGAAAAACTTTTACGGATTGCGATGATGTGAATTTTGAGTGATTCGGACATGCCAGGGTTAGAATCGGTCCGCCGAGAAACCCTATCGGGCATTTTTGTTTATCTGGACGACCATCACCAAATTTTGAAAAAACAGAGCCGTTGGAAAGATTAACTCTTGAGGAATGCAATAAAGTGAATTCTGAGTGATTCAGACATGCCGGTGGTTGAATCGGGCTGCCGAGAAACACTATCGGGTATTTTCGTGCATCCTGATGACCGTCACGAAATTTTAAAAAACTGGAGTCGTTGGAATGAGGATCTCTTAAGGAACGTGATCATGTCAATTTCGATTGATTCGGACAGGCCGGGGGGCGAATGGGGCTGCCGAGAAACCCTATGGTGCATTTTCGTGGATTTGGATGACTCATACCAAATTTTAAAAAAATAGAGTCGTTGGAAAGAAGAACTCTTAAGGAACACAATGACGTCTGCTTCGAGTGATTCAGATATGCCAGGGGTCGAATCGAGCCATCGAGAAACCCTATTGGACATTTTTGTGGATCCGGATAACCGTCACAAAATTTTAAAAAAACAGAGTCGTTGGAAAGATGAACTCTTTAGGAACGCGATGATGTGAATTTCGAGTGATTCGGACATTCGGATGGTCGAATCGCGCTGCCCAGAAATCCTATTAGACATTTTCGAGCATCCAGATGATCGTCACGAAAGTATGAAAAAATAGAGTCGTTGGAAAGAGGAACTCTTAAGGAACGTGATAAAGTGAATTCCGAGTAAGTCGGATACGCCGGGTATGGAATCGGGGCACCGAGAAACGCTAACGAGCATTTTCGTGCATCCGGATGACCGTGACACAATTTCGAAATGTTGGAGTCGTTGGAATGAGGAACTCTTAAGGAATGCGATGATGTGAGTTCCGAGTGATTCGAAAATGCCGGGGGTCGAATCGGGCCACCGAGAAACCCTATCGGGCATTTTTGTGTATCCGGATGACCGTCACGAAATCTCAACAAAAACAGAGTCGTTAGAAACAGCAACTCTAAAGGAATGCGATGATGAAAATTTCGAGGGATTCGAACATGCTTAGGGTCGAATCGGGCCGCCGACAAAACCCTAACGGTCATTTTCGTGCATCCGGACGACCGTCACGAAATTTTGAAAAAACAAAGTCATTGGAAAGAGGAACTCTTAAGGAACACGATCATGTGAATTTCGAGTGATTCGAACATGCCGGGGGTCGAATCGTGCCACTGAAAAACCCTAACGGGAATTTTCGTGCATCTGGATGACCGCCACCAAATTTCGAAGAAACAGATTCGTTGGAAAGACGAACTCTTGAGGAACAGGATTATGTGAATTCTGAGTGATTCGGACATGCCGGGGGTCGAATCCAGCAGCCGAGAAACCTTAACGGGCATTTTCGTGCATCCGGATGACTATCACCAATTTTTGAAAAAACAGAGTCGTTGGAAAGATGAACACTTGGGGAATGCGATGATGTGAATTCCGAGTGATTCGAACATGCCGAGGGTCGAATCGGGCCGTCCTGAAACCCTAATGGGTATTTCCGTGCATCCGAATGACCGACACGAAATTTGGAACAAGCGGAGTCGTTAGTAAGACGAACTATTAAGCAACGCGATGATGTGAATTCCAAGTGATTCGGACATGCCGAGGGTCGTATCGAGCCAACGAGATTCCCTATCGGGCATTTTCCAGCATTCGGGTGACCGTCACCAAATTTTGAAAAAACAGAGTCGTTGAAAAGAGGAACTCTTGAGGATCGCGATTATGTGAATTCTGAGTCATTCAGACATGACGGTTATCGAATCGGGTCGCCAAGAAACCCTAACGGGCATTTCAGTGTATCCGGATTACCGTCACGAAATTTAGAAATAACAGAGTCAATGGAAAGACGAACTCTTGAGGATTGCGATGATGTGAACTCCGAGTGATTCGGACATGTCGTGGGTCGACTCGAGCCACCGAGAAACCCTAACGGGCATTTTTCGTGTATCCAGAAGATTGTCACGAAATCATAAAAAAATAGGGTCATTCGAAAGAGGAACTCTTTAGGAACGGGATGAGTTGAATTCCGAGTTATTCGGACATGCCAGGGGTCGAATCGGGCAGCCGAGAAACCCTAACGGGCTTTTTCGTGCATCCGGATGTCTTTCACGAATTTTTGAAAAAACAGAGTCGTTGGAAAGAGGAACACTTAAGAAATGCGATGATGTTAATTTCAATTCATTTGGATATGCCGGTGGTCGAATCGAGCCACCGGGAAACCTTATTGGGCATTTTTGTGCACCCAGCTGAGTGTCACGAAATCTTAAAAAAACAGAGTCGTTGGAAAGACGAACTCTTAAGCAACGCGATGATGTGAATTCCGAGTGATTCGGACATGCCGGGGGTCAAATCGGGCTGCCGAGAAACCCTATCGGGCATTCTCCTGCATCCGGATGACCGTCACGAAATTTCAAAAAAATAGAGTCGTTGCAAAGAGAAACTCTTAAGGAAGGCGATGATGTGAATTCCGAGTGATTCGGACATGCCAGGGGTCGAATTGGGCCGCCAAGAAACCCTAACGGGCATTTTCGTGCATCCGGATGACGGTCACCAAATTTTAAAAAAATAGAGTCGTTGGAAAGGCGAACTGTTGAGGAACGCGATGATGTTCATTTCGAGTGATTTGGACATGCCGGGGGTGGAATCGTGCCACTGAAAAACCCTAACGGGCATTTTCGTGCATCCGGATGACCGTGATCAAATTTCAAAAAAGGAGAGTCGTTGGAAAGACAAACTGTTGAGCAACATGATGATGTGCATTTCGAGTGATTCAGACATGCCGGGGGTTGAATCGTGCCACCGAAAAACCCTAATGGGCATTTTCGTGCATCCGGATGACCGTCACCAAATTTTGAAAAAACAGATTCGTTGGAAAGATGAACTCTTAACGAATGAATTGATGTAAATAAAGAGTGATTCAGAAATGTCGGGGCTCGAATCCAGCAGCAGAGAAACCTTAACGGGCATTTTCGTGCAACCGGATGACTATCACTAAATTTCAAAAAAACGAAGTTGTTGGAAAGACGAACTCTTGAGGAATACGATGATGTGAATTCCGAGTGAGTCGGACATGTCGGTGGTCAAATCGGGCCGCCGAGAAACCCTAACGAGAATTTCTGTGGATCTAGATGACCGTCACGAAATCTTAAAAAAATAGTCGTTGGAAAAAAGAAACTCTTAAGGAACGCGAAGATGTGAATTTTGAGTGATTCAGACATGTCGGGGGTCGAATCGGGCCGCCGAGAAACCTTAACAGGCATTTTCGTGCATCTGGATGACCGTCATGAAATTTTTAGAGAAAAAGAGTCGTTGGAAATAGGAACTCTTTTGGAACGCGATGATGTGAACTCCGAGGGATTCGGACATACCGGGGGTCGAATCGAGCCGCCCTGAAACCCTAACGGACATTTTTGTGCATCCGGATAACCGTCACCAAATTTCGAAAAAACAGAGTCGTTGGACAGAGGAACGCAATGATGTGAATTTCGAGTGATTCACACATGCCGAAGGTCGAATCTGGCCACCGAGAAACCTTAATGGGCATTTTCGTGCATCCGGATCACCGTCACGAAATTTTGAAAAAATAGAGTCGTTGGAAAGATGAACTCTTAAGGAACTCGATGATATGAATTCCGAGTGATTCGGACATGACAGGTGTCAAATCGGGCCGCTGAGAATCCCTATCAGGCATATACGTGCATCCAGATGACCGTCACCAAATTTTGAAAAAATGGTGGCGTTGGAAATACGTACTCTTGACGAACGCGATGATGTGAATTTCGAGTGATTCGGACATGCCGTGGATCGAATCGGGCCGTCTAGAAACCTTAACGAGCGCTTTTGTGTATCCAAATTACCGTCACGAAATTTTGAAAAAACAGAGTCGTTGGAAAGAGAAACTCTTAGGAAACGCGATGTTGTGAATTCCGAGTGATTTGGACATGCCGGGAGTCGAATCGGGCCACCAAGAAACCCTAACAGACATTTTTGTGCATCCGGATAACCGTCACCAAATTTTGAAAAAACAGAGTCGTTGGACAGAGGAACGCAATGATGTGAATTTCGAGTGATTCACACATGCCGAACGTCGAATCTGGCCACCGAGAAACCTTAATGGGCATTTTCGTGCATCCGGATCACCGTCACGAAATTTTGAAAAAATAGAGTCGTTGGAAAGAGGAACTCTTAAGGAACTCGATGATATGAATTCCAAGTGATTCGGACATGCCAGGTGTCAAATCGGGCCGCTGAGAATCCCTATCAGGCATATACGTGCATCCAGATGACCGTCACCAAATTTTGAAAAAATGGTTGCGTTGGAAATACGTACTCTTGACGAACGCGATGATGTGAATTTCGAGTGATTCGGACATGCCGTGGATCGAATTGGGCCGTCTAGAAACCTTAACGAGCGCTTTTGTGTATCCAAATTATCGTCACGAAATTTTGAAAAAACAGAGTCGTTGGAAAGAGAAACTCTTAGGAAACGCGATGTTGTGAATTCCGAGTGATTTGGACATGCCGGGAGTCGAATCGGGCCACCAAGAAACCCTAACAGGCATTTTCGTGTAACCGGATGACCTTCACAAATACTCAAAAAAATAGAGTCGTTGGAAAGAGGAACTCTTAAAGAACACGATGATGTGAATTACGAGTTATTCGTACTTGTCGGGGGTCGAATCGAGCTGCCGAGAAACCCTAACGGACATTTTCGTGCATCCAGATGAGCATTACGAAATTTTGATAAAACAGAGTCGTTGGAAAGAGGAACTCTTAAGGAACACAATGATGTGAATTCCAATTGATTCGGCAGGCCGGGGGTTGAATCGGGTCGCCTAGAAACCCTATCGGGCATTTTCATGCATCTGGATGACCGTCACGAAATCTCAAAAAAACATAGTCATAGGAAAGAGGAACTCTTAAGGAACATGATGATGTGAATTCTGAGTGATTCGGACATGCCGGGGGTTGAATCGTGCCGTCGAGAATCCCTATCGGGAATTTTCCTGCAAACGGATGACTGTCACAAAATTTTAATAAAATGGATTCGTTGGAATGAGAAACTCTTGAGGAACGGGATGATCCAAATGATTCAGACATGCTGGGGGTCAAACCAGGCCGGCCAGAAACCCTGTCGCGCATTTTTGTTCTTCCAAATGATCGTCACGAAAATTTGAAAAAATAGAGTCGTTGGAAAGAGGAACTCTTAAGGAACGCGATGTTTTGAATTCCGAGTGATTTGGCCATGCCTAGAGTCAAATCGAGCCACCGAGAAACCCTAACGGGCATTTTCGTGCAACCGGATGACTGTCAAGAAATCTCAAAAAAACAGTCGTTGGAAAGAAGAACTCTTACGGAACGCGATGATGTGAATTTCAAGTGATTCGGACTTGTCAGGGGTCGAATCGGCCCGCCGAGAAACCCTAACGGGGATTTTCGTGCATCCAGATGACTGTCACGAAATTTTGAAAAATCAGATTCGTTCAAAAGAGGAACTCTTAAGGAACGTGATGATGTGAATTCCGAGTGATTCGCACATGCCGGGGGTCAAATCGGGCCGCTGAGAATCCATATCGGGCAAATTCGTGCAAACAGATGACCGTCACCAAATTTTGAAAAAATGGAGTCGTTGGAAACACATATTCTTGAGAAACGCGATGATGTGAATTCCGAGTGATTTAGACATGCCGGGGGACGAATCGAGCAGTCGAGAAACCTTAATGGGTATTTTTGTGTATCCGGATTACCGTCACGAAACTTTGAAAAAACAGACTCGTTGGAAAGAGGAACGCTTAAGAAACGCGATGATGTGAATTCCGAGTGATTCGGACATGCCGGGGGTTGAATCGAGCTGCCCTGAAACCCTAACAGACATTTTTGTACATCCAGATGACCGTCACCAAATTTTCAAAAAATAGAGACGTTGGAAAGACCAACTCTTGAGGAACGCGATGATGTGAATTCTGAGTGATTCAGAAATGCCGTGGGTCGAATTCGGCCGCCGACAAAACCTTAACGGGCATTTTTGTGCATCCGGATGACCATCACGAAATTTTGAAAAAATAGGGTCGTTGGAAAGAGGAACTGTTAAGGAACGCGATGATGTAAATTTCGATTGATTCGGACATGCTGTGGGTCGAAATCAGCTGCCAAGAAACCTTAAAGGGCATTTTCGTGCATTCGGATGACCGTCACGAAATTTTGAAAAAACAGGGTCGTTGGAAAGAGGAACTCTTAAGGAACGCGATGATGTGAATTTCGAGTGATTTGGACATGCAGGGGGTCGAATCGGGCCACCATGAAAGTCTAACGGACATTTTTGTGTATCCGGATGACCGTCACCAAATTTCGAAAAAACAGAGTCATTGGAAATAGGAATTCTTAAGGAACACGA
Source organism: Gleditsia sinensis (assembly GCA_037074535.1). Taxonomy (NCBI): domain Eukaryota; kingdom Viridiplantae; phylum Streptophyta; class Magnoliopsida; order Fabales; family Fabaceae; genus Gleditsia; species Gleditsia sinensis. The sequence goes on from CM073464.1 coordinate 46,175,437, forward strand.
TGATGTGAATTTCGAGTGATTCTGACATGCCGTGGGTCGAATTCAGCCGCCGAGAAACCTTAAAGGGAATTTTCGTGCATCCGGATGACCGTCACCGAATTTCGAAAAAATAGAGTCGTTGGAAAGAGGAACTCTTAAGGAACGTGATGATGTTAATTTCGAGTGATTCAGACTTGCCGCGGGTCAAACCCAGCCGCCGAGAAATCGTAAAGGGCATTTTCATGCATTCAGATGACCGTCACGAAATTTTGAAAAAACAGGGTCATTGGAAAGAGGAACTCTTAAGAAAAACGATATTGTGAATTCCGAGTGATTCGGACATGTCGAGGATCGAATCGGGCTGCCGAGAAACCCTAACGGGCATTTTCGTGCATCCGGTTGACCGTCACGAAATGTAAAAAAAATAGACTCAATGGAAAGATGAACTCTTTAGGAACGTGATGATGTGAATTCCGAGTGATTCGGACATGTCGGGGGTCGAATCGAGCCGCCGAGAAACCCTAACGGGCATTTTCGTGCATCCGGATGACCGTCACCGAATTTCGAAAAAATTGAGTTGTTGGAAAGAGGAACTCTTAAGGAACGTGATGATGTGAATTTCGAGTGATTCTGACTTGCCGCGGGTAGAATCAAGCCGCTGAGAAACCCTAACGGTCATCTTCATGCATCCAGATGACCGTCACGAAATTTTGAAAAAATAGAGTCGTTGGAAAGAATAACTATTATTTAACGCGATGATGTGAATTCTGAGTGATTCGGACATACTAGGGGTCAAATCGGGCCATCCTGAAATCCTAACGAACATTTTTATGCATCTAGATAACTGTCACCAAATTTCGAACAAATAGAGTCGTTGGAAAGACCAACTCTTGAGGAACGCGATGATGTGAATTTCGAGTGATTCAGACATGCCACGAGTCGAATCTGGCCGTCGAGAAATCATAATTGGCATTTTCGTGCATCCGGATGACCGTCACGAAATGTCAAAAAAACAGAGTCCTTGGAAAGAGGAACTCTTAAGGAACACGATGTTTTGAATTCCGATTGATTTGGCCATGCCTAGAGTCGAATCGGGCCACTGAGAAACCCTAATGGGCATTTTCGTACAACCGAATGACTGTCAGGAAATCTAAAAAAAAATAGTCGTTGGAAAGAGGAACTCTTACGGAATGCGATGATGTGAATTTCGAGCGATTTGGACTTGTCAGGGGTCGAATCGGGCCGCCAAGAAACCCTAATGGGCATTTGCGTGCATCCAGAGGACCGTCACGAAATTTTGAAAAAATAGAGTCGTTGGAAAGAGGAACCCTTAAGGAACGCGATGATGTGAATTCCGAGTGATTCGGACATGCCAGGGGTCAAATCGGGCTGCTGAGAATCCCTATCGGGCACATTCGTGCATCTGCATGTCTGTCACCAAATTTCAAAAAAATGGAGTCGTTGGAAAGACGTACTCTTGAGGAACACGTTGATGTGAATTCTGAGTGATTCGGACATGCCGAGGGATGAATCGGGCTGCCGAGAAACCTTAACGGGCATTTTTGTGTGTATGGATTACCATCACGAAACTTTGAAAAAATAGAGTCGTTGGAAAGAGGAACGCTTAAGAATCGCGACGATGTGAATTCCGAGTAATTCGGACATGCCGGGGGTCGAATTGAGCCGCCCTGAAACCCTAACGGACATTTTTGTGCATTCGGATGACCGTCACCAAATTTCAAAAAAACAGAGTTGTTGGAAAGAGGAACTCTTAAGGAACGCGATGATGTGAATTTCGATTGATTCGGACATGCCGCGGGTCGAATCGGGCTGATGAGAAACACTATCGGGCATTTTCGTGCATCCGGATGACCGTCACGAAGTCTCAAAATAACAGAGTCGTTAGAAGGAGGAACTCTTAAGGAACGCGATGATGTGAATATCGATTGATTCGACCATGCCGGGGGTCGAATCGTGCCACTGAAAATCCCTAACGGGAATTTTCTTGCATCCGGATAACCGTCACCAAATTTCGAAAAAAGAGATTCGTTGGAAAGACGAACTCTTGTGGAACGCGATGATGAGAATTTCGTGTGGTTCGGACATGTCGGGGGTCGAATCCAACAGCCCAGAAACCTTAATAGTCATTTTCGTGCATCTGGATGACCGTCACGAAATGTCAAAAAAATAGAGTCGTTGGAAAGAGGAACTCTATAGGAACGCGATGATGTGAATTCCGAGTGATTTGGACATGCCAGGGGTCAAATCGGGCCGCCGAGAAATCCTAACGGGCATTGTCGTGCGTCTAGAAGACTGTCAAGAAATGTCAAAAAATTAGAGTCATTGGAGAGAGGAATTCTTAAGGAATACGATTATGTGAATTCCGAGTGATTTGGACATTCCAGGGGTCGAATAGGGTCACCGAGAAACCCTATCGGTCATTTTCGTGCGTCCGGATGACCATCATGAAATGGCAAAAAAACAGAGTCGTTGGAAAGACGAACTCTTAAGGAACGCGATGATGAGAGTTCTGAGTGATTTGGACATGCCAGGGGTCGAAATGGGCCGCCAAGAAAACCTAACGGGTAGTTTCGTGCTTCCAAATGACCCTCCCGAAATTTTCGAAAAATAGAGTCGTTGGAAAGAGGAACTCTTAAGGAACACGATGATGTGAATTCCGACTGATTCGGACATGTCGGGGGTCAAATTAGGTTGCCGAGAAACCCTATTAGGCATTATCGTGTATCCAGATGACTGTCACCAAATTTTGAAAAAATAGAGTTGTTGGAAAGAGGAACTCTTAAGGAACACGATGATGTGAATTTCGAGTGATTCGGATATGCCGGGTGTCAAATCCGACCACCGAGAAACCCTAACGGGCATTTCCGTGCATCGGTATGACTGTCACGAAATTTTGGAAAACTAGTGTCGTTGCAAAAAGGAACTCTTAAGGAACCCGAATTTGTGAATTCCGAGTGATTCGGACATGCCGAGAATCGAATTGGGCCGCCAGGAAACCCTATTTGGCATTTTCGAGCTTCCAGAAGACCGTCACGAAATGTTAAAAAAATAGAGTCGTTGGAAAGATGAACTCTTATGCAACGCGATGATGTGAATTCTGAGTGATTCGGACATGCCAGGGGTCAAATTGGGCGGCCGAGAATCCCTATCGGGCGTTTTCGTGCATCCGAAAGACCGTCACGAAATGTCAAAAAAACTGAGTTGTTGGAAAGAGGAACTCTTAAGGAACGAGATGATGTGAATAACGAGTGATTCGGACATGCCAGGGCTCAAATCGGGCCACCGATAAACCTGAAAGGGAATTTTCGTACATCCGAATAACCCTCACGAAATTTTGAAAAAATAGAGTCGTTCGAAAGAGGAACTTTTAAGGAACGCGATGATGTGAATTCCGATTGATTCGGACATGTCGGGGGTCGAATCGGGCCCCAAGAAACTCTATCGGGCATTTTCGTGCATCCGGATGACCGTCACGAAATTTTGAAAAAACAGATTCATTAGACAGACGTACTCTTGAGGAACGCGATGATGTGAATTTCGAGTGATTTGGACATGCCGGGGATCGAACCCAACCACCTAGAAACCTTAATGGGCATTTTCGTGCATCCAGATGACTATGAGCAAATTTCAAAAAAACAAAGTTGTTGGAAAGACGAACTCTTGAGGAACACGATGATGGAAATTCCGAGTGATTCGGACATGTCTGGGGTCAAATCGGGCCACCGAGAATCCCTAATGAGCATTTCCATGCATCCGGATGACTGTCACGAAATCTCAAAAAAACATAGTTGTTCGAAAGAGGAACTATTAAGGAACGCGATGATGTGAATTCCAATTGATTTGGTCATGTCGGGGGTCGAATCGGGCCCCCAGAAACACTATCGGGCATTTTCGTGCTTCCGGATGACCGTCACGAAATTTCGAATAAACAGATTCGTTGGAAAGACTTACTCTTGAGGAACGCGATGATGCGAATTTCGAGTGATTTGGACATGCCGGGGGTCGAACCCAGTCGCCTAGAAACCTTAACGGGCATTTTCGTGCATCCAGATGACTATCAGCAAATTTCAAAAAAACAAAGTTGTTGGAAATACGAACTTTCGAGGAACACGATGATGTGAATTCCGAGTGATTCGGACATGTCTGTGGTCAAATCGGGCCACCAAGAATCCCTAACGAGCATTTCCATGCATCCGGATGACTGTCACGAAATCTCAAAAAAACATAGTTGTTTGAAAGAGGAACTCTTAAGGAACACGTTGATGCGAATTCCGATTGATTCAGTCATGTCGGGGGTCGAATCGGGCCCCCAGAAACACTATCGGGCATTTTCGTGCATCCGGATGACCGTCACGAAATTTCGAAAAAACAGATTCGTTGGAAAGACTTACTCTTGAGGAACACGATGATGTGAATTTCGAGTGATTTGGACATGCCGGGGGTCGAACCCAGACGCCTAGAAACCTTAACGGGCATTTTCGTGCATCCAGATGACTATCAGCAAATTTCAAAAAAACAAAGATGTTGGAAATACGAACTTTTGAGGAACACGATGATGTGAATTCCGAGTGATTCGGACATGTCTGGGGTCGAATCGGGCCACCGAGAATCCCTAACGAGCATTCCCGTGCATCCGGATGACTGTCACGAAATCTCAAAAAAACATAGTCGTTCGAAAGAGGAACTCTTAAGGAACGCGATGATGTGAATTCCGATTGATTCGGTCATGTCGGGGGTCGAATCGGGCCCACGGAAACCCTATCGGGCATATTTGTGCATCCTGATGACCGTCACGAAATTTTGAAAAAACAGATTCGTTGGAAAGACTTACTCTTGAGGAACGCGATGATGCAAATTTCGAGTGATTTAGACATGCCGGGGGTCGATCCGAGCCACCTAGAAACTTTAACAGGCATTTTCGTGCATCTAGATGACTATCAGAAAATTTCAAAAAAGCAAAGTTGTTGGAAAGACAAACTCTTGAGGAGCACGATGATGTGAATTTCGAGTGATTCGGACATGTATGGGGTCGAATCGGGTCACCAAGAATCCCTAACGAGCATTTCCGTGCATCCGGATGACTGTCACGAAATCTCAGAAAAACAGAGTCGTTGGAAGGAGGAACTCTTAAGGAACGCGATGATGTGAATATTGATTGATTCGGCCATGCCGGGGGTCGAATCGTGCCACTGAAAATCCCTTCCGGGCATTTTCTTGCTTCCGGATGACCGTCACCAAATTTCGAAAAAACAGATTCGTTGGAAAGACAAACTCTTGAGGAACGCGATGATGAGAATTTCGTGTGGTTCGGACATGTCGGGGGTCGAATCCAATAGCCCAGAAACCATAATAGTCATTTTCGTGCATCTAGATGACCGTGACGAAATGTCAAAAAAATAGAGTCGTTGGAAAGAGGAACTCTTTAGGAACGCGATGATGTGAATTTAGAGTGATTTGGACATGCCAGGGGTCGAATCGGGCCGCCGAGAAACCCTAACGGTCATTTTCGTGCGTCCAGAAGACTGTCAAGAAATGTCAAAAAATTAGAGTCATTGGAAAGAGGAATTCTTAAGGAATGCGATGATGTGAATTTCGAGTGATTTGGACATTCCGGGGGTCGAATCGGGTCGCCGAGAAACCCTATCGGTCATTTTCGTGCGTCCGGATGACCGTCACGAAATGGCAAAAAAACAGGGTCGTTGGAAAGACGAACTCTTAAGGAACACGATGATGAGAATTCTGAGTGATTTGGACATGCCAGGGGTCAAGACGGGCCGCCAAGAAAACCTAACGGGTAGTTTCGTGCTTCCGAATGACCCTCCCAAAATTTTGAAAAACTAAAGTCGTTGGAAAGAGGAACTCTTAAGGAACGCGATGATGTGAATTCCGACTGATTCGGACATGTCGGGGGTCAAATTGGGTTGCCGAGAAACCCTATTGGGCATTTTCATGTATCCAGATGACTGTCACCAAATTTTGAAAGAACAAAGTTATTGGAAAGAGGAACTCTTAAGGAACACGATGATGTGAATTTTGAGTGATTCGGATATGCCGGGTGTCAAATCCGACCACTGAGAAACCCTAACGGGCATTTCCGTGCATCAGTATGACTGTCACGAAATTTTGGAAAACTAGTGTCGTTGCAAAGAGGAACTCTTAAGGAACCCGAATTTGTGAATTCCGAGTGATTCGGACATGCCGAGAATCGAATTGGGCCGCCAGAAAACCCTATTGGGCATTTTCGTGCTTCCAGAAGACCGTCACGAAATGTTAAAAAAATAGAGTCGTTGGAAAGATGAACTCTTATGGAACGTGATGATGTGAATTCCGAGTGATTCGGACATGCCGGGGGTCAAATTGGGCCGCCAAGAATCCCTATCGGGCGTTTTCGTGCATCCGAAAGACCGTCACGAAATGTTAAAAAAACAGAGTCGTTGGAAAGATGAACTCTTATAGAACGCGATGATGTGAATTCCGAGTGATTTGGACATGCCGGGGGTCGAACCCAGCCGCCTAGAAACCTTAACGGCCATTTTCATGCATCCAGATGACTATCAGCAAATTTCAAAAAAACCAAGTTGTTGGAAAGACGAACTCTTGAGGAACACGATGATGTAAATTCTGTGTGATTCTGACAAGCCGTGGGACGAATCGGGCTGCCGAGAAACCTTAACGGGCATTTTTGTGTATATGGATTACCATCAGGAAACTTTGAAAAAATAGTGTCGTTGGAAAGAGGAACGCTTAAGAATCGCGATGATGTGAATTTCGAGTGATTCGGACATGCCGGGGGTCGAATCGAGCCGCCCTGAAACGCTAACGGACATTTTTGTGCATCTGGATGACCGCCAACAAATTAAAAAAAAATAGAGTTGTTGGAAAGAGGAACTCTTAAGGAACGCGATGATGTGAATTTCAATTGATTTGGACATGCCGCGGGTCGAATCGGACTTACGAGAAACCCTATCGGGCATTTTCGTGCATCCGGATAACTGTCACGAAGTCTCAAAAAAATAGAGTCGTTGGAAGGAGGAACTCTTAAGGAACGCGATGATGTGAATATCGATTGATTCGGCCATGACGGGGGTCGAATCGTGCCACTGAAAAACCCTAACGGGCATTTTCTTGCTTCCGGATGACCGTCACCAAATTTCGAAAAAACAGATTCGTTGGAAAGACGAAATCTTGAGGAACGCGATGATGAGAATTTCGTGTGGTTCGGACATGTCGGGGGTTGAATCCAACAGCCCAGAAACCTTAATAATCATTTTCGTGCATCTGGATGACCGTCACGAAATGTCAAAAAAATAGAGTCATTGGAAAGAGGAACTCTTTAGGAACGCGATGATGTGAATTCCGAGTGATTCGGACATGCCAGGGGTCGAATCGGGACGCTGAGAAACCCTAACGGGCATTTTCGTGCGTCCAGAAGACCGTCAAGAAATTTCAAAAAATTAGAGTCGTTGGAAAGAAGAATTCTTAAGGAATGCGATGATGTGAATTTCAAGTGATTCGGACATGCCGGGGGTCGAATCGAGCCACCTTGAAACGCTAACGGACATTTCTGTGCATATGGATGACCGTCACCAAATTACAAAAAAAATAGAGTTCTTGGAAAGAGGAACTCTTAAGGAACGCGATGATGTGAATTTCGATTGATTTGGACATGCCGGGGGTCGAATCGGGCTTACGAGAAACCTTATCGGGCATTTTCGTGCATCCGGATAACCGTCACGAAGTCTCAAAAAAATAGAGTCGTTTGAATAAGGAACTCATAAGGAACGCGATGATGTGAATATCGATTGATTCGGCCATGACGGGGGTCGAATCGTGCCACTGAAAAACCCTAACGGGCATTTTCTTGCTTCCGGATGACCGTCACCAAATTTTGAAAAAACAGATTCGTTGGAAAGACGAAATCTTGAGGAACGCGATGATGAGAATTTCGTGTGGTTCGGACATGTCGGGGGTCGAATCCAACAGCCCAGAAACCTTAATAGTCATTTTCGTGCATCTGGATGACCGTCACGAAATGTCAAAAAAAATAGAGTCGTTGGAAAGAGGAACTCTTTAGGAACGCGATGATGTGAATTCCGAGTGATTCGGACATGCCAGGGGTGGAATCGGGATGCTGAGAAACCCTAACGGTCATTTTCGTGCGTCCAGAAGACAGTCAAGAAATTTCAAAAAATTAGAGTCGTTGGAAAGAAGACCTCTTAAGGAATGCGTTGATGTGAATTTCGAGTGATTTGGACATTCCGGGGGTCGAATCGGGTCGCCGAGAAACCCTATCGGGCATTTTCGTGTGTCTGGATGACCATCATGAAATGGCAAAAGAACAGAGTCGTTGAAAAGACGAACTCTTAAGGAACGCGATGATGTGAATACCGAGTGATTCGGACATGCCAGGGGTCAAATTGGGCCGCCGAGAATCCCTATCGGGCAGTTTCGTGCATCCGAAAGACCGTCACGAAATGTAAAAAAAACAGACTTGTTGGAAAGAGGAACTCTTAAGGAACGAGATGATGTTAATTACGAGTGATTCGGACATGCCAGGGGTCGAATCGGGCCGCTGAGAAACCTGAACGGACATTTCCGTACATCCGAATGACCCTCACGAAATTTTGAAAAAATAGAGTCGTTCGAAAGAGGAATTCTTAAGGAACGCGATGATGTGAATTTCGATTGATTCGGACATGTCGGGGGTCGAATCGGGCCCCCAGAAACCCTATCGAGCATTTTCGTGCATCCGGATGACCGTCACGAAATTTCAAAAAAACAGATTCGTTGGAAAGACTTACTCATGAGGAATACGATGATGTGAATTCCGAGTGATTTGGACATGCCGGGGGTCGAACCCAGCCGCCTAGAAACCTTAACGGGCATTTTCGTGCATTTAGATGACTATCAGCAAATTTCAAAAAAACAAAGTTGTTGGAAAGACGAACTCTTGAGGAACACGATGATGTGAATTCCGAGTGATTCAGACATGTCTGGGGTCGAATCGGGCCACCGAGAATCCCTAACGAGCATTTCCGTGCATCCGGATGACTGCTACGAAATCTCAAAAAAACAGAGTCGTTCGAAAAAGGAACTCTTAAGGAACGCGATGATGTGAATTCCGATTGATTCGGTCATGTCGGGGGTCGAATCGGGCCCCCAGAAACCCTATCGGGCATTTTCGTGCATCCGGATGACCGTCACGAAATTTTGAAAAAACAGATTCGTTGGAAAGACTTACTCTTGAGGAACGCGATGATGTGAATTTCGAGTGATTTAGACATGCCGGGGGTCGAACCCAGCCGCCTAGAAACTTTAACGGGCATTTTCGTACATCCAGATGACTATCAGCAAATTTGAAAAAAAACAAAGTTGTTAGAAAGACGAACTCTTGAGGAGCACGATGATGTGAATTCCGAGTGATTCGGACATGTATGGGGTCGAATCGGGCCACCGAGAATCCCTAACGAGCATTTCCGTGCATCCGGATGACTGTGAAGAAATCTCAAAAACACAGAGTCGTTGGAAAGAGGAACTCGTAAGGAACGCGATGATGTGAATTCCGATTGATTCGGACATGTCGGGGGTCGAATCGGGGCCCCAAAAACCCTACCGGGCATTTTCGTGCATCCGGATGACCGTCACGAAATTTCGAAAAAACAGATTCGTTAGAAAGACTTACTCTTTAGGAACGCGATGATGTGAATTTCGAGTGATTTGGACATGCCGGGGGTCGAACCCAGCCGCCTAGAAACCTTAACGGGCATGTTCGTGCATCCAGATGACTATCAGCAAATTTCAAAAAAACAAAGTTGTTGGAAAGAGGAACTCTTGAGGAACACGATGATGTGAATTCGGAGTGATTCGGACATGTCTGGGGTCGAATCGGGCCAACTAGAGTCCCTAACGAGCATTTCCATGCACCCGGATGACTGTCATGAAATATCAAAAAAACAGAGTTGTTCGAAAGAGGAACTCTTAAGGAACGCGATGATGTGAATTCCGATTGATTCGGTCATGTCGGGGGTCGAATCGGGCCCCCAGAAACCATATCGGGCATTTTCGTGAATCTAGATGACCGTCACAAAATTTTAAAAAAACAGATTTGTTGGAAAGATTTACTCTTGAGGAACGCGATGATGTGAATTTTGAGTTATTTGGACAAGCCGGGGGTCGAACCCTGCCGCCTAGAAACCTTAACGGGCATGTTTGTGCATCCAGATGACTATCAGCAAATTTCAAAAAAACAAAGTTGTTGGAAAGACAAACTCTTGAGGAATACGATGATGTGAATTCCGAGTGATTCGGACATGTCTGGGGTCGAATCGGGCTACCGAGAATCCCTAACGAGCATTTCCGTGCATCCGGATGACTGTCACGAAATCTCAAAAAAACAGAGTCGTTCGAAAGAGGAACTCTTAAGGAACGCGATGATGTGAATTCCGATTGATTCGGTCATGTCGAGGGTCGAATCGGGCCCCCAGAAACCCTATCGGGCATTTTCGTGCATCCGGATGACCGTCACGAAATTTTGATAAAACAGATTCGTTGGAAAGACTTACTCTTGAGGAACACGATGATGTGAATTTCGAGTGATTTAGACATGCCGGGGGTCGAACCCAGCCGCCTAGAAACTTTAACGGGCATTTTCGTGCATCCAGATGACTATCAGCAAATTTCAAAAAAACCAAGTTGTTGGAAAGACGAACTCTTGAGGAGCACGCTGATGTGAATTCTGAGTGATTCGGACAAGACGGGGGACGAATCGGGCTGCCGAAAAACCTTAACGGGCATTTTTGTGTATATGGATTACCATCAGGAAACTTTGAAAAAATAGAGTTGTTGGAAAGAGGAACGCTTAAGAATTGCGATGATGTGAATTTCGAGTGATTTGGACATGCCGGGGGTCGAATCGAGCCGCCCTGAAACGCTAACGGACATTTTTGTGCATCTAGATGACCGTCACCAAATTACCAAAAAAATAGAGTTCTTGGAAAGAGGAACTCTTAAGGAACGCAATGATGTGAATTTCGATTGATTTGGACATGCCGCGGGTCGAATCGGGCTTACAAGAAACCCTATCGGGCATTTTCGTGCATCCGGATAACCGTCACGAAGTCTCAAAAAAATAGAGTCGTTGGAATAAGGAACTCTTAAGGAACGCGATGATGTGAATATCGATTGATTCGGCCATGACGGGGGTCGAATCGTGCCACTGAAAAACCCTAACGGGCATTTTCTTGCTTCCGGATGACCGTCACCAAATTTTGAAAAAACAGATTCGTTGGAAAGACGAAATCTTGAGAAACGCGATGATGAGAATTTCGTGTGGTTCGGACATGTTGGGGGTCGAATCCAACAGCCCAGAAACCTTAATAATCATTTTCGTACACCTGGATGACCGTCACGAAATGTCAAAAAAATAGAGTCGTTGGAAAGAGGAACTCTTTAGGAACGCGATGATGTGCATTCTGAGTGATTCGGACATGCCAGGGGTGGAATCGGGACGCTGAGAAACCCTAACAGGCATTTTCGTGCGTCCAAAATACCGTCAAGAAATTTCAAAAAATTAGAGTCGTTGGAAAGATGAATTCTTAAGGAATGCGATGATGTGAATTCCGAGTGATTTGGACATTCCGGGGGTCGAATCGGGTCGTCGAGAAACCCTATCGGGCATTTTCGTACGTCTGGATGACCGTCATGAAATGGCAAAAGAACAGAGTTGTTGAAAAGACGAACTCTTAAGGAACGCGATGATGTGAATTCCGAGTGATTCAGACATGTCTGGGGTCGAATCGGGCCACCGAGAATCCCTAACGAGCATTTCCGTGCATCCGGATGACTGTTACGAAATCTCAAAAAAACAGAGTCGTTCGAAAAAGGAACTCTTAAGGAACGCGATGATGTGAATTCCGATTGATTCGGTCATGTCGGGGGTCGAATCGGGCCCCCAGAAACCCTATCGAGCATTTTCGTGCATCCGGATGACCGTCACGAAATTTCAAAAAAACAGATTCGTTGGAAAGACTTACTCATGAGGAATACGATAATGTGAATTCCGAGTGATTTGGACATGCCGGGGGTCGAACCCAGCCGCCTAGAAACCTTAACGGGCATTTTCGTGCATTTAGATGACTATCAGCAAATTTCAAAAAAACAAAGTTGTTGGAAAGACGAACTCTTGAGGAACACGATGATGTGAATTCCGAGTGATTCAGACATGTCTGGGGTCAAATCGGGCCACCGAGAATCCCTAACGAGCATTTCCGTGCATCCGGATGACTGTTACGAAATCTCAAAAAAACAGAGTCGTTCGAAAAAGGAACTCTTAAGGAACGCGATGATGTGAATTCCGATTGATTCGGTCAAGTCGGGGGTCGAATCGGGCCCCCAGAAACCCTATCGGGCATTTTCGTGCATCCGGATGACCGTCACGAAATTTTGAAAAAACAGATTCGTTGGAAAGACTTACTCTTGAGGAACGCGATGATGTGAATTTCGAGTGATTTAGACATGCCGGGGGTCGAACCCAGCCGCCTAGAAACTTTAACGGGCATTTTCGTACATCCAGATGACTATCAGCAAATTTGAAAAAAAACAAAGTTGTTGGAAAGACGAACTCTTGAGGAGCACGATGATGTGAATTCCAAGTGATTCGGACATGTATGTGGTCGAATCGGGCCACCGAGAATCCCTAACGAGCATTTCCGTGCATCCGGATGACTGTGAAGAAATCTCAAAAACACAGAGTCGTTGGAAAGAGGAACTCGTAAGGAACGCGATGATGTGAATTCCGATTGATTCGGACATGTCGGGGGTCGAATCGGGGCCCCAAAAACCCTACCGGGCATTTTCGTGCATCCGGATGACCGTCACGAAATTTCGAAAAAACAGATTCGTTAGAAAGACTTACTCTTTAGGAACGCGATGATGTGAATTTCGAGTGATTTGGACATGCCGGGGGTCGAACCCAGCCGCCTAGAAACCTTAACGGGCATGTTCGTGCATCCAGATGACTATCAGCAAATTTCAAAAAAACAAAGTTGTTGGAAAGAGGAACTCTTGAGGAACACGATGATGTGAATTCGGAGTGATTCGGACATGTCTGGGGTCGAATCGGGCCAACTAGAATCCCTAACGAGCATTTCCATGCACCCGGATGACTGTCATGAAATATCAAAAAAACAGAGTTGTTCGAAAGAGGAACTCTTAAGGAACGCGATGATGTGAATTCCGATTGATTCGGTCATGTCGGGGGTCGAATCGGGCCCCCAGAAACCATATCGGGCATTTTCGTGAACCTAGATGACCATCACAAAATTTTAAAAAAACAGATTTGTTGGAAAGAGGAACGCTTAAGAATTGCGATGATGTGAATTTCGAGTGATTCGGACATGCCGGGGGTCGAATCGAGCCGCCCTGAAACGCTAACGGACATTTTTGTGCATCTAGATGACCGTCACCAAATTACCAAAAAAATAGAGTTCTTGGAAAGAGGAACTCTTAAGGAACGCAATGATGTGAATTTCGATTGATTTGGACATGCCGCGGGTCGAATCGGGCTTACAAGAAACCCTATCGGGCATTTTCGTGCATCCGGATAACCGTCACGAAGTCTCAAAAAAATAGAGTCGTTGGAATAAGGAACTCTTAAGGAACGCGATGATGTGAATATCGATTGATTCGGCCATGACGGGGGTCGAATCGTGCCACTGAAAAACCCTAACGGGCATTTTCTTGCTTCCGGATGACCGTCACCAAATTTTGAAAAAACAGATTCGTTGGAAAGACGAAATCTTGAGAAACGCAATGATGAGAATTTCGTGTGGTTCGGACATGTTGGGGGTCGAATCCAACAGCCCAGAAACCTTAATAATCATTTTCGTACACCTGGATGACCGTCACGAAATGTCAAAAAAATAGAGTCGTTGGAAAGAGGAACTCTTTAGGAACGCGATGATGTGCATTCTGAGTGATCCGGACATGCCAGGGGTGGAATCGGGACGCTGAGAAACCCTAACAGGCATTTTCGTGCGTCCAAAAGACCGTCAAGAAATTTCAAAAAATTAGAGTCGTTGGAAAGATGAATTCTTAAGGAATGCGATGATGTGAATTCCGAGTGATTTAGACATTCAGGGGGTCGAATCGGGTCCTCGAGAAACCCTATCGGGCATTTTCGTACGTCTGGATGACCGTCATGAAATGGCAAAAGAACAGAGTTGTTGAAAAGAAGAACTCTTAAGGAACGCGATGATGTGAATACCGAGTGATTCGGACAAGCCAGGGGTCGAATTGGGCCACCGAGAATCCCTATCGGGCGTTTTCGTGCATCCGAAAGACCGTCACGAAATGTCAAAAAAACAGACTTGTTGGAAAGAGGAACTCTTAAGGAACGAGATGATGTGAATTACGAGTGATTCGGACATGCCAGGGGTTGAATCGGGCCGCCGAGAAACCTGAACAGGCATTTCCGTACATCCGAATGACCTTCACGAAATTTTGAAAAAATAGAGTCGTTCGAAAGAGGAATTCTTAAGGAACGCGATGATGTGAATTTCGATTGATTCGGACATGTCGGGGGTCAAATCGGGCCCCCAGAAACCCTATCGGGCATTTTCGTGCATCCGGATGACCGTCACGAAATTTCAAAAAAACAGATTCGTTGGAAAGACTTACTCTTGAGGAATGCGATGATGTGAATTTCGAGTGATTTGGACATGCCGTGGGTCGAACCCAGCCGCCTAGAAACCTTAACGGGCATTTTCGTGCATTTAGATGACTATCAGCAAATTTCAAAAAAACAAAGTTGTTGAAAAGACGAATTCTTGAGGAACACGATGATGTGAATTCCGAGTGATTCGGACATGTCTGGGGTCAAATCGGGCCACCGAGAATCCCTAACGAGCATTTCCATGCATCCGGATGACTGTCACGAAATCTAAAAAAAACAGAGTTGTTCGAAAGAGGAATTCTTAAGGAACGCGATGATGTGAATTCCGATTGATTCGGACATGACGGGGGCCGAATCGGTCCCCCAGAAACCCTATCGGGCATTTTCGTGAATCCAGATGACCGTCACGAAATTTCAAAAAAACAGATTTGTTGGAAAGATTTACTTTTGAGGAACGCGATGATGTGAATTTCGAGTTATTTGGACAAGCCGGGGGTCGAACCCAGCCGCCTAGAAACTTTAACGGGCATGTTCGTGCATCCAGATGACTATCAGCAAATTTCAAAAAAACAAAGTTGTTGGAAAGACAAACTCTTGAGGAACACGATGATGTGAATTCTGAGTGATTCGGACATGTCTGGGGTCGAATTGGGCCACCGAGAATCCCTAACGAGCATTTCCGTGCATCCGGATGACTGTCATGAAATCTCAAAAAAACAGAGTCGTTCGAAAGAGGAACTCTTAAGGAACGCGATGATGTCAATTCCGATTGATTCGGTCATGTCGGGGGTCGAAACGGGCCCCCAGAAACCCTATCGGGCATTTTCGTGCATCCGGAAGCCCGTCACGAAATTTTGAAAAAACAGATTCGTTGGAAAGACTTACTCTTGAGGAACGCGATGATGTGAATTTCGAGTGATTTAGACATGCCGGGGGTCGAACCCAGCCAACTAGAAACTTTAACGGGCATTTTCGTGCATCCAGATGACTATCAGCAAATTTTAAAAAAACAAAGTTGTTGGAAAGAGTGAATTCCGAGTGATTCGGACATGTATGGGGTCGAATCGGGCCACCGAGAATCCCTAACGAGCATTTCCGTGCATCCGGATGACTGTGACGAAATCTCAAAAACACAGAGTCGTTGGAAAGAGGAACTCTTAAGGAACGCGATGATGTGAATTCCGATTGATTCGGTCATGTCGAGGGTCGAATCGGGCTCCCAGAAACCCTATTGGTCATTTTCGTGCATCCGGATGACCGTCACGAAATTTCGAAAAAACAGATTCGCTGGAAAGACTTACTCTTGAGGAACGCGATGATGTGAATTTCGAGTGATTTGGACATGCCAGGGGTCGAACCCAGCCGCCTACAAACCTTAACGGGCATGTTCGTGGATCCAGAAGACTATCAGCAAATTTCAAAAAAACAAAGTTGTTGGAAATACGAACTCTTGAGGAACACGATGATGTGAATTCCGAGTGATTCGGACATGTCTGGGGTCGAATCGGGCCAACGAGAATCCCTATCGAGCATTTCCAAGCATCCGGATGACTGTCACGAAATCTCAAAAAAATAGAGTTGTTCGAAAGAGGAACTCTTAAGGAACGCGATGATGTGAATTCCGATTGATTCGGTCATGTCGGGGATCGAATCGGGCCCCCAGAAACCCAATTGGGCATTTTCGTGCATCAGGATGACCGTCAAGAAATTTTGAAAAAATAGATTCGCTGGAAAGACTTACTCTTGAGGAACACGATGATGTGAATTTCGAGTGATTTGGACATGCCGTGGGTCGAACCCAGCCGCGTAGAAACCTTAACGGGTATTTTCGTGCATCCAGATGACTATCAGCAAATTTAAAAAAAAACAAAGTTGTTGGAAAGATGAACTCTTGAGGAACACGATGATGTGAATTCCGAGTGATTCGAACATGTCTGGGGTCGAATCGGGCCACCGAGAATCCCTAACGACCATTTCCGTGCATCCGGATGACTGTCATGAAATCTAAAAAAAAACAGAGTCGTTCGAAAGAGGAACTCTTAAGGAACGCCATGATGTGAATTCTGATTGATTTGGACATGTCGGGGGTCGAATCGGGCCCCCAGAAACCCTATCGGGAATTTTCGTGCATCCGGATGACCATCACGAAATTTTGAAAAAACAGATTCATTAGAAAGACTTACTCTTGAGGAACGCGATGATGTGAATTTCGAGTGATTTGGACATGCCGGGGGTCGAACCCAGCCGCCTAGAAACCTTAATGTGCATTTTCGTGCATCGAGATGACTATCAGCAAATTTCAAAAAAACAAAGTAGTTGGAAAGACGAACTCTTGAGGAACACGATGTTTTGAATTCCGAGTGATTCGGACATGTCTGGGGTCAAATCGGGCCACCGAGAATCCCTAACGAGCATGTCCGTGCATCCGGATGACTGTCACGAAATCTAAAAAAAACAGAGTCGTTGGAAAGAGGAACTCTTAACGAACGCGATGATGTGAATTTCGAGTGATTCGGACATGCCGTGGGTCGAACCCAACCGCCTACAAACCTTATCGGGCATTTTCGTGCATCCAAATGAGTATCACCAAATTTCAAAAAATAGAGTTGTTGGAATGAGGAACTCTTATCGAACGCGATGATGTGCATTCCGAGTGATTCGGATATGCCAGGGGTCGAATCCAGGCACCGAGAAACCTTCACGGGCACATTCGTGCATTTGGATGACTATCACCAAATTTCAAAAAAATAGAGTCGTTGCAAAGACGAACTCTTAAGGAACGCGATTTGGTGAATTTCAACTGATTTGGACATGCCGCTGGTCGAATCTGGTCGCCGAGAAACTTTAACGGGCATTTTTGTATATCTGGATTACCGTCACGAAATTTTGAAAAAGCAGAGTCGTTGGAAAGAGAAACTCTTAAGGAACACGATGATGTGAGTTCCGAGTGATTCGAACATACCGGGGGTCGAATCGGGCCGCCCTGAAACCTTAATGGACATTTTTGTGCATCCGGATGACCGTCACCAAATTTGAAAAAAATAAAGTCGTTGGAAACACGAATTCTTTAGGAACGTGATGATGTGAATTTCGAGTAATTCGGACATACCGCGGGTCGAATCTGGCCGCTGAGAAACCTTAACGGGCACTTTCGTGGATCCTGATGACCATGACCAAATTTCAAAAAAAAAAGAGTCATTGGAAAGACGAAATCTTGAGGAACGCAATGATGTGAATTCCGAGTGATTCGTACTTGCCGATGGTTTAATCGGGCAGCCTAGAAACCCTATCGGGCATTTTCGTGCATCCGGATGACCGTTACGAAAGTTCGAAAAAATGGAGTCGTTGGAAAGAGTAACTCTTAAGGAATACGATGATGTGCATTCTGAGTGATTTGGACATGCCAGGGGTCAAATTGGGCAGCCCAGAAACCCTATCGGGCATTTTTGTACATCCGGATGACCGTCATGAAAGTTCAAAAAAACGGAGTCGTTGGAAAGATGAACTCTTAAGGAACGCGATGATGTGATTTTCGAGTGATTCGGACATGCTGGATGTCGAAGCCGGCCGCCGAGAAAACTTAACGAGCATTTTTGTGCATCCCAATGACCGTTATGAAATTTTGAAAAAACAAAGTCTTTGGAAAGACAAACTCTTGAGGAACGCGATGATGTGAATGCCGGATAATTCGGACATGCCGGGTGTCAAATCGAGCTGCCGAGAAACCCTATCGGACATTTTCGTGCATCCGGATGACCGTCACAAAAGTTCAAAAAAATGGAGTCGTTGGATAGAGGAGTTCTTAAGGAACGCGATGATGTGAATTTTGAGTGATTCGGACATGCCAGGTGTCAAATTGGGCTGCCGAGAATCCCTATCGGGCATTTTTGTGCTTTCGGGTGACCCTCACCAAATGTCAAAAAAACAGAGTCGTTGGAAAGACGAACTTTTGAGGAATGCGATGATGTGAATTCCGAGTCATTCGGACATGCCAGGGGTCGAATCGGGACGCCGAGAAACCCTATCGAGCATTTTCGTGCATCCAAATAACCGTCACGAAATTTTAAAAAAATGGAGTTGTTGGAATGAGGAACTCTTAAGGAACGCGATTATGTGAATTTCGATTGATTCGGACATGTTGGGGGTCGAATCAGGCCGCCGAGAAACCATATTTGGCATTTTTGTGCATCCCGATTACTGTTACAAAATTTCAAAAAAACCAAGTCTTTGGAAAGATGAACTCTTGAGGAACTCGATGTTGTGAATGCCGGTTGATTCAGACATGCCGAGGGTCGAATCGGGCCGCCGCGAAACTGTATCGGACATTTTCATGCATCCGGATGACCATCACAAATTTTCGAAAAAACAGAGTCGTTGGAAAGACGAACTCTTAAGGAACATGAGGATGTCTATTTCAAGTGATTCAGACAACCTGGGGGTTGAATTGGGCCGCCGACAAACACTATGGGGCATTTTCGTGCATCGTGATGACCATCACCAAATTTCGAAAAAACAAAGTCGTTGGAAAGACGAACTCTTGAGGAACGCAATGATGTGAATTCTGAGTGATTCGAACATGCCGGGGGTCAAATCGGGCTGTCGAAAATCCCTATCAGGCATTTTCGTGCATCCGAATGATCGTCACGAAAGATCAAAAAAACGGAGTCATTGGAAAGAAGAACTCTTAAGGAACACTATGATGTGAATTTTGAGTGATTCGGACATGCCAGGTGTCGAATCGGGCCTCCAAGAAACCCTAAAGAGCATTTTCTGTCAACTTGATGACCGTCACGAAATTTTAAAAACATAGAGTCGTTGGAAAGAGGAACTCTTAAGGAACGCAATGATGTGAATTCGGAGTGATTCGGACTTTTCGGTGGTCGAATCAGGCCGTCCAGAAAACCTATCGGGCCTTTTCGTACATCCGGATGACCTTCACGAAATCTAAACAAAAAACAGAGTCGTTGGAAAGAGGAACTCTTAAGGAACGCGATGATGTGAATTTCGAGGGATTCGGACATGCCGGATGTCGAATCTAGCCCTTGAGAGACCTTAACGAGCATTTTTGTGCATCCTGATGACCGTCACGAGATTTCAATAAAAAAGGACTTGTTGGAATGAGGAACTCATAAGGAACGTGATCATGTCAATTTCAAGTGATTTGGACATGCCGGGTGTCGAATCGGTCGGCTGAGAAACCCTAAAGAGCATTTTTGTGCATCCTGATGACCGTCACGAAATTCCCATAAAAAAGGAGTCATTGGAATGAGGAACTCTTAAGGAACAGGATGATGTCAATTTCGAGTGATCCGGACATGCCGGGGGTCGAATCGGGCCGTCGAGAAACCCTATCAGGCATTTTTGTGCATCCCGATGATCGTTACAAAATTTTGAAAAAAAAAAGTCATTGGAAAGACAGACTCTCGAGGAACGCGATGATGTGAATGCCGAGTGATTCGAACATGACGGGTGTCGAATCGGGCCACCCAGAAACCCTATAGGACATTTTCGTGCATCCAGATGACCATCACGAAAGTTCGAAAAAATGGAGTCGTTGGATAGAGGAATTCTTAAGGAACGTGATGATGTAAATTTCGAGTGATTCAGACATGCGGGGGTCAAAGAGGGCCACCGAGAAACACTATCGGGTATTTTCGGGCATCCGGATGACCGTCAACAAATTTTGAAAACACATAGTCTTTGGAAAGGCGAACTCTTGAGGAACGCAATGATGTCAATTCCGAGTGATTCGGACTTGCCGGTGGTCGAATCGGGCCATAGAGAAACCTTATCGGGTATTTTCGTGGATCCAGATGACCGTCACGAAAGTTCAAAAAAACGGAGTCGTTGGAAAGATGAACTCTTAAGGAATGCGATGATGTGAATTCCGAGTGATTCGGACATGCTGGGTGTCGAATCGGACCGCCAAGAAACCCTATCGAGCATTTTCTTGCAACCTGATGACCGTCACGAAATTTCAAAAAATTAGAGTCGTTGGAATGAGGAACTCTTAAGGAACGCGATCATATAAATTTCGAGTGATTCGGACATGCCTGGGGTCGAATAGATTTTCCAAGAAACCGTATGGAGCATTTTCGTGCATCCGGATGACCGTCACAAATTTTTGAAAAAACAGAGTCGTTGGAAAGAAAAACTCTTAAGGAACGTGATGATGTGAGTTCCGAGTGATTCGAACATACCGAGGGTCGAATCGGGCCGCCCTGAAACCCTAATGGACATTTTTGTGCATCCGGATGACTGTCACCAAATTTCAAAAATATAGATTCGTTGGAAATACGAACTCTTGAGGAACGCGATGATGTGAATTTCGAGTAATTCGGACATGCCGCGGGTCGAATCTAGCCGCTGAGAAACCTTAACGGGCACTTTCGTGCATCCTGATGACCATCACCAAATTTCAAAAAAACTGAGTCATTGGAAAGATGAACTCCTGAGGAACACAATGATGTGAATTCCGAGTGATTCGAAGATTCCGATGGTTTAATCGGGCAGCCTAGAAACCCTATCGGGCCTTTTCGTGCATCCAGATGACCGTTACGAAAGTTCAAAAAAATGGAGTCGTTGGAAAGAGTAACTCTTAAGGAATACAATGATGTGCATTCTGAGTGATTTGTACATGCCGGGGGTCGAATTGGGCCACCCAGAAACCCTATCGGGCATTTTTGTACATCCGGATGACCGTCACGAAAGTTCAAAAAAATGGAGTCGTTGGAAAGAGGAACTCTTAAGGAACGTGATGATGTGATTTCCGAGTGATTCGGACATGCCGGATGTCGAATCCGGCCGCCGAGAAAACTTAACGAGCATTTTTGTGCATCCTGATGACCGTCATAGATAGATTTTGTTTACAGATTTTCAAGAATTACGGCCACCGATTTTAATATTTTTTAATGCTTTGTCGAAATTTTTGACTTTCGCTTTTGGCACCATTCTCTATTATGCTTTTCGTCTGTTTCACTCATTAACGGTTGGCATTAAATGCAAGGTTATTTTCCCTCATTGCAATGAAAGATAATTTCTTTTCTTTAAAACTCGATTATTATGGTGTCTAAGTTGTTAGTAGGTTAAAGTAATGAAAAGTTTGAAAAGAATGGACGGATGATGGTCTTATGGTGTTTTGACGAATGTAATTAAGAGAATTAGTGGTGTTGAAGTTCTCGAGGAATAAAATATAGGAAGTAGGATTTAAGTTAGTCTTTGAACTCTTAATTTGGAAATATAGAGAATATTCTGAGAACCATGTACGAAAATAATGTAGGTTATCAAGATATTTGTTTTAAAGGATTATATCATGCTAAATTGAGTCTAGTATCTAGGATGTGAATTATGTTGGAATTGAGAATTCATGTATGAGTAATTGTTAGGAAAAAAAAACACAATTCTTCTTGAAATGATTGGGTGAATTAAATGGGATTGGCATAAGCTAGAATGAGGTGCTTTTGGATATGATAGAAGAAATAATTGAAATTTTTGACAATGAGTTTAATGGTGTTAATAAGCTAGTATAGAATTACTGTGATGAGGTAAGTTGGAATTATTAGACATGTGTCAATGGTACATAAATGTTATTAAAGGTTTGAAGGATTTATTGCTACGTATGTTTAACATATTGATTAAAGGATTTGAGGATAAAAATATATGATAGATTAAGATGATGATATTCAGGGGATGATGTTGATATATGAAAAAAAAATTGACTTGATAGAAGTTTGGAATAAGAAAAGATAGTTACACAATATGAAGGTGTATATGTTCCTTTATATGTGTGTTTTCTAATATCGACCCACAGATATATCCATGCGGGCTAGAGGATATCAATTGAAGAACTTATGAATGAAAGAAATCCTTATGGTTAAGTTATATGGCAAAATCACTCAAGTGAATAGACATATTAAAAAGTAAAGATGTCATACAGAAAAGATATCTCTAATTATTTAGGTAACAAGTTTGGTAACTCTGAATAATGCCTTAATTTCATTCCCTACATGTGGTAGGATGGATTGAAATTCGGGGACCGAATTTCTTAAAGGGGGAAGAATGTAACATCCCGTAATTTTTAGATATTTTCCTTAGAAATTCTTCACCTTACATATATGCATAGAAATGTTCTAATATTAATGGAATAGGTAAAGAAAGAAAACCTAAGAGGAAATATTAGAAATAAACATGTTAAAGAAAGGTGAAATTCTTAGGTAAAGAAAGATAAATTTTTGTGAAGTAAGTAAAGGTCTTAAAATTTCAAGAAGATCGGATTATGGTAATTTTTCTTAATTTAAGAGCAAAAGTTACTAAGTTTAGTATCTCCACCCGTAATTGGGATTTAACCTATAGACACTTCATATAGATTTTTTCTACTTCACATGAATTTTTAGCAAGCCAATAGGATAGCCCAAGGAAGAAATAAAACATAGACTTGGACTAGGATATAGAAATTGGACCGGTAGCCCAAAAATCATGAAAATGTGACCAAGCCCATTATGAAAGGTAGAATTTTAACCAAAGTAAGGAAAATGGGCAAGAATGAGCCCAAACCCAAGAGGAAAAAAAAAATAAAAAAATTAAAGTGATGAAATATTTGTGTAATCAAGATTAAGTGACATGGCATTAAGGCAAAAATTTAGCAAGTGGTGTGATTCTACATTCATCATTTTGGCAAGTGGCATAATAATACAAGGCTTTAGGACAAAAACATCTATATCCTACATTCATAACTTTAGCAAGTGGGTAATAATACATAGCATTATGACAAAACATCATTATCCTACACAAATAATTTTAGTTAAGTAAGGAAAATTCAAGGGCTAGAAATTTTCCACTTAAAAAGGCAAATCTATCATACTTGATTAAGACAAAAGAAAAAGGAAATGAATCCCTAAATCAAAGGGATCTTGTCCCATATCTTAAGAACATATCATCATAATTTTCAAAATACAAATCTCCTTTTTCTATGCATATCTTGACTAAGGAAGAGGAAGACAAGAACATAAGTTGTTTGTTTTCCCAAAATTCAACAAAGTGTATCCTAATTGTGATAAGGTAGACTCATGATCATGAAAGGTGAATTATTTGGTGGTCTATATAAGAAAACCCACCCTTACAACATTAGAATTTCGTCCAAGTGAGGGAGAGCAAAAATAGAAGCAAGGTAGTGTGAGGAAAGGAGAGGAAGAAAGGAAGAAAGAGGAAGGAGAAGTCTAGGGGACTAAGTGCTCCATGTAAGTTTAACAATATTTCTTTTTGAAGAAAACCTTTGAAACTCATAATATTTATATGAGATTTTGATCTTAGAACTTTGATGATTGGTCATGGATGTTGCTATATCATGTTACATATTGATCTTGCATGTGATGTATGTTTGAATACTTAGGTTGGTGTAGATAGTTCTGCATGGGTATGGCATGGGAACAATCTATAAGGAATTAAAATAAATGGTTAACATAAGAATTAAAGATATGTGTGTCACGGATTTTCACCCACTGGAATCATTCCATTTGGAGTCCATATGAGGTAGCTATGGTCTGATTAGTAGTCAAAGGTCAGAAAATGAATCATTAGGGAAGAATATGTTAGGATAGCTTCGGTAATTTAATTTCTGGAAATTATTGGTAGAGAATTAAAATAAATGGTTAACATAATAATTAAAGATATTTGTGTCACGGATTTTCACCCACTGGAATCATTCCATTTGAAGTCCATATGAGGTAGCTATGGTCTGATTAGTAGTCAAAGGTCAGAAAATGAATCATCAGGGAAGAATATGTTAGGATAGCTTCGGTAATTTAATTTCTGGGAATTATTGGTAGGTAATTAAAATAAATGGTTAACATAAGAATTAAAGATATGTGTGTCACGGATTTCCTCCCACTGGAATCATTCCATTTGGAGTCCATATGAGGTAGCTATGGTCTGATTAGTGGTCAAAGGTCAAAAAATGAATCATCAGGGAAGAATATGTTAGGATAGCTTCGGTAATTTAATTTCTGGAAATTATTAGTAGAGAATTAAAATAAATGGTTAACATAATAATTAAAGATATTTGTGTCACGGATTTTCACCCACTGGAATCATTCCATTTGGAGTCCATATGAGGTAGCTATGGTCTGATTAGTAGTCAAAGGTCAGAAAATGAATAATCAGGGAAGAATATGTTAGGATAGCTTCGGTAATTTAATTTTTGGGAATTATTGGTAGGGCATTAAAATAAATGGTTAACATAAGAATTAACGATATGTGTGTCATGGATTTTTAGCCACTGGAATCATTCCATTTGGAGTCTACATGTGGTAGATATGGTCCGATTAGTAAGCCAAGGTCAGAAAATGGTTCATCAGGGAAGATTATGTTAGGACAGCTTTTGTATTTTAATTTCTGGGAATTATATGTATGGAATTAAAATAATTGGTTAACATGAACGTTATATATCTATGTCTCATAGAAATATACCCATGGGAATTATGTCATTTGGAGTTCATATGAGGTAGATATGATCCGATTAGTAAGCAGAGGTCAGAAAATGTTTATTCAGGGAAGAGTATGTTATTAATGCTTTAGTTTTTGAATTTCTGGGAATATTCTGTAGGGAATTAAAATAGCGTGCCAACATAACAATTATAGATATATGGCTCATGGATTTGTACCAACTGGAATAACTCAATTTGGAGTTCCAATTTGGGAGATATGGTCTAATTAGTTAGTAAAGGTCAGAACCTATCCGAGAGGAACTATCCTGTACTTTGAGGGAGTAATATCACCTTCGTTTCTTAATTTTTCGTTACAATGTTCAGCATAATAGTTTTAGATAATGGTTTTATCTTGAAATGGACACCAAGAGCACCTACATCAGAGTTAAATTGAGGGAGTTATGCTCTAATTGGTAAGAGAAGGTTAGATAGGATGAAAACCTGCATTAAGAAAATAAAGAAATAAAATCAGTATTTAAAAAAAGAAGATGAATCTTAATAAATGACTAGTATAGCCATAGCCATTGCCGTTGTATGAACTTCTTACCATCTTAAGTGTGAAATTTTGACATGGAAATATTTTATAAAGTGATATTTGAAATGGTTATGTTCATGGCATGATTACCAATGATTTATGGTAATAGTTATATTTTGATGAACATACTTGTTATTGAAAGCATATTTTTGGCTAACATTGTGAAAAGAAAAGAAATGAGCACGGTCACATGGCAATCCGTGTGGTGCACCAGTAGGGGACGCCCTACCCACGGTTATGATCATGATAATGAGAAAAGAAAGAGAAAGTGGGCCATGTCGGACGGAGCGAGAAAGGCCCGTACCGGAGAGTAGAGGATACTCACCCTGACTGGGGTAGCTTGAAATGAGAATAAGTTGATGGCCATCATATGATAATTTGAAAATAGTTAATCATATCATACATATCATTACAGTATGATTCTTATGTGCATAGATATAATGCATTCATGTGACCAAAGATATTTTCTGTAGTTTATACAATTGAACATGACGTGATGAGCTTTACTGATGATAATTTATTGTTGAACTTACTGGGATTTAATTCTCACTATATTTCCATATCATGTTCAGAAAATTATTTATGCAGCTTTTGTTTCTAAGGCTCTGGCTTTTAGTGCACATTGGATCGAGTTACTTTATGTTGGGTAGATTTCAAAATCAAATAAGATGTTTGTGGTCGAGTTGGCTCAGATCCCGGTGAAGGTGCAACCACCCGCACCTGTATCTCCGGAATTGGTCAACCAAAATAAACAAGATGTAAATATCTATGTGTTTGATATGTTGTACGTCTGTTTTGATTAATGACATGTATGTGAACTAAATATTGTATAATAATAAAGGAAAAAAAAGAGGTTGTTACATGTCGGGTGTCGAATCGGGCCGTCGAGAAACCCTAACGGGCATTTTTGTGCATCCTGATGACCATCCCGAAATTTCAATAAAAAATGAGTCGTTGGATTGAGGAACTCTTAAGGAACGTGATCATGTCAATTTCCAGTGATTCGGATATGCGAGGGGTCGAATCAAGCTGCAGAGAAACCCTAATGGTCATTTTTGTGCATCCGGATGACCGACATGAAAATTCGAACAAGCGGAGTCAATGGAAAGACGAACTCTTAAGGAACACGATGATGTGAATTCTGAGTGATTCGGACAAGCTAAGTATCGAATTGGGCCACCGAGAATGCCTATCGGGAATTTTAGTGCATTAGGGTGACCGTCATCAAATTTCGAAAAAACAGAGTCGTTGGAAAGACGAACTTTTGAGGAACGCGATGATGTGAATTCCCAGTCAATCGGACATGCCGGGGGACGAATCGGGCCGCCGTGAAACCCTAGCGAGCATTTTCGTGCATCCAAATGACCGTCACGAAATTTAAAAAAAATGGAGTCTATGGAATGAGGAACTCTTAAGTAACACGATCATGTCAATTTCGAGTGATTCGGACAAGCAAGGGGACGAATCGGGCCACCGAGAAACCATATTGGGCATTTTTGTGCATCCTAATGACCGTTACGAAATTTTGAAAAAAGTCTTTGGAAAGACAAACTCTTGAGGAACGTGATGATGTGAATGCTGGGTAATTCGGACATGCTGGGTGTCGAATCGAGCCGCCGAGAAACCCTATCGGGCACTTTCGTGCATTCGGATGACCGTCACAAAAGTTCAAAAAAATGGAGTCGTTGGATAGAGGAGTTCTTAAGGAACGCGATGATGTGAATTCTGAGTGATTCGGACATGCCAGGTGTCAAATTGGGCCGCCGAGAATCCCTATCGGGCATTTTTGCGCATTCGGGTGACCCTCACCAAATGTCAAAAAAACAGAGTCGTTGAAAAGATGAACTTTTGAGGAATGCGATGATGTGAATTCCGAGTCATTTGGACATGCCAGGGGTCGACTCGGGACGCCGAGAAATCCTATCGAGCATTTTTGTGCATCCAAATGACCGTAATGAAATTTTAAAAAAATGGAGTTGTTGGAATGAGAAACTCTTAAGGAACGCGATTATGTGAATTTCGATTGATTCGGACATGTCGGGGGTCGAATCAGGCCGCCGAGAAACCATATTTGGCATTTTTGTGCATCCCGATGACCGTTACGAAATTTCAAAAAAAACCAAGTCTTTGGAAAAACGAACTCTTGAGGAACTCGATGTTGTGAATGCCGGGTGACTCAGACATGCCGAGGGTCGAATCGCGCCGCCGCGAAACCGTATCGAGCATTTTCATGCATCCGGATGACCATCACAAATTTTTGAAAAAACTGAGTTGTTGGGAAGACGAACTCTTAAGGAACACGAGGATGTCTATTTCGAGTGATTCAGACATGCCGGGGGTTGAATCGGGTCGCCGACAAACACTATAGGGCATTTTCGTGCATCCGGATGACCGTGACCAAATTTTGAAAAAACAAAGTCGTTGGAAATACGAACTCTTGAGGAACGCAATGATGTGAATTCTGAGTGATTCGGACATGCCGGGGGTCGAATCGGGCTGTCGAAAATCCCTATCGGGCATTTTTGTGCATCCGAATGACCGTCACGAAAGATCAAAAAAACGGTGTCGTTGGAAAGAAGAACTCTTAAGGAACACTATGATGTGAATTCCGAGTGATTCGGACTTGCCAGGTGTCGAATCGGACCGCCAAAAAAACCTAAAGAGAATTTTCTTTCAACCTTATGACCGTCACGAAATTTCAAAAACATAGAGTCGTTGGAAAGAGGAACTCTTAAGGAACGCGATGATGTGAATTCGGAGTGATTCGGACATTCCGGTGGTCGAATCAGGCCGTCCAGAAACCCTATCGGGCCATTTCATACGTCCGGATGACCTTCACTAAATCTAAACAAAAAACAGAGTCGTTGGAAAGAGAAACTCTTAAGGAACGCGATAATGTGAATTTCCAGGGATTCAGACATGCCGTATGTCAAATCAGGCCGTCCAGAAACCCTATCAGGCCATGTCGTACGTCCGGATGACCTTCACTAAATCTAAACAAAAACCAGAGTCGTTGGAAAGAAGAACTCTTAAGGAATGCGATGATGTGAATTTTGAAGGATTCAGACATGCCGGATGTCGAATCTAGCCCTTGAGAGACCTTAACGAGCATTTTTGTGCATCCTGATCACCGTCACGAGATTTCAACAAAAAAGAAGTCGTTGGAATCAGGAACTCTTAAGGAACGTGATCATGTCAATTTCGAGTGATTTGGACACGTCGGGCGTCGAATCGGTCCGCCGAGAAACCCTAACGAGCATTTTTGTGCATCCTGATGACCGTCACGAAATTCCCATAAAAAAGGAGTCATTGGAATGAGGAACTCTTAAGGAACGGGATGATGTCAATTTCGAGTGATTCGGACATGCCGGGGGTCGAATCGAGCCGCCGAGAAACCCTATCAGGCATTTTTGTGCATCCCTATGATTGTTACAAAATTTCGAAAAAACAAAGTTATTGGAAAGACAGACTCTCGAGGAACGCGATGATGTGAATGTCGAGTGATTCGAACATGACGGGTGTCGAATCGGGCCGCCCAGAAACCCTATAGGACATTTTCGTGCATCCGGATGACCGTCACGAAAGTTCAAAAAAATTGAGTCGTTGGATAGAGGAATTGTTAAGGAACGTGATGACGTGAATTCCGAGTGATTCAGACATGCGGGTGTCAAATAGGGCAGCCGAGAAACACTATCGGGCATTTTCGGGCAACCGGATGACCGTCAACAAATTTTGAAAACACAGAGTCTTTGGAAAGAAGAACTCTTGAGGAACGCAATGATGTCAATTTCGAGTGATTCGGACTTGCCGGTGGTCGAATCGGGCCATAGAGAAACCCTATCGGGTATTTTCGTGGATCCGGATGACCGTCACGAAAGTTCAAAAAATTGGAGCCATTGGAATGAGGAACTCTTAAGGAACGCAATCATATCAATTTCAAGTGATTCGGACATGCCGAGGGTTGAATCGATCCACCAAGAAACCGTATGGGGCATTTTCGTGCATCCGGATGACCATCACAAATTTTTGGACAAACAGAGTCGTTAGAAAGAGAAACTCTTAAGGAACGTGATGATGTGAGTTCCGAGTGATTCGAACATACCGGGGGTCGAATTGGTCCGCCCTGTAACCCTAATGGACATTTTTGTGCATCCGGATGACCGTCACCAAATTTTAAAAAAATAGAGTCGTTGGAAATACGAACTCTTGAGGAACACGATGTTGTGAATTTCGAGTATATCGGACATGCCGCGGGTCGAATCTGGCCACTGAGAAACCTTAACGGGCACTTTCGTGCATCCTGATGACCATCAGCAAATTTCAAAAAAATAGAGTCGTTGGAAAGACGAACTCTTAAGGAACACGAGGATGTCTATTTCGAGTGATTCAGACATGCCGGGGTTGAATCGGGCCGCCGACAAACACTATCGGGCATTTTCGTGCATCCGGATGACCGTGACCAAATTTCGAAAAAACAAAGTCGTTGGAAAGACGAACTCTTGAGGAACGCAATGATGTGAATTTTGAGTGATTCGGACATGCCGGGGGTCGAATCGGGGTGTCGAAAATTCCTATCGGGCATTTTCGTGCATCCGAATGACCGTCACGAAAGATCAAAAAAACGGAGTCGTTGGAAAGAAGAACTCTTAAGGAACACTATGATGTTAATTCCGAGTGATTTGGACATGCCAGGTGTCGAATTGGGCCGCCAAGAAACCCTAAAGAGCATTTTCTTTCAACCTGATGACCGTCACGAAATTTTAAAAACATAGAGTCGTTGGAAAGAGGAACTCTTAAGGAACGCGATGATGTGAATTCGGAGTGATTCAGACATTCTGGTGGTCGAATCAAGCCGTCCAGAAACCCTATCGGGCCTTTTCGTACATCCGAATGACCTTCACGAAATCTAAACAAAAACCAGAGTCGTTGGAAAGAAGAACTCTTAAGGAACGCGATGATGTGAATTTTGAAGGATTCGGACATGCCGGATGTCGAGTGATTTTTCGTACATCCCTATGATTGTTACAAAATTTCGAAAAAACAAAGTTATTGGAAAGACAGACTCTCGAGGAACGCGATGATGTGAATGTCGAGTGATTCAAACATCACGGGTGTCGAATCGGGCCGCCCAGAAACCCTATAGGACATTTTCGTGCATCCGGATGACCATCACGAAAGTTAAAAAAAATGGAGTCGTTGGATAGAGGAATTCTTAAGGAATGTGATGATGTGAATTCCGAGTGATTCAGACATGCGGGGGTTAAATAGGGCCGCCGAGAAACACAATCGGGCATTTTCGGGCATCCGGATGACCGTCAACAAATTTTGAAAACATAGAGTCTTTGGAAAGGTGAACTCTTGAGGATCGCAATGATGACAATTCCGAGTGATTCGGACTTGGCGGTGGTCGAATCCAGCCAAAGGGAAACCCTATCGGGTATTTTTGTGGATTCGGATGACCTTCACGAAAGTTCAAAAAAATGGAGTCGTTGGAAAGATGAACTCTTAAGAAATGCGATGATGTGAATTCTGAGTGATTCGGACATGCCGGGTGTCGAATTGGACCGCCAAGAAACCCTATCGAGCATTTTCGTGCAACCTGATGACCGTCACGAAATTTCAAAAAATTGGAGCCGTTGGAATGAGGAACTCTTAAAGAACGTGATCATATCAATTTTGAGTGATTCGGACATGCCGGTGGTCGAATCGATCCGCCAAGAAACCGTATGGGGAATTTTCGTGCATCCGGATGACCGTCACAAATTTTTGAAAGAACAGAGTCGTTGGAAAGAGAAACTCTTAAGGAACACGATGATGTGAGTTCCGAGTGATTCGAACATACCGGGGGACGAATCGGGCTACCCTGAAACCCTAATGGACATTTTTGTGCATCCGGATGACCGTCACCAAATTTCAAAAAAATAGAGTCGTTGGAAATACGAACTCTTGAGGAACGCGATGATGTCAATTTCGAGTAATTCGGACATGCCGCGGGTCGAATCTGGCCGCTGAGAAACCTTAATGGGCACTTTCGTGGATCCTGATGACCATGTGATTCGGACATGCCGGGGGTCGAATCAAGCTGTCAAAAATCCCTATCGGGCATTTTCGTACATCCGAATGACCGTCACGAAAGATCAAAAAAACGGAGTCGTTGGAAAGAAGAACAATTAAGGAACACTATGATGTTAATTCCGAGTGATTCAGACATATCAGGTGTCGAATCGGACCGCCAAGAAACCCTAAAGAGCATTTTCTTTCAACCTGATGACCGTCACGAAATTTCAAAAACATAGAGTCGTTGGAAAGAGGAACTCTTAAGGAACGCGAAGATGTGAATTCGGAGTGATTCGGACATTCCGGTGGTCGAATCAGGCCGTCCAGAAACCCTATTGGGCCTTTTCGTACATCCGGATGACCTTCACGAAATCTAAACAAAAAACAGAGTTGTTGGAAAGACGAACTCTTAAGGAACGCGATGATATGAATTTCGAGGGATTCGGACATGCCGGATGTCGAATCTAACCCTTGAGAGACCTTAACGAGCATTTTTTTGCATCCTGATGACCGTCACGAGATTTCAATAAAAAAAGAGTCGTTGGAATGAGGAACTCTTAAGGAACGTGATCATATCAATTTCGAGTGATTTGGACATGCCGGGTGTCGAATCGGTCCGTCGAGAAACCATAACGAGCATTTTTGTGCATCCTGATGACCATCACGAAATTCCCATAAAAAAGGAGTCATTGGAATGAGGAACTCTTAAGGAACGGGATGATGTCAATTTCGAGTGATTCGGACATGCCGGGTGTCGAATCGGGCCGCCGAGAAACCCTATCGGGCATTTTTGTACATCACGATGATCGTTACAAAATTTCAAAAAAACAAAGTCATTGGAAAGACAGACTCTCGAGGAACACGATTATGTGAATGCCGAGTGATTCGAACATGACGGGTGTCGAATCGAGCCGCCCAGAAACCCTATAGGTCATTTTCGTGCATCCGGATGACTGTCACGAAAGTTCAAAAAAAATCGAGTCGTTGGATAGAGGAATTCTTAAGGAACGTGATGATGTGAATTCCGAGTGATTCAAACATGCGGGGGTCAAATAGGGCCGCCGAGAAACACTATTGGGCATTTTCGGGCATCCGGATGACCGTCAACAAATTTCGAAAACACAGAATCTTTGGAAAGGCGAACTCTTGAGGAACGCAATGATGTCAATTTCGAGTGATTCGGACCTGCCGGAGGTCGAATCGGGCCATCGAGAAACCCTATCGGGTATTTTTGTGGATCCGGATGACCGTCACGAAAGTTTAAAAAAATGGAGTCATTAGAAATATGAACTCTTAATGAATGCCAAGATGTGAATTCCGAGTGATTCGGACATGCCGGGTGTCGAATCGGACCGCCAAGAAACCCTATCGAGCATTTTCGTGCAACCTGATGACCGTCACGAAATTTCAAAAAATTGGAGCCGTTGGAATGAGGAACTCTTAAGGAACGCGATCATATCAATTTCGAGTGATTCAGACATGCCGGGGTTCGAATCGATCCGCTAAGAAACCGTATGGGGCATTTTCGTGCATTCGGATGACCGTCACAAATTTTTGAAAAAACAGAGTCGTTGGAAAGAGAAACTCTTAAGGAACGCGATGATGTGAGTTCCGAGTGATTTCAACATACCGGGGGTCGAATCGGGCCGCCTTGAAACCCTAATGGACATTTTTGTGCATCCGGATGACCATCACTAAATTTTAAAAAAATAGAGTCGTTGGAAATAAGAACTCTTGAGGAATGCGATGATGTGAATTTCGAGTAATTCGAACATGTCGCGGGTCGAATCTGGCCACTGAGAAACCTTAACAGGCACTTTCGTGCATCCTAATGACCATCACCAAATTTCAAAAAAACAGAGTCATTGGAAAGACGAACTCTTGAGGAACGCAATGATGTGAATTCCGAGTGATTCGGACTTGCCGATGGTTTAATCGGGCAGCCCAGAAACCCTATCGGGCATTTTCGTGCATGCAGATGACCGTTACGAAAGTTCAAAAAAATGGAGTCGTTGGAAAGACGAACTCTTAAGGAACACGAGGGTCGAATTAGTCCACCCAGATACACTATTGGGCATTTTCATGCATCCGGATGACCATCACAAATTTTTGAAAAAATAGAGTCGTTGGAAAGACGAACTCTTAAGGAACACGAGGAACGCAATGATGTGAATTCTGAGTGATTCGGACATGCCGGGGGTCGAATCGGGCTGTCGAAAATCCCTATGGGGCATTTTCGTGCATCCGAATGACCGTCACGAAAGATCAAAAAAACAGAGTCGTTGGAAAGAAGAACTCTTAAGGAACACTATGATGTAAATTCCGAGTGATTCAGACATGCCAGGTGTCGAATCGGGCCGCCAAGAAACCCTAAGGAGCATTTTCTTTCAACCTGATGACCGTCACAAAATTTCAAAAACATAGAGTCGTTGGAAAGAGGAACTCTCAAGGAACACGATGATGTGAATTCGGAGTGATTCGGACATTCCGGTGGTCGAATTAGGCCGTCCAGAAACCCTATCTGGCCTTTTTGTACATACGGATGACCTTCACGAAATCTAAACAAAAAACAGAGTCGTTGGAAAGAGGAACTCTTAAGGAACGCGATGATGTGAATTTCGAGGGATTCGGACATGTCGGATGTCGAATCTAGCCCTTGAGAGACCTTAACGAGCATTTTTGTGCATCCTGATGACCGTCACGAAATTTCAAGAAAAAAGGAGTCGTTGGAATGAGGAACTCTTAAGGAACGTGATCATGTCAATTTCGAGCGATTCAGACATGTCAGGTGTCGAATCGGGCCGTCGAGAAACCCTAACGAGCATTTTTGTGCATCCTGATGACCATCCCGAAATTTCAATAAAAAATGAGTCGTTGGATTGAGGAACTCTTAAGGAACGTGATCATATCAATTTCGAGTGATTCGGACATGCGGGGGGTCGAATCAAGCTGCAGAGAAACCCTAATGGTCATTTTTGTGCATCCGGATGACTGACATGAAAATTCGAACAAGTGGAGTCATTGGAAAGACGGACTCTTAAGGAACGCGATGATGTGAATTCTGAGTGATTGGGACAAGCTAAGTATCGAATTGGGCCGTCGAGAATGCCTATCGGGAATTTTAGTGCATTCAGGTCACCGTCACGAAATTTCAAAAAAACGGAGTCGTTGGAAAGATGAACTCTGAAGGAATGCGATGATGTGAATTCTGAGTGATTCGGACATGCCGGGTGTCGAATCGGACCGCCAACAAACCCTATCGAGCATTTTCGTGCAACCTGATGACCGTCACAAAATTTCAAAAAATTGGAGCCATTGGAATGAGGAACTCCTAAGGAGCGCGATCATATCAATTTCGAGTGATTCGGACATGCCGGTGGTCGAGTCGATCGGCCATGAAACCCTATGGGGCATTTTCGTGCATCCGGATAAACGTCACAAATTTTTGAAAAAACAGAGTCGTTGGAAAGAGAAACTCTTAAGGAACGCGATGATATGAGTTCCAAGTGATTCGAATATACCGGGGGTCGAATCGGGCCGCACTAAAACCCTAATGGACATTTTTGTGCATCCAGATGACCGTCACTAAATTTCAAAAAGATATAGTCGTTGGAAATACGAACTCTTGAGGAACGCGATGATGTGAATTTCGAGTAATTCGGACATGTCGCGGGTCGAATCTGGCCGCTGAGAAACCTTAACGGGCACTTTCGCGCATCCTGATGACCATCGCCAAATTTCAAAAAAACAAAGTCATTGGAAAGACGAACTCTTAAGGAACGCAATGATGTGAATTCTGAGTGATTCGGACCTGCCGATGGTTTAATCGGGCAGCCTAGAAGCCCTATCGGGCATTTTCGTACATCCAGATGACCGTTACGAAAGTTCAAAAAAATGGAGTCGTTGGAAAGAGTAACTCTTAAGGAATACAATGATGTGCATTCTGAGTGATTTGGACATGCCGGGGGTCGAATTGGGCCGCCCAGAAACCCTATCGGGCATTTTTGTACATTCGGATGACTGTCACGAAAGTTCGAAAAAAAACAAAGTCGTTGGAAAGAGGAACTCTTAAGGAACGCGATGATGTGATTTCCAAGTGATTCGGACATGCCGGATGTCGAATCCGACCACCGTGAAAACTTAACGAGCATTTTTGTGCATCTTGAT
Source organism: Gleditsia sinensis (assembly GCA_037074535.1). Lineage (NCBI taxonomy): Eukaryota > Viridiplantae > Streptophyta > Magnoliopsida > Fabales > Fabaceae > Gleditsia > Gleditsia sinensis. The sequence goes on from CM073464.1 coordinate 46,211,348, forward strand.
GACCGTCACGAAATTTCAAGAAAAAAGGAGTCGTTGGAATGAGGAACTCTTAAGGAACGTGATCATGTCAATTTTGAGTGATTCAGACATGTCGGGTGTCGAATCGGGCCGTCAAGAAACCCTAACGAGCATTTTTGTGCATCCTGATGACCACCCCGAAATTTCAATAAAAAATGAGTCCTTGGATTGAGGAACTCTTAAGGAACGTGATCATGTCAATTTCGGGTGATTCGGACATGTGGGTGGTCGAATCAAGCTGCAGAGAAACCCTAATGGTCATTTTTCTGCATCCGGATGACCAACATAAAAATTCGAACAAGCAGAGTCATTGGAAAGACGAACTCTTAAGGAACGCGATGATGTGAATTCTGAGTGATTCGGACAAGTTAAGTATCGAATAGGGCCGCCGAGAATGCCTATCGGGAATTTTAGTGCATTCGAGTGAACGTTACCAAATTTCGAAAAAACAGAGTCGTTGGAAAGACGAACTTTTGAGGAACACGATGATGTGAATTCCCAGTCATTCGGACATGCCGGGGGTCGAATTGGGCCGCCGTGAAACCCTAGCAAGCATTTTCGTGCATCCAAATGACCGTCACGAATTTTTAAAAAAATGGAGTCCTCGGAATGGGGAACTCTTAAGTAACACGATCATGTCAATTTCGAGTGATTCGGACAAGCAAGGGGACGCATCGTGCCACCGAGAAACCGTATTGGGCATTTTTGTGCATCCCAATGACCGTTACGAAATTTTGAAAAAACAAAGTCTTTGGAAAGACAAACTCTTGAGGAACGCGATGACATGAATGCTGGGTAATTCGGACATGCCGAGTGTCGAATCGAGCCGCCGAGAAACCCTACCGGGCATTTTCGTGCATTCGGATGACCGTCACAAAAGTTCAAAAAAATGGAGTCGTTGGATAGAGGAGTTCTTAAGGAACGCGATGATGTAAATTCTGAGTGATTCGGACATGCCAGGTGTCAAATTGGGCCACCGAGAATCCCTATCGGGCATTTTTGTGCATTCAGGTGACCCTCACCAAATGTCAAAAAAACAGAGTCGTTGGAAAGACGAACTTTTGAGGAATGCGATGATGTGAATTCCGAGTCATTTGGACATGCCAGGGGTCGAATCAGGACGCCGAGAAACCCTATCGAGCATTTTCGTGCATCCAATTGACCGTCACGAAATTTAAAAAAAAAAGGAGTTGTTGGAATGAGGAACTCTTAAGGAACGCGATTATGTGAATTTCGATTGATTTGGACATGTCGGCGGTCGAATCAGGCCGCCGAGAAACCATATTTGGCATTTTTGTGCATCCCGATGACCGTTACGAAATTTCAAAAAAACCAAGTCTTTGGACAGACGAACTCTTGAGGAACTCGATGTTTTGAATGCCGGGTGATTCAGACATGCCGAGGCTCGAATCGGGCCACCGCGAAACCGTATCGGGCATTTTCATGTATCCGGATGACCATCACAAATTTTCGAAATAACAGAGTCGTTGGAAAGATGAACTCTTAAGGAACACGAGGATGTCTATTTCGAGTGATTCAGACATGCCGGGGGTTGAATCAGGCCGCCGACAAACACTACCGAGCATTTTCGTGCCTCCGGATGACCGTGACAAAATTTTGAAAAAACAAAGTCGTTGGAAAGACGAACTCTTGAGGAATGCAATGATGTGAATTCTGAGTGATTCAGACATGCCGGGGGTCGAATCACGCTGTCGAAAATCCCTATGGGGCATTTTCGTGCATCCGAATGACCGTCACGAAAGATAAAAAAAACGGAGTCGTCGGAAAGAAGAACTCTTAAGGAACACTATGATGTGAATTCCGAGTGATTCAGACATGCCAGGTGTGGAATCGGGCCGCCAAGAAACCCTAAAGAGCATTTTCTTTCAACCTGATGACCGTCACGAAATTTCAAAAACATAAAGTCGTTGGAAAGAGGAACTCTTAAGGAACACGATGATGTGAATTCGGAGTGATTCAGACATTCCGGTGGTCGAATCAGGCCGTCCAGAAAACCTATCGGGCCTTTTCGTACATCCGGATGTCCTTCACGAAATCTAAACAAAAAACAGAGTCGTTGGAAAGAGGAACTCTTAAGGAACGCGATGATGTGAATTTCGAGGGATTCGGACATGCCGGATGTCGAATATAGCCCTTGACAGACCTTAACGAGCATTTTTGTGCATCCTGATGACCGTCACGAGATTTCAATAAAAAAGGAGTCGTTGGAATGAGGAACTCTTAAGGAACGTGATCATGTCAATTTCGAGTGATTTGGACATGCTGGGTGTCGAATCGGTCCGCCGAGAAACCCTAACGAGCATTTTTGTGCATCCTGATGACCATCACGAAATTCCCATAAAAAAGGAGTCATTGGAATGAGGAACTCTTAAGGAACGGGATGATGTCAATTTTGAGTGATTCGGACATGCTGGGGGTCGGATCGGGCCGCCGAGAAACCTTATCGGGCATTTTTGTGCATTACGATGATCAATACAAAATTTCAAAAAAACAAAGTCATTGGAAAGACAGACTCTCGAGGAACGCGATGATGTGAATGCTGAGTGATTCGAACATGACAGGTGTCGAATCGGGCCGCCCAGAAACCCTATAGGACATTTTCGTGCATCCGGATGACCGTCACGAAAGTTCGAAAAAATGGAGTCGTTGGATAGAGGAATTCTTAAGGAACGTGATGATGTGAATTCCGAATGATTCAAACATGCGGGGGTCAAATAGGGCCGCCGAGAAACACTATCGGGCATTTTCGGGCTTCCGGATGACCGTCAACAAATTTCAAAAACACAGAGTCTTTGGAGAGGCGAACTATTGAGGAACGCCATGATGTCAATTTCGAGTGATTCGGACTTGCCGGTGGTCGAACCGGGCCATAGAGAAACCCTATCGGGTATTTTCGTGGATCCGGATGACCGTCACGAAAGTTCAAAAAAACAGAGTCGTTGGAAAGATAAACTCTTAAGGAATGCGATGATGTGAATTCCAAGTGATTCGGACATGCCGGGTGTCGAATTGGACCGCCAAGAAATCCTATCGAGCATTTTCGTGCAACCTGATGACCGTCACGAAATGTCAAAAAATTGGGGCCTTTGGAATGAGGAACTCTTAAGGAACGCAATCATATCAATTTCAAGTGATTCGGACATGCCGGGGGTCGAATCAATCCGCCAAGAAACCCTATGGGGCATTTTCGTGCATCCGGATGACCGTCACAAATTTTTGAAAAAACAGAGTTGTTGGAAAGAGAAACTCTTAAGGAATGCGATGATGTGAGTTCCGAGTGATTCGAACATACTAGGGGTCGAATCGGGCCGCCCTGAAACCCTAATGGACATGTTTGTGCATCCGGATGACCGTCACCAAATTTCAAAAAAATAGAGCCGTTGGAAATACGAACTCTTGAGGAACGCGATGATGTGAATTTCGGGTAATTCAGACATGCCGTGGGTCGAATCTGGCCGCTGAGAAATCGTAACGGGCACTTTCGTTCATCCTGATGACCATCACCAAATTTCAAAAAAACAGAGTCATTGGAAAGACGAACTCTTGAGGAACGCAATGATGTGAAATCCGAGTGATTCAGGCTTGCCGATGGTTTAATCGGTCAGCTCAGAAACCCTATCGGACATTTTTCGTGTATCCAGATGACCGTTACGAAAGTTCAAAAAAATGGAGTCGTTGGAAAGAGTAACTCTTAAGGAATACAATGATCTGCATTCTGAGTGATTTGGACATGCCGGGGGTCGAATTGGGCCGCCCAGAAACACTATCGGGCATTTTTGTACATCAGGATGACCGTCACAAAAGTTCGAAAAAATGGAGTCGTTAGAAAGAGGAACTCTTAAGGAACGCGATGATGTGATTTTCGAGTGATTCGGACATGCCGGATGTCGAATCCAGCCGCCGAGAAAACCTAACGAGCATTTTTGTGCATCCTAATGACCGTCAAGAAATTTCAAGAAAAAAGGAGTCGTTGGAATGATGAACTCTTAAGGAACGTGATCATGTCAATTTCGAGTGATTCAGACATGTCGGGTGTCGAATCGGGCCGTCGAGAAACCCTAACGAGCATTTTTGTGCATCCTGATGACCATCCCGAAATTTCAATAAAAAATGAGTCGTTGGATTGAGGAACTCTTAAGGAACTTGATCATATCAATTTCGAGTGATTCGGACATGCGGGGGGTCGAATCAAGCTGCAGAGAAACCCTAATGGTCATTTTTGTGCATCCGGATGACCGACATGAAAATTCGAACAAGTGGAGTCATTGGAAAGACGAACTCTTAAGGAACACGATGATGTGAATTCTGAGTGATTCGGACAAGCTAAGTATCGAATTGGGCTGCCGAGAATGCCTATCGGGAATTTTAGTGCATTCGAGTCACCGTCACGAAAGTTCAAAAAAACGGAGTCGTTGGAAAGATGAACTCTGAAGGAATGCGATGATGTGAATTCTGAGTGATTCGGACATGCCGGGTGTCGAATCGGACCGCCAACAAACCCTGTCGAGCCTTTTCGTGCAACCTGATGACCGTCACGAAATTTCAAAAAATTGGAGCCGTTGGAATGAGGAACTCTTAAGGAACGCGATCATATCAATTTCGAGTGATTCGGACATGCCGGGGGTCGAATCGATCCGTCAAGAATCCCTATGGGGCATTTTTGTGCATCCGGATGACCGTCACAAATTTTTGAAAAAATAGAGTCGTTGGAAGGAGAAACTCCTAAGGAACGTGATGATGTGAGTTCCGAGTGATTCGAACATACCGGGGGTCGAATCGGGCCGCCCTGAAACCCTAATGGACATTTTTGTGCATCCGGATGACCGTCACCAAATTTCAAAAAGATAGAGTCGTTGGAAATACGAACTCTTGAGGAACGCGATGATGTGAATTTCGAGTGATTCAGACTTGCCGATGGTTTAATCGGGCAGCCCAGAAACCATATCGGGCATTTTCGTGCATCCAGATGACCGTTACGAAAGTTCAAAAAAATGGAGTCGTTGTAAAGAGTAACTCTTAAGGAATACAATGATGTGCATTCTGAGTGATTTGGACATGCCGGGGGTCGAATTGGGCCGCCCAAAAACCCTATCGAGCATTTTTGTACATCCGGATGACCGTAACGAAAGTTCGAAAAAACGGAGTCGTTGGAAAGAGGAACTCTTAAGGAACGCGATGATGTGATTTCCGAGTGATTCAGGCATGCCGGATGTCGAATCCGGCCGCCGTGAAAACTTAACGAGCATTTTTGTGCATCCTGATGACCGTCACGAAATTTCAAGAAAGAAGGAGTCGTTGGAATGAGGAACTCTTAAGGAACGTGATCATGTCAATTTCGAGTGATTCAGACATGTCGGGTGTCGAAGCAGGCCGTCAAGAAACCCTAACGAGCATTTTTGTGCATCCTGATGACCACCCTGAAATTTCAATAAAAAATGAGTCGTTGGATTGAGGAACTCTTAAGGAACGTGATCATGTCAATTTCGGGTGATTCGGACATGCGGGGGGTCGAATCAAGTTGCAGAGAAACCCTAATGGTCAATTTTGTGCATCCGGATGACCAACATAGAAATTCGAACAAGCGGAGTCATTGGAAAGACGGACTCTTAAGGAACGCGATGATGTGAATTCTGAGTGATTCGGACAAGCTAAGTATCGAATTGGGCCGCCGAGAATGCCTATCGGGAATTTTAGTGCATTCGGGTGACCGTTACCAAATTTCGAAAAAACAGAGTCGTTGGAAAGACGAACTTTTGAGGAACGCGATGATGTGAATTCCCAGTCAATCGGACATGCCGGGGGACGAATCGGGCCGCCGTGAAACCCTAGCGAGCATTTTCGTGCATCCAAATGACCGTCACGAAATTTGAAAAAAATGGAGTCTATGGAATGAGGAACTCTTAAGTAACACGATCATGTCAATTTCGAGTGATTCGGACAAGCAAGGGGACGAATCGGGCCACCGAGAAACCATATTGGGCATTTTTGTGCATCCTAATGACCGTTACGAAATTTTGAAAAAAGTATTTGGAAAGACAAACTCTTGAGGAACGTGATGATGTGAATGCTGGGTAATTCGGACATGCCGGGTGTCGAATCGAGCCGCCGAGAAACCCTATCGGGCATTTTCATGCATCCGGATGACCGTCACAAAAGTTCAAAAAAATGGAGTCGTTGGATAGAGGAGTTCTTAAGGAACGCAATGATGTGAATTCTGAGTGATTCGGACATGCCAGGTGTCAAATTGGGCCGCCGAGAGTCCCTATCGGGCATTTTTGTGCATTCGGTTGACCCTCACCAAATGTCAAAAAAACAGAGTCGTTAGAAAGACGAACTTTTGAAGAATGCGATGATGTGAATTCCGAGTCATTCGGACATGCCAGGGGTCGAATCGGGACGCCGAGAAACCCTATCGAGCATTTTCGTGCATCCAAATGACTGTCACGAAATTTTAAAAAAATGGAGTTGTTGGAATGAGGAACTCATAAGGAACGCGATTATGTGAATTTCAAGTGATTCGGACATGTCGGGGGTCGAATCAGGCCGCCGAGAAACCATATTTGGCATTTTTGTGCATCCCGATGACCATTACGAAATTTCAAAAAAACCAAGTCTTTGGAAAGACGAACTCTTGAGGAACTCGATGTTGTGAATGCCGGGTGATTCAGACATGCTGAGGGTCGAATCGGGCCGCCGCGAAACCGTATCGGGCATTTTCATGCATCCGGATGACTATCACAAATTTTCGAATAAACAGAGTCGTTGGAAAGACGAACTCTTAAGGAACACGAGGATGTCTATTTCGAGTGATTCAAACATGCCGGGGGTTGAATCAGGCCGTCGACAAACACTACCGAGCATTTTCGTGCCTCCGGATGACCGTGACCAAATTTCGAAAAAATAAAGTCGTTGGAAAGACGAACTCTTGAGGAACGCAAAGATGTGAATTCTGAGTGATTCAGACATGCCGGGGGTCGAATCGGGCTGTCGAAAATCCCTATGGGGCATTTTTGTGCATCCGAATGACCGTCACGAAAGATAAAAAAAACGGAGTCATTGGAAAGAAGAACTCTTAAGGAACACTATGATGTGAATTCCGAGTGATTCAGACATGCCAGGTGTGGAATCGGGCCGCCAAGAAACCCTAAAGAGCATTTTCTTTCAACTTGATGACCGTGACGAAATTTCAAAAACATAGAGTCGTTGGAAAGAGGAACTCTTATGGAACACGATGATCTGAATTTGGAGTGATTCAGACATTCCGGTGGTCGAATCAGGCCGTCTAGAAACCCTATCGGGCCTTTTCGTACATACGGATGACCTTCACGAAATCTAAACAAAAAACAGAGTCGTTAGAAAGAAGAACTCTTAAGGAACGCGATGATGTGAATTTCGAGGGATACGGACATGCCGGATGTCAAATCTAGCCTTTGAGAGACCTTAACGAGCATTTTTGTGCATCCTGATGACCGTCACGAGATTTCAATAAAAAAGGAGTCGTTGGAATGAGGAACTCTTAAGGAATGTGATCATGTCAATTTCGAGTGATTTGAACATGCCGGGTGTCGAATCGGTCCGCCGAGAAACCCTAACGAGCATTTTTGTGCATCCTGATGACTATCACGAAATTCGCATAAAAAAGGAGTCATTGGAATGAAGAACTCTTAAGGAACGGGATGATGTCATTTTCGAGTGATTCGGACATGCCGGGGGTCGAATCGGGCCGCTGAGAAACCCTATCGGGCATTTTTGTGCATTACGATGATCATTACAAAATTTTGAAAAAGCAAAGTCATTGGAAAGACAGACTCTCGAGAAACGCGATGATATGAATGCCGAGTGATTCGAACATGACGGGTGTCGAATCGGGCCGCCCAGAAACCCTATAGGACATTTTCGTGCATCCGGATGACCGTCACGAAAGTTCGAAAAAATGGAGTCGTTGGATAGAGGAATTCTTAAGCAACATGATGATGTGAATTCTGAGTGATTCAGACATGCGGGGGTCAAATAGGGCCGCCGAGAAACACTATCGAGCATTTCCGGGCATCCGGATGACCGTCAACAAATTTCGAAAACATAGAGTCTTTGGAAAGGCAAACTCTTAAGGAACACAATGATGTCAATTCCGAGTGATTCGGACTTGCCGGTGATCGAATCCAGCCATAGAGAAACCCTATCAGGTATTTTCATGGATCCGGATGACCATCATGAAAGTTCAAAAAAACGGAGTCGTTAGAAAGATGAACTCTTAAGGAATGCGATGATGTGAATTCCGAGTGATTCGGACATGCCGGGTGTCGAATCGGACCGCCAAGAAACCCTATCGAGCATTTTCATGCAACCTGATGACCGTCACAAAATTTTAAAAAATTGGAGCCGTTGGAATGAGGAACTCTTAAAGAACGCGATCATATCAATTTCGAGTGATTCGGACATGGCGGGGGTCGAATCGATCTGCCAAGAAACCCTATGGGGCATTTTCGTGCATCCGGATGATCGTCACAAATTTTTGAAAAAACAGAGTCGTTGGAAAGACGAACTCCCAACGATCACGATGACGTCTATTTCAAGTGATTCGGACTTGCCGGGGGTTGAATCGGAACGCCGAGAAACCCTATCGGGCATTTTCGTGCATTCGGATAACCATTACAAAATTTAGAAAAAACAGAGTCGTTGGAATGACGAACTCTTGAGGAACGCGATGATGGGAATTTTGAGTGATTCGGACATGCTGGGATTGAATTAGGCCGCCCAGAAACCCTATCGAGCGTTTTCGTGCATCCGGATGGCCATCACGAAATTTTGATTAAAAAGGAGTCATTGGAATGAGGAACTCTTAAGGTAAGTGATCATGTCGATTTCGAGTGATTTGGTCATGCCGAGAGTCAAATCGAGCTGCTAAGAAACCCTATCGGGCATTTTTGTGCATCCGAATGATCGACACGAAATTTTGAACAAGCAGAGTCGTTGGAAAGACGTACTCTTAAGGAACTCGATGAAGTGAATTCTGAGTGATTTAGAAATGCCAAGTGTCAAATTGGGGGGCCGAGAATCCCTATCAGGCATTTTCCTACATTCGGTTGACCGTTACCAAATTTTGAAAAAATAGAGTCGTTGGAAAGATGAACTTTTGAGGAACGCGAAGATGTGAATTCCGAGTCATTCGAACATGCCGGGGCTCGTATCGGGCCGCTGAGAAACCTTAACGAGCATTTTCGTGCATCCAGATGACTGTCACGAAATTTCAAAAAAATGGAGTCCTTGGAATGAGGAACTCTTAAGGAACGCGATCATGTCAATTTAGAGTGATTCGGACAAGCCAGAGGTCGAATCGGGACGCCGAAAAACCCTATCGGGCATTTTTGTGCATACCGATGACCGTCACAAAATTTCAAAAAAACAGAGTCTTTGGAAAGACGAAGTCTTAAGGAATACGATGATCTGAATGCCGAGTGATTCGGACATGCCGGGGGTCGAATCTGGCCGCCTAAAAACCCTATTGGGCATTTTCGTGCATCCAGATAACCGTCACAAAATTTCGAAAAAACTAGTCATTGGAAAGACGAACTCTAAAGGATCGCGATTATGTGAATTCCGAGTGATTCGGACATGCCGGGGGTCGAATCGAGACACCGAGAAACCTTAACAAGCATTTTCTTGCATCCGAATGACAGTCCCGAAATTTCAAACAAGCAGAGTCGTTGGAAAGGAGAACTCTTAAGGAACGCGATGATGTGAATTCTGAATGATTAAGATTTGCCATGTGTCGAATTGGGCCGCCGAGAATCCCTATCAGGCATTTTCGTCCATTCGAGTGACTGTCACGAAATTTTGAACAAAAGGAGTCGTTGGAAAGACGAACTCTTAAGGAATGCGAAGATGTGAATTCTGAGTGATTCGGACAAGCCGGGGATCGAATTGGGCCGCAGAGAAACCTTATTGGGCATTTTCGTGCATTCGGATGACCGACACAAAATTTCAAACAAGTGGTATCGTTGGAAAGACAAACTCTTTAGGATCGCGATTAAGTGAATTCAGAGTCATTTGGACATGCCGGGGGTCGAATAGCGCGCCCAGAAACCCGATCGAGCATTTTTCGTGCATATGAATGACCGACACGAAATTTCGAACAAGCGGAGTCGTTGGAAAGACGAACTCTTAAGGAACGCAATGATGTGAATTCTGAGTGATTCGGACATGACGGGGGTCGAATCGGGCCGCCCAGAAACCCTATTAGGAATTTTCGTACATCCTGATAACCATCACGAAAGTTCAAAAAAATGGAGTCGTTAGAAAGATGAACTCTTAAGGAACGCGATGATGTGAATTCTGAGTGATTTGGACATGCCGGGTGTCGAATTGAGCCGCCGAGAAACCCTAACGATCATTTTTGTGCATCCTGATGACCGTCACGAAATTTCAATAAAACAAAAGGAGCCCTTGGAATGAGAAACTCTTAAGGAACGTGATCATGTCAATTTCGAGTGATTTGGACATGCCGGGTGTCGAATCGGGATGCCGATAAACCCTATCGGGCATTTTTGTGCATTCAGATGACCGACACAAAAACTCGAACAAGTAGAGTCGTTGGAAAGACAAACTCTTAAGGAACACGATGATGTGAATTCTGAGTGATTCGGACATGGCAGGTGTCGAATTAGGCCCCTGAGAATCCCTATCGGGTATATTCGTACATCCAATTGATGGTCATGAAATTTTGAAAAAATGGAGTCGTTGCAATGAAGAACTCTTAAGGAACACGATCATGTCAATTTCGATTGATTCGGAGAAGTGAGAGGACAAATCGGGACGCCGAGAAACCCTATCGGGCTTATTTGTGACTCCCGATGACCGTTACGAAATTTTGAAAAAAATAAAGTCTTTGGAAAGACGAACTCTTGAGGAACGCGATGATGTGAATGCCGAGTGATTTGGACATGTCGGGTGTCGAATCGGGCCGCCCAGAAACCCTATCGGGCATTTTCGTGCATCCGGATGAACATCACGAAAGTTCAAAAAAATCGAGTCGTTGGATAGAAGAATTCTTAAGGAACGCGATGATGTGAATTCTTAGTGATTCAGACTTGTCGGGGGTCGAATCGGGCCTCCGAGAAACGTTATTATGCATTTTCGTGCATTCGGATGACCGACACAAAATTTCAAACAAGTGGTGTCGTTGGAAAGACAAACTCTTCCGGATCGCGATTAAGTGAATTCTGAGTCATTCGGACATGCCGGGGGTCGAATCGGGCGCCCAGAAACCCGATCGAGCATTTTCGTGCATATGAATGACCGACACAAAATTTTGAACAAGCGGAGTCGTTGGAAAGACAAACTCTTAAGGAACGCAATGATGTGAATTCTGAGTGATTTGGACATGACGAGGGTCGAATCCAGCCTCCGAAAAACCCTAACGAACAGTTTCGTTCATCCGAATGACCGTCACCAGATTTCGTAAAAATGGAGTCGTTGGAAAGAGGAATTCTAAAGGAACGCGATGATGTGCATTTCGAGTTATTCGGACAAGCCGGGGGTCGAATCCGGCCGCCGAGAAACCATAACGGGCATTTTCGTGCATCCGGATGCCTATCACCAAAATTTGAAAAAACAGACTCATTCGAAAGATGAACTCTTAAGGAACGCAATGATCTGAATTTCGAGTGAATCGAACACGCCAGAGGTCGAATCGGGCCGCCGAGAAATCCTATCGGCCATTTTTTTGCATCCGGATGACGGTCATGAAATCTCAAAGAAACAGAGTCGTTGAAAAGAGGAACTCTTAAGGAACGCGATGATGTTAATTTTGAGTGATTTATACATGCCTGGGGTCGAATGGGGCCACTGAGAAACCCTAACGGGAATTTTCGTGCATCCGGATGATCGTCACCAAATTTTGAAAAAATAGATTCGTTGGAAAGACAAACTCTTGAGGAAAGGCGATGATTTGAATTCTGAGTGATTCGGACATGCCGGGGGTCGAATCCAGCCGCCGAGAAACCTTAACGGGCATTTTCATGCATCCGGATCACTACCACCAAATTTCAAAAAAACTGAGTCATTGGAAAGACGAACTGTTGAGGAAGGCGAGGACGTGAATTCCGAGTGATTCGGACATGCCAGGGGTCGAATTGGGAAGCCGAGAAACCCTATCGGGCATATTCGTGCATCCCACAAAATTTCGAACAAGCGGAGTTGTTGGAAAGACAAACTCTTAAGGAACACGATGATGTGAATTTCGAGTAAATCGGACATGACGGGGGTCGAATAATGCAGCCCAGAATCCCTATCGGGCATTTTAGTGGATCAGGATAACCGTCCCGAAAGTTCGAAAAAACAAAGTCGTTGGAAAGAGTAACTCTTAAGGAATGTGATGATGTGCATTCCGAATGATTCGGACTAGCCGGGGGTCAAATCAGGCCACCCAGAACCGCTATCGGGCATTTTTGTGCATCTGGATGACCGTCACAAAAGTTCAAAAAAATGGATCGTTGGAAAGGCGAAATCCTGAGGAACGCAATAATGTGAATTTCGAGTGATTCGAACATGCAGGGGGTCGAATCGGGTCGCATAGAAACCCTATTAGGCATTTTCGTACATCCTAATGACCGTCACGAAAGTTGAAAAAAATGGAGTCGTTAGAAAGATGAACTCTTAAGGAATGCAATGATGTAAATTCTGAGTGATTCAGACATGCCGGGTGTCGAATTGAGCCGCCGAGAAACCCTAACGAGCATTTTTGTGCATCCTGATGATCGTCACGAAATTTCAATATAAAAAAGGAGTCCTTGGAATGAGGAACTCTTAAGGAACCTCATCATGTCAATTTCGAGTGATTTGGACATGCCGGGGGTCGAATCGGGATGCCGATAAACCTTATTGGGCATTTTTGTGCATTCGGATGACCTACACAAAATTTCGAACAAGCAGAGTCGTTGGAAAGACGAACTCTTAAGGAACACGATGATGTGAATTCTGAGTGATTCAGACATGCTAGGTGTCGAATTAGGCCGCCGAGAATCCCTATCGGGCATATTCGTGCATCCAATTGATGGTCATGAAATATCGAAAAAATGGAGTCGTTACAATGAGGAACTCTTAAGGAACGCAATCATGTCAATTTCGAGTGATTCGGAGAAGCGAGAGGACAAACCGAGCCGCCGAGAAACCCTATCGGGCATATTTGTGACTCCCGATGACCGTTACAAAATTTCAAAAAAAACAAAGTCTTTGGAAAGACGAACTCTTGAGGAACGCGATGATGTGAATGCAGAGTGATTCGGAGATGCTGGGTGTCGAATCGGGCCGCCCAGAAACCCTATCGGGCATTTTCATGCATCCGGATGACCGTCACGAAAGTTCAAAAAAATTGAGTCATTGCATAGAGGAATTCTTAAGGAATGCGATGATGTGAATTTCGAGTGATTCAGACTTGCCGAGGGTCGAATCGGGCCGCCGAGAAACCTTATCGGGCATTTTCGTTCATCTAGATGAACATCTCGAATTTTCGAAACAAAAGAGTAGTTGGCAAGACGAACTCTTAAGGAACACGAGGACGTCTATTCCGAGTGGTTCGGATATATTGGGGGTCGAATCGGGCTGCCGAGAAACACTATCGGGCATTTTCGTGCATCCGGATGATCGTCACAAAAGTTCAAAAAAAGGGAGTCGTTGGAATAAGGAACTCTTAAGGAATGCGATGATGTAAATTCTGAGAGATTCGGACTTGCCGGGTGTCGAATCGGGCCTCCAAAAAACCCTAACGAGCATTTTCGTGCAACTTGATGACCGTCAAGAAATTTCAAAAAAATTGAGTCGTGGGAATGAGGAACTCTTAAGGAACGCGATCATGTCAATTTCGAGTGACTCGGACACGCCAGGGATCGAATCAGGCCGCCGAGCAACCCTATCGGACATTTTCGTGCATTCAGATGACCGTGATAAATTATCGAAAACACTGAGTCGTTGGAAAGAGGAACTCTTAACGAACACGATGACGTCTGTTTCGACTGTTTCGGACATGCCGGGGGTTGAATCGGGATGCCATTTTTGTGCATCCAAATGACCATTACCAAATTTTGAAAAACAGAGTCGTTTGAAAGACAAACTCTTGAGGAATGCTATGATGTAAATTTTGAGTGATTCGGACATGCCGGGGGTCAAACCGCCGCACATAAACCCTATCAGGCATTTTTGTGCATTCGGATGACCATTACGAAAGTTCCAAAAAAATGAAGTCGTTGAAAAGTGGAACTCTTAAGGAACGCGATGATGTGAATCCTGAGTGAGTCGGACATGCCAGGTGTTGAATCAGGCCGCCAAGAATCCCTATCGGGCATTTTCGTGCATTTGGGTGACCGTCACCAAATTTTAAAAAAATAAAGTCATTAGAAAGGCGAACTTTTGAGGAACGCGATGATGTGAATTCTAAGTCATTCGGACATGCTGGGGGTCGATTCGGGCTTCCAAGTAATCGTAACGAGCATTTTCGTGCTTCCGGATGACCGTCACGAAATTTTGATAAAGAAGGAGTCGTTGGAATGAGGAACTCTTAAGGAACGTGATTATGTCAATTTCAATTGATTCGGACATGCCGGGGGTCGAATCGGTTTGCCGAGAAACCCTATTCGGTATTTTTGTGCATCCGAATGACCGGCACAAAATTTCAAACAAACGGAGTCGTTGGAAAGACGAACTCTTAAGGAACGCGATGATGTGAACTCTGAGTGATTCGGCCATGCCAGGTGCCTATTCAGGCCGCCGAGAATCCCTATCGGGAATTTTCGTGAATTCGGTTGACCGTCACCAAATTTCGAAATAACAGAGTCGTTGCAAAGAGGAAATTTGAGGAACGCGATGATCTGAATGCCGAGTGATTTAGACATGCCGAGTGTCGAATCGGGCCGCCAATCAACCTTAACGAGCATTTTCGTGCAACCTAATCACCGTCATGAAATTTCGAAAAATTGGAGTCGTTGGAATGGGGAACTCTTAAGGAATGCGATCATGTCAATTTCGAGCGATTCGGACACGTCGGGGGTCGAATCGGGCCGCCGAGAAACCCTATGAGGCATTTTCATGCATCCGGATGACCGTCACCAAATTTTGAAAAAACCATAGTCGTTGGAAAGATGAACACTTGAGGATCACGATTATGTGAAATTCGAGTGATTCGGACATGCTGGGTGTCGAATCGAGACGCCTAGAAACCATTTCGAGCATTTTTGTGCATCCGGATGACCGTCACGAAAGTTCAAAAAAATCGAGTCGTTGGATAGAGGAATTCTTTTGGAACGTGATGATGTGAATTCCGAGTGATTTAGACATGCCGGGGGTCGAATCGGGTCGCCGAGAAACCTTATCGGGCATTTTCGTGTATCCGAATGAATGTCCCGAATTTTAGAAAAAACAAAGTAGTTGGAAAGATGACCTCTTAAGGAACACGAGGACGTCTGTTCCAAGTGATTTGGACATGCCGGGGGTCGAATTGGCCACCGAGAAACCTTAACAACCATTTTCGTGCATCCGAATAACAGTTACGAAATTTCAAAAAAATGGAGTCGTTGGAATGAAGAACTCTTAAGGAATGCGATCATGTCAATTTCGAGGGATCCGGATATGTCGGGGGTTGAATCGGGCCGCCGAGAAATCCTATCAGGCATTTTTGTGCATCCCGATGACCGTCACGAAATTTTGAAAAAATTGAGTCTTTGGAAAGACGAACTCTTGAGGAACGTGATGATGTGAATGCTGAGTGATTAAGACATGCAGGGTGTCGAATCGGGCCGCCAAGAAACCCTAACAAGCATTTCGTGCAACCTGATGACCGTCACGAAATTTCAAAAAATTGGAGTCGTTGGAATGAGGAACTCTTGAGGAACGCGATGATGTGAATTTCGTCTAATCGGGCCGCCAGAAACCCTATCTGGCATTTTCATGCATCCGGTTGACCGTCACCAAATTTCGAAAAAATAGAGTCGTTGGAAAGATGAACTCTTAAGAAACGCAACAATGTGATTTTTGACTGATTCAAACTTGTCGGGGGTCGAATCGGGCCTCCTAGAATCCCTATCGGGCATTTTCGTGCATCTGGATGACCGTCACAGAAGTTCGAGAAAACGGAGTCGTTGGAGAGAGGAACTCTTATAGAATGCGATGATGTGGATTCCGAGCTATTCGGACATGCCGGGTGTCGAATCAGGCCGCTGACAAACCCTAACGAGCATTTTTGTGCATCCTGATAGCCGTCACGAAATTTCCATAAAAAAGGAGTCTTTGGAATGAGGAACTCTTAAGGAACGTGATCATGTCAATTTTGAGTAATTCGGATATGCCGTGGGTCAAATCAGGCTGCCGAGAAACCCTATCATGCATTTTTGTGCAGTCGAATGACTGTCACGAATTTTCAAAAAAACAGAGTTGTTAGATAGACGAACTCTTAAGGAACGCGATGATGTGAATTCCGAGTGATTCGGACATGTCATGGGTCGAATCGGGCCACCGAGAATCCCTATCGGGCATCTTTGTGCATCCAGATGACCTTTACAAATTTTCGAAAAACAGAGTCATTAGAAAGACGAACACTTAAGGAAAGCGATGATGTGAATTTCGAGTGATTCGGACATGCCGGGGATCGAATAGGGACGCCGAGAAACCTTATTGGGCATTTTCGTGCATTCGGATGACCGTCTCAAAATTTCGAACAAGCGGAGTCGTTGGAAAGACGAACTCTTAAGGAATGCAATGATGTGAATTCCGAGTGATTCGGACATGCCGAGGTCGAATCGGGTCGCCGAGAAACCCTATAGGGCATTCTAGTGCATTCGGAGGTTCGTCACCAAATTTTGAAAAAATAGAGTCGTTGGAAAGATAAACTCTTGAGGAACGTGATCATGTGAATTCTGAGTCATTCGGACGTTTCTGGGGTTGAATCGGGCCTTCGAGAAACCCTAACGAGAATTTTCGTGGATCCAGATGACCGTCACGAAAGTTCAAAAAAATGGAGTCGTTGGAATGAGGAACTCTTAAGGAAGACGGTCATGTCAATTTCGAGTGATTCGGACATGCCGGGGGTCGAATCGGGCCGCTGAGAAACCCTATCGGACATTTTCATGAATCCGGATGACCGTCACAAATTTTTAAAAAAATTGAGTCATTGGAAAGACGAATCTTAAGGAACGCAATGATGTGAATTTCGAGTGATTCAGTCATGACGGGGGTCGAATCGGGCCACCGAGAAACCCTATCGGGCATCTTCGTGCATCCGGATGACCGTCACCAAATTTTGAAAAAACAAAATCGTTGGAAAGACGAACACTTGTGGAACGCGATGATGTGAATTCCGAGTCATTCGAACATGCCGGGGCTCGAATCGGGCCGCCAAGAAACCCTAACGAGCATTTTCGTGCATCCGAATTACCGTCACGAAATTTGAAAAAAATGGAGTCGTTGGAATGAGAAACTCTTTAGGAACGCGATCATGTCAATTTCAAGTGATTCGGAGATGCCAGGGGTCGAATCGGGTCGCCGAGAAACCCTATCGGATATTTTCGTGCATCCGGAGGACCGTCATGAATTTTCGAAAAAAAAGAGTCATTGGAAAAATGAATCATAAGGAACACGATGACGTTTGTTTCGAGTGATTCGGACATGCCGGTGGTCGAATCGGGCCGCCGAGAAACCCTATCAGACATTTTCGTGCATCCGGATGACCGTCACAAATTTTTCAAAAAATAGAGTCGTTGGAAAGACGAATCTTAAGGAACGCAATGATGTGAATTTCAAGTGATTCTGTCAGGACGGGGGTCGAATCGGGCTGCCCAGAAAAACTATCGGCCATTTTCGTGCATCCGAATGAGCGTCACGAAATTTCAAAAAAATGGAGTCGTTGGAATGAGGAACTCTTTAGGAATGCGATCATGTCAATTTCAAGTGATTCGGACATGCCGGGGGTCGAATCGGGCCGCCGAGAAACCCTATCGGATATTTTCGTGCATCCGGATGACCGTCACGAATTTTCGAAAAAAACGAGTCGTTGGAAAGACGAATTTTAAGGAACACGATGACATTTGTTTCGAGTGATTCAGACATGCCGGAGGTCGAATCGAGCCGCCCAGAAACCATATCAGGCATTTTCGTGAATCCGGATGACCGTCACTAAATTTCGAGAAAACGGATTCGTTGGTAAGAGGAACTCTTAAGGAACGCGATGATGTGAATTCCAAGTGATTCAGACATGCCAGGGGATTGAATAGGGCTGCCGAAAAACCCTGTGAGGCATTACCTTGCCTCCGGATGACTGTCACGAAAGTTCGAAAAAACGGAGTTGTTGGAAAGAGGAACTCTTAAGGAAATTGATGATGTGAATTCTGAGTGATTCGGATATGCCGAGGGTCGAATCGGTCCGCCGAGAAACTTTAACAGCCATTTTCGTGCATACACCTCACCGTCACGAAATCTTGAAAAAATGGAGTTGTTGGAAAGAAGATGTCTCAAGGAACGCGATTATGTGCATACCGAGTGACTCAGACATGCAGGGAGTCAAATCGGGCTGCCGAGAAACCTTATCGGGCATTTTCGTGCATCCGTATGACCATCACCAAATTTTGAAAAAATAGAGTCATTGGAAAGCCGAACTCTTGAGGAACGCGATGATGTGAATTCTGAGTGATTCGGACTTGATGGGGGTCGAATCTAGCTACCGAAAAACCCTAACGAGCATTTTCGTGCATCTGGATGATCATCACGAAATTTCAAAAAAATGGAGTCGTTGGAATGAGGAACACTTAAGGAACGCGATCATGTCAATTCCGAGTGATTCAGACACGCGCAGGGTCGAATCGGGCTGCCGAGAAACCCTATCGGGCATTTTCGTGTATCCGGATGATTGTCACCAAATTTTGGAAAAACAGAGTCATTGGAATGACGAACTCTTGAGGAATGCGATGATGTGAATTCCAAGTGATTCGGACATGCCGGGGGTCGAATTGGGCCGCCGAGAATCCCTTTCGGGGAATATTCGTGCATCTAGAACACAGTCACCAAATTTCAAAAAAACATAGTCGTTGGAAAGACGAACTCTTAAGGATCGTGATTATGTGAATTCGAAGGGATTCGGACATGCTGGGGGTCGAATCGAGCCACCGAGAAACTTTAACAAGAATTTTCGTGCATCCGAATGACAGTCACGAAATTTCAAACAAGCAGAGTCGTTGGAAAGACGAACTCTTAAGGAACGCGATGATGTGAATTCTGAGTGATTCGGACATGGCATGTGTCGAATTAGGCCGCCAAGAATCCCTATCGGGCATTTTCGTGCTTTTGAGTGACCGTCACCAAATTTTGAACAAGCAGAGTCGTTGGAAAGACGAACTCTTAAGGAACGCGATGATGTGAATTTTGAGTGATTCGGACGTACCGAGGATCCAATCGGGCTGACGAGAAACCTTATTGGGCATTTTCGTGCATTCGGATGACCGACACGAAAATTCGAACAAGCGGTGTCGTTGGACAGACGAATTCTTAAGGATCGCGATTAATTGAATTTCGAGTCATTCAGACATGCCGAGGGTTGAATCGGGTGCCCAGAAACCAGATCGAGGATTTTCGTGCATATGGATGACCGACACGAAAATTTGAACAAGTGGAGTTGTTGGAAAGACGAACTCTTAAGGAACGCGATGATGTGAATTCCGAGTGATTTGGACATGCCAGGGTTGAATCGAGTCGCTGAGTAACACTATCGGGCATTCTCGTACATTCGGATGACCGTCACCACATTTTGAAAAAACAGAGTCGTTGGAAAGAAGAACTCTTGAGGAACACAATGATGAGAATTCTGAGTCTTTCGAACGTGCCGGGGGTTGAATCAGGCCGCCGAGAAACCCTAACGAGCATTTCCGTGGATCCGGATGACCGTCACGAAAGTTCAAAAAAATGGAGTCGTTGGAATGAGGAACTCTTAAGGAAGGCGATCATGTCAATTTCGAGTGATTCGAATATGCCGGAGGTCGAATCGGGCCGCCGAGAAACCCTATCGGAAATTTTCGTGCATCCGGATGATCGTCACGAATTTTTCACAAAATAGAGTAGTTGGAAAGACGACTCTTATCGAATGCAATGATGTGAATTCCGAGTGATTCAATCATGACAGGGGTCGAATCGGGCCGCCGAGAAACCCTATCGGGCATATTCGTGCATCCAGAAAACCGTCACCTAATTTTGAAAAAACGAATTCGTTGGAAAGACGAACTCTTGAGGAACGCGATGATGTGAATTCTGAGTCATTCTGACATGCCGAGAGTCGAATCGGGCCGCCGAGAAACCCTAACAAACATTTTTGTGCATCCGAATGACCGTCACGAAATTTCAAACAAATGGAGTCGTTGGAATGAGGAACTCTTAAGGAACGCGATGATGTGAATTTCGAGTGATTCGGACATGCCATGGGTCGAATCGGGCCACCGAGAATCCCTATTGGGCATTTTCGTGCACACGGATGACCATCATGAATTTTTGAAAAATAGTGTCGTTAGAAAGACGAACTCCTAAGGAACACGATGATGTGAATTCCGAGTGATTCGGATGATCGTCTCGAAATTTTGAACAAGCGGAGTCGTTGGAAAGACGAACTCTTAAGAAACGCAATGATGTGAATTCCGAGTGATTCGGACAAGCCGATGTCGAATCGGGTCGCCGAGAAACCCTATCGGGCATTCTAGTGCATTCGGAGTTTTGTCCCCAAATTTTGAAAAAATAGAGTTGTTGGAAAGACAAACTCTTGAAGAACGCAATGATGTGAATTCTGAGTCATTCGGACGTGCCGGGGGATGAATAGAGCCTTCAAGAAACCATAACGAGCATTTTCGGGGATCCAGATGACCGTCACGAAAGTTCAAAAAAATGGTGTCGTTGGAATGAGGAACTCTTAAGGAAGGCGGTCATGTCAATTTCGAGTGATTCAGACATGTCGGGGGCTGAATCGGTCCGCTGAGAAACTCTATCGGACATTTTTGTGCAACTGTTTGACAGTCACGAATTTTTCAAAAAAAAGAGTCGTTGGAAAGACGAATCTTAAGGAACACAATGATGTGAATTTCGAGTGATTCAGTCTTGACGGGGGACGAATAGGGTCACCGAGAAACCCTATCGGGCATTTTCGTGCATCCGGATAACCGTCACCAAATTTTAAAAAAACAGAGTCATTGGAAAGACGAACTCTTGAGGAACGCAATTATGTGAATTCTGAGTGATTCGGACAAGACGGGGGTCGAATCCAGCCGCCAAAAAACCCTAACGAGCATTTTCGTGAATCCAGATGACCATCACGAAATTTTGAAAAAATGGAGACATTGGAATGATGAACTCTTAAGGAATGCGATCATGTCAATTTTGAGTGATTCGAACACGCCAGGGGTCGAATCGGGCCACCGAGAAACCCTATCGGGCATTTTCGTGCATCCGGATGACTGTCACCAAATTTTGAAAAAACAGAGTCGTTGGAAAGACGAACTCTTGAGTAACGCGATGATATGAATTTCGAGTGATTCGGATATGTCAGGGATCGAATCAGGTCGTCGAGAAACATTATCGGACATTTTCGTGCATCAGGATGACCGTCACGAATTTTCGAAAAAATCGGGGGACGAATCGGGCCGCCGAGGAATCCTATTGGGCATTTTTGTGCATCCCGATGATCGTTACGAAATTTCAAAAAAACAATGTCTTTGGAAAGATGAACTCTTGAGGAATGCGATGATATGAATTCCGAGTGATTCGGACATGACGAGGGTCGAATCGGGCAGCCTAGAAACCCTATCGGGCATTTTAGTAGATCCGGATGACAATCACGAAAGTTCGAAAAAACGAAGTCATTGGAAAGAGTAACTCTTAAGGAATGCGATGATGAGCATTCCGAGTGATTCGGACATGTCGGGGGTTAAATCGGGCAGCCCAAAAACCCTATCGAGCATTTTCGTGCATCCGGATGACCATTAAGAAAGTTCAAAAAAACGGAGTCGTTGGAAAGACGAACTCTTGAGGAACGTACTGATGTGAATTTCGAGTGAATCGGACTTGCTGGGGGTCGAATCGGGCCTCCCAGAAACCCTATCGTGCATTTTCGTACATCTGGATGACCGTCACAAAAGTTTGGAAGAAATGAGTCGTTGGAAAGAGGAACTTTTAAGGAACGCAATGATGTGAATTCCGAGTGATTCAGAAATGCTGGGTGTTGAATCTGGCCGCCGAAAAACTCTAACGAGCATTTTTGTGCATCCTGATGACCGTCACGAAATTTCAATATAAAAGGAGTCCTTGGAATGAGGAACTCTTAAGGAACGTGATCATGTCAATTTCAAGTGATTCGGACATGCCGGGGGTCAAATCGGGCTGCCGAGAAACCGTATCGGGCATTTTTGTGCATCTGGATGACCAACAAGAAATTTCGAACAAGCGGAGTCGTTGGAAAGACGAACTCTTAAGGAACGCAATGATGTGAATTGTGAGTCATTCGGACATGCCAAGTGTCGAATTGGGCCGTCGAGAATCCCTATCGGGCATATTCGTGCATCCAATTGACCGTCCCAAAAAAATGGAGTCATTGCAATGAGGAACTCTTAAGGAACACTATCATGTCAAGTTCGAGTGATTTGGAGAAGCCGGGGGACGAATCAGGCCGCCGAGAAACCCTATCGAGCATTTTTGTTCATCCCGATGACTGTTACGAAATTTCAAAAAAACAACGTCTTTGGAAAGACGAACTCTTGAGGAACGCGATGATGTGAATGCCGAGTGATTCGAACATGTCAGGGGTCAAATCGGGCCGCCGAGAAACCTTATCTGGCATTTTCGTGCATCCGGATGATCGTAACGAAAGTTCAAAAAAACAGTCATTGGATAGAGGAACTCTTAAGGAACGCGATGATGTGAATTCTGAGTGATTCGAACATGTCAGGTGTCGAATCAGGCCGTCAAGAAACCCTAAGGAGCATCTTCGTGCAACCTGATGACCGTCACGAAATTTCAAAAAATTGGAGTCGTGCAACCCGATCATGTCAATTTCGAGTGATTCGGACACGCCGAGGGTCGAATCGGGCCGCCGAGAAACCCTATCGGGCATTTTCGTGCATCCGGATGACCGTCACCAAATTTCGAAAAAAAAACATAGTCGTTGGAAGAACAAACTCTTAAGGATCGCGATTACGTGAATTCCAAGTGATTCGGACCTGATGCGGGTCGAATCGGGCCTCCCAGAAACCCTATCGAGCATTTTTGTGCATCTGGATGACCTTCACGAATGTTAAAAAAAACGAAGTCGTTGGAAAGCAGAACTGTTATAGAATGCGATGATGTGAATTTTGAGTGCTCCAGACATGCCGGGGGTCAAATCGGACTGCCGAGAAACCCTATCGAGCATTTTTGTGCATCCTGATGACCGTCACGAAATTTTGAAAAAACAGAGTCTTTGGAAAGACGAACTCTTGAGGAACGGGATGATGTGAATGCCGAGTGATCAGGATATGTCGGTTGTAAATTCGAGCCGCCAAGAAACCCTAACGAGCATTTCGTGCAACCTGATGACCGTCACGAAATTTCAAAAAATTAGAGTCATTGGAATGACGAACTCTTGAGGAACGCGATGATGTGAATTTCGAGTGATTCAGACATGCCGAGGATCTAATCGGGCCGCCGAGAAACTTTATCGGGCATTTTCGTGCATCCGGATGACCGTCAACAAATTTCGAAAAAACAAAGTCATTGGAAAGACGAACTCTTGAGGAATGCGATGATGTGAATTTCAAGTGATTCGGACATGCCGGGGGTCGAATCGGGCCTCCCAGAAACCCTATCGAGCATTTTCGTGCATCCGGATGACCATCACGAATGTTCAAAAAAATGGTGTCGTTGGAAAGAGGAACTGTTATAGATTGCGATGATGTGAATTTCGAGTGATCCGGACATGCCGGGTGGCGAATCGGGCCACCGAGAAACCTTAACGAGCATTTTTGTGCATCTTGATTACTGTCACGAACTTTCAATAAAAATGGAGTCGTGCAATGAAGAACTCTTAAGGAACGTGATCATTTCAAGTTCGAGTGATTTGGAGAAGCTAGGGTACGAATTAAGGCGCCGAGAAACCCTATCGGGCATTTTTGTGCATCTCGATGATCGTTACAAAATTTCGAAAAAACAACGTCTTTGGAAAGACGAACTCTTGAGGAACGCGATGATGTGAATGCAGAGTGATTCGAACATGTCGGGAGTCGAATCAGGCCGCCGAGAAACCTTATCGGGCATTTTCTTGCATCCGGATGAACGTCCCGAATTTTTGAAAAAACAGAGTAGTGGGAAAGACGAACTCTTAAGGAACACGAGGACGTCTATTTCGAGTGATTCGGACATGACGGGGGTCGAATCGGGCTGCCGAGAAACACTATCGGGCATTTTCGTGCATCCGGATGATCGTAACGAAAGTTCAAAAAAATAGAGCCGTTGGATAGAGGAACTCTTAAGGAACGCGGTGATGTGAATTCTGAGTGATTCGGACATGCCAGGTGTCGAATCAGGCAGTCAAGAAACCCTAAGGAGCATCTTCATGCAACCTGATGACCATCACGAAATTTCAAAAAATTGGCGTCGTGCAACCTGGTCATGTCAATTTCGAGTGATTCGGACACGCCGGGGGTCGAATCGGACCTCCGAGAAACCCTATCGGGCATTTTCGTGCATCCGGATGATTGTCACCAAATTTTAAAAAAAAACATAGTCGTTGGAAGAACGAACTCTTAAGGATCGCGATTACGTGAATTCCGAGTGATTCGGACATGCTGGGGGTCGAATCGAGCCATCGACAAACCTTAACAAGCATTTTTGTCCATCCGAATGACGATCACGAAATTTTAAAAAATTGGAGTTGTTGGAAAGAGGAACTGTTATAGAATGCGATGATGTGAATTCCGATTGATCCGAACATGTCGGGTGTCAAATCGGGCTGCCGAGAAACCCTAACGAGCATTTTTGTGCATCCTGATGACCATCAAGAAATTTCGATAAAAAAGGAGTTGTTGCAATAAGGAACTCTTAAGGAATGTGATCATGTCAATTTCGAGTGATTCAGACATGCCGCGGGTCGAATCGGGCTGTCGAAAAACCTTATCGGGCATTTTCATGCATCCGAAGGACCATCACGAATTTTCAAAAAAATAGAGTCGTTAGAAAGATGAATCTTAAGGAACACGATGACATCTGTTTCAAGTGATTCAAACATGCCGAGGGTCGAATCGGACCGCCCAAAAACCATATCGGGCATCTTCGTGCATTCGGATGACCGTCACAATAGTTCAAAAAAAGGGAGTCATTGGAAAGAGGAACTCTTAAGGAACGCGATGATGTGAATTTCAAGTGATTCGAACATGCCGTGTGTCAAATCGAGCCACCGATAAAACCTAACGAGCATTTTCGTGCATCAGGATGACCATCACGAAATTTGGAAAACATTGAGTCGTTGGAATGAGGAACTCATAAGGAACGCGATCATGTCAATTTCGAGTGATTCGGACATGCTGGGGGTCAAATTAGGCCGCCTAGAATCCCTATCGATCATTTTCGTGCATTCGGGTGACCGTCACTAAATTTTGAAAAAATAGAGTCCTTGGAAAGACGAACTTTTGAGGATCGCGTTGATGTGAATTCCGAGTCATTCGGACATGCCAGGGCTCGAATCGGGATGCTGAGAAACCTTAACGAGCATTTTCGTGCATCCAGATGACCATCACGAAATTTTGAAAAAATAGAGTCTTTGGAAAGACGAACTCTTGAGAAACGCGATGATCAGAATGCCTAGTGATTCGGACAAGCGAGGCATCGAATCGGGTCACCAAGAAATCTTAACAAGCATTTTCGTGCAACCTGATGATCGTCACGAAATTTCAAAAAAATGGAGTTGTTGGAATGAAGAACTCTTAAAGAACGCGATCTTGTCAATTTTGAGTGATTCGGAAATGCCGGGGGTCGAATCGGGCCACCAAGAAACCCTATCTGGCATTTTTGTGCATCCCGATGACCGTCACGAAATTTTGAAAAAATAGAGTCTTTGGAAAGACGAACTCTTGAGGAATGTGATGATGTGAATGCCAAGTGATTAGGATATGCCGGGTGTCAAATCGAGCCGCCAAGAAACCCTAACGAGCATTTCGTGCAACCTGATGACTGTCACGAAATTTTGAAAAATTGGAGTCGTTGGAATGACAAACTCTTGAGGACCGCGATGATCTAAATTTCGAGTGATTCAGACATGCCGAGGATCTAATCGGGCCGCCGAGAAACCTTATGGGGCATTTTCGTGCATCCGGATGACCGTCAACAAATTTCGAAAAAACAAAGTCGTTGGAAAGACGAACTCTTCAGGAACGCGACGATGTGAATTTTGAGTGATTCGGACATACCGGGGGTCGAATCGGACCTCCCAGAAACCCTATCGAGCATTTTCGTGCATCCGGATGACCTTCACGAATGTTGAAAAAAACGGAGTCGTTGGAAAGAGGAACTGTTATAGAATGCGATGATGTGAATTCTGAGTGCTCCAGACATGCAAGGTGTCGAATCGGTCCCCCGAGAAACCTTAACGAGCATTTTTCTGCATCCTGATGACCATCACGAAATTTCAATAAAAAAGGAGTCGTTGGAATGAGGAACTCTTAAAGAACGCGATCATGTCAATTTCGAGTGATTGTGACACGCCGGGGTTCCAAGCGGGTCGCCAAGAAACCCTATCGGGTATTTTCGTGAATCCGGATGACCGTCACCAAATTTTGAAAAAAACATAGTCATTGGAATGACGAACTTTTCAGGATTGCGATGATGTGAATTCCGAGTGATTCGGACATGCCGGGGGTCGAATCGGGAAACCAAGAAACCTTAACAAGCATTTTTGTGCATCCGAATGACGGTCACAAAATTTCAAAAAAATGGAGCTGTTGGAATGAAGAACTCTTATGGAACGCGATCATGTCAATTTCGAGTGATTCGGACACGCTGGGGGTTGAATCTGGCCGCCGAAAAACCCTACCGGGCATTTTCGTGCATCCGAATGATTGTCACAAAATTTCAAAAAAAACACAGTCGTTGGAAAGACAAACTCTTAAGGATCGCGATTATGTGAATTCCGAGTGATTCTGACTTGCCGGGGGTTGAATCGGGCCACCGAGAAACCTTAACAAGAATTTTCGTGCAACCTTATGACCGTCATGAAATTTCGAAAACATTGAGTCGTTGGAATGAGGAATTCTTCAGGAACGCGATCATATAAATTTCGAGTGATTCGGACATGCCGAGGGTCGAATTGGGCCAGGGACAATCCCTATCGGGCATTTTCGTGCATTCGGGTGACCGTCACCAAATTTTGAAAAAACAGAGTCGTTGGAAAGACGAACAATTGAGGATTGCGTTGATGTGAATTCCGAGTCATTCGGACATGCCGGGGATCGAATTGGGCCGCTGAGAAACCTTAACAAGCATTTTCATGCATTCGGATGACCATCACGAAATTTTGAAAAAATAAAGTCTTTGGAAAGACGAACTCTTGAGGAACGCAATGATCTCAATGCTGAGTGATTCGGACAAGCCAGTTGTCGAATAGGGCCGCCAAGAAACCTTAACAAGAATTTTCGTGCAACTTGATGACCATCATGAAATTTCAAAAAATTGGAGTAGCTGGAATGGGGAACTCTTAAAGAACGCGATCATGACAATTTTGAGTGATTCGAACACGCTGGGGGTCGAATCTGGCCGCCGAGAAACCCTATCGGGCATTTTCGTGCATCTGGATGACTGTCACCAAATTTCAAAAAAAACATAGTCGTTGGAAAGACGAACTCTTAAGGATCGCGATTATGTGAATTTCGAGTGATTCGGACATGCCGGGGGTCGAATCGGGCCACTGAGAAACCATAACAAGAATTTTCGTTCATCAAATTATGGTCACGAAATTTCAAAAAAATGGAGTTTTTGGAATGAAGAATTCTTAAGGAACGCGATCATGTCAATTTCGAGTGATTCGGATATGTCGGCGGTCGAATTGGTTCGCTGAGAAACCCTATGGGGTATTTTTGTGCATCCTGATGACCGTCACAAAATTTCGAAAAAACAGAGACTTTGGAGGAATACGATGATGTGAATGCCGAGTGATTCGGACAAGGGAGGGGTCGAATCGGGGCGCTGAGAAACCCTATCGAGCATTTTTGTGTATCTCGATGACCGTCACGGAATTTTAAAAAAATAGAGTCTTTGGAAAGACGAACTCTTGAGGAACGCGATGATGAGAATGCCGAGTGATTAGGATATGCCGGGTGTCGAATCGGGCCGCCAAGAAACCCTAATGAGCATTTCGTGCAACCTGATGACCTTCACAAATCGGGCTGCCAAGAAACCCTAACGACCATTTTTGTGCATTCGGATGACCGTCACAATTGTTCGAAAAAACGGAGTTGTTGGAAAGAGGAACTCTTAAGGAACGCGATGAAGTGAATTCCCAGTGATTCGAACATGCCGGGTGTCAAATCAGGCCGCCGAGAAAACCTAACGAGTATTTTTGTGCATACGGATGACCGTCACAAAAGTTCGACAAAATGGAGTCGTTGGAATGAGGAACTCTTAAGGAAGGTGGTCAGGTCTACTACGAGTGATTCGAACATACCGGGGGTCGAATCGGGCCACCGAGAAACCCTATCGGACATTTTCGTGCATCCGGGTGACTGTCACGAATTTTTCAAAAAATAGATTCGATGGGATGATGAATCTTAAGGAACTTGATGATGTGAATTCCGAGTGATTCAGTCATGACGGGGGTCGAATCGGGCCGCCGAGAAACCCTATCTGGCATTTTCGTGCATCCGGATGACCGTCACCAAATTTAAAAAAAATAGAGTCGTTAGAAAGACGAACTCTTGATGAACGCAATGATGAAAATTCTAAGTCATTCGGACATGCCGGGGGTCGAATCGGGCTGCCGAGAAACCATAACAAGCATATTTGTCCATCCGAATGACCGTCACGAAATTTCAAAAATAATGGAGTCGTTGGAATGAGGAACTCTTCAGGAACGCGATCATGTCAATTTCGAGTGATTCGGACATGCCGGGGGTTGAATCGTGCCGTCGAGAAACCCTATCGGACTTTTTCTTACATCTGGATGACCGTAACAAATTTTCAAAAAAAAAGAGTCATTGGAAAGACGAACTCTTGACGAACGCGATGATGTGAATTCTGAGTGATCCAGATATGGCGGGTGTTGAATTGGGCCGCCGAGATACCTGAACGAGCATTTTCGTGCATCCGAATGACCGTCACGAAAGTTAAAAAAAATGGAGTCGTTGGAATGAGGAACTCTTCAAGAATGCGATCATGTCAATTTCGTGTGATTTGGACATGCCGGGGGTTGAATCGGGCCGCCAAGAAACCCTATCAGACATTTTTTTGCATCCGGATGACCGTCACGAATTTTCAAAAAAAAGAGTCGTTGGAAAGAGGAATCTTAACGAACACGATGACGTCTGTTTTGAGTAATTCGGACATGCCGGGGGTCGAATCAGGCCACCCAGAAACCATATCGGGCATTTTCGTGCATCCGGATGACCGTCATGAAAATTGAAAAAAATAGAGTCGTTGGAAAGAGGAACTCTTAAGGAACACGATGATGTGAATTCCGAGTGATTCGAACATGCGGGGTGTCGAATAGGGCTGCCAAGAAACCGTAACAACCATTTTTGTGCATTCGGATAACCGTCACGAAATTTCGAAAACTTTGAGTCATCGGAATGAGGAATTCTTAAGGAACGCGATCATCTCAATGTCGAGGGATTCGGACATGCCAGGGGTCGAATCGGGTTGCCGAGAAAGCCTAACGTGCATCTGAATGATCGTCACGAAGTTTCAAAAAAATGGAGTAGTTGGAATGAAGAACTCTTCAAGAGCGCGATTATGTCAATTTCGAGTGATTCGAACATGCAGGAGGTCGAATCGGGCCACCGAGAAACTCTGTCGGACATTTTCGTGCATGCTGATGACCGTCACGATTTTTCGAAAAAAAAGAGTCATTGGAAAGACGAATCTTAAGGAATACGATGACATCTGTTTCGAGTCTTTTGGACATGCCGGAGGTCGAATCGGGTCGCCCAGAAACCTTATCGGGCATTTTCATGCATCTGGATGACCGTCATGAAAATTCAAAAAAACAGAGTCGTTACAAAGAGGAACTCTTAAGGAACGCGATGATGTGAATTTTGAGTGATTCGGATATGCCGAGGGTCGAATCAGACCGCCAAGAAACCTTAACTGCCATTTTCGTGCATACGGATCACCGTCACGAAATTTCGAAAAAATGGAGTGGTTGGAAAAAGGAACTCTTAAGGAACGCGATGATCTGAATTCCGAGTGATTCAAACATGCCATTTCTCGAATCGGGCTGCCGAGAAACCCTAACGAGCCTTTTTGTGCATCCTGATGACCATCACGAAATTTCAATAAAAAGGAGTCCTTTAAATGAGGAACTCTTAAGGCACGTGATCATGTCAATTTCGCGTGATTCGAACATGCCGGGGGTCGAATCGGGTTGCCGAGAACCCCTAACGTGCATTTTCGTGCATCCGAATGACCGTCACGAAAATTTAAAAAAATGGAGCCGTTGGAATGAGGAACTCTTCAGGAACGTGATCATGTCAATTTCGAGTGATTCGGACATGCCGGTGGTCGAATCAGGCCGCCCAGAAACTATATCAGGAATTTTCGAGAATCTGGATGACCGTCAGGAAATTTCGAACAAGCGAAGTCGTTGGAAAGATGAACTCTTAAGGAACACGATGATGTGAATTCTAAGTGATTCGGACATGCTAGATGTCGAATTGGGCCACCGAGAATCCCTATTGGGCTTATTCGTGCATCCAAATGATCGTTACGAAATTTTGAAAAAATGGAATCGTTAGAATGAGAAACTCTTAAGGAACACGATCATGTCAAGTTCGAGTGATTCGGAGAAGCCAGGAGACGAATCGGGCCAACGAGGAACCCTATCGTGCATTTTTGTGCATCCCGATGACCTTTACGAAATTTAAAAGAAAACAAACTCTTTGGAAAGACGAACTCTTGAGGAACGCGATGATGTGAATTCCGAGAGATTCGGACATGAAGGGGGTCAAATTGGGCGGCCCAAAAACCCTATCGGGGATTTTAGTGGATCTGGATGACCGTCATTAAAGTTCGATAAAACAGAGTCGATGGAAAGAGTAACTCTTAAGGAATGCGATGATGTGCATTCCGAGTGATTCAGACATGTTAGAGGTCTAATCGAGCCACCCAGAAACCCTATCAGGCATTTTCGTGCATCCAGATGACTGTTAGGAAAGTTCAAAAAAATAGAGTCATTGGAAAGACGAACTGTTGAGGAACGCAATGATGTGAATTTCGAGTGAATCGGACATGCCGGGAGTCGAATCGGGCCGCCCAGAAACCTTATCGGGCATTTTCGTGCAACATGATGACCGTCACAAAATTTCAAAAAATTGGAGTAGTTGGAATGGGGAACTCTTAAGGAACACGATCATGACAATTTCGAGTGATTCGAACACGCTGGGGGTCGAATCTGGCCGCCGAGAAACCCTATCGGGCATATTCGTGCATCCAGAAAACCTTCACCTAATTTTGAAAAAATGAATTCGTTGGAAAGACGAACTCTTGAGGAACGCGATGATGTGAATTCTGAGTCATTCTGACATGCCGAGAGTCGAATCGGGCCACCGAGAAACCCTAACAAACATTTTCGTGCATCCGAATGACGGTCACGAAATTTCAAACAAATGGAGTCGTTGGAATGAGGAACTCTTAAGGAACGCGATGATGTGAATTTCGAGTGATTCGGACATGCCATGGGTCGAATCGGGCCACCGAGAATCCCTATCGGGCATTTTCGTGCACACGGATGACCATCACGAATTTTTGAAAAACAAAGTCGTTAGAAAGATGAACTCCTAAGGAACACGATGATGTGAATTCCAAGTGATTCGGATGACCATCTCGAAATTTTGAACAAGCGGAGTCGTTGGAAAGACGAACTCTTAAGAAACGCAATGATATGAATTCCGAGTGATTCGGACAAGCCAAGGTCGAATCGGGTCGCCGAGAAACCCTATTGGGCATTCTAGTGCATTCGGAGTTTTGTCCCCAAATTTTGAAAAAATAGAGTTGTTGGAAAGACAAACTCTTGAAGAACGCGATGATGTGAATTCCGAGTCATTCGGACGTGCCGGGGGATGAATAGAGCCTTCAATAAACCATAACGAGCATTTTCGGGGATCCGGATGACCGTCACGAAAGTTCAAAAAAATGGTGTCATTGGAATGAGGAACTCTTAAGGAAGGCGGTCATGTCAATTTCGAGTGATTCAGACATGTCGGGGCCCGAATCGGTCCGCTGAGAAACCCTATCGGACATTTTCGTGCATCCGAATGACCGTCACGAATTTTTGAAAAAATAGAGTCGTTGGAAAGACGAATCTTAAGGAACACAATGATGTGAATTTCGAGTGATTCAGTCATGACGGAGGACGAATTGGGTCGCCGAGAAACCCTATCGGGCATTTTCGTGCATCCGGATAACCGTCACCAAATTTCAAAAAAATAGAGTCGTTGGAAAGACGAACTCTTGAGGAACGCGATTGTAACATCCCGTAATTTTTAGATATTTTCCTTAGAAATTCTTCACCTTACATATATTCATAGAAATTATCTAACATTAATGGAATATGTAAAGAAAGAAAACCTAAGAGGAAATATTAGAAATAAACATGCTAAAGAAAGGTGAAATTCTTAGGTAAGGAAAGATAAATTTTTATGAAGTAAGTAAAGGTCTTAAAATTTCAAGAAGATCGGATTAGGGTAATTTTTCTTAATTTAAGAGCAAAGGTTACTAAGTTTAGTATCTCCACCCGTAATTGGGCTTTAACCTATGGACACTTCATATAGAGTTTTTCTACTTCACATGAATTTTTAGCAAGCCAATAGGATAGCCCAAGGAAGAAATAAAACATAGACTTGGACTAGGATATAGAAATTGGACCGGTAGCCCAAAAATCATCAAAATGTGACCAAGCCTATTATGAAAGGTAGAATTTTAACCAAAGTAAGGAAAATGGGCAAGAATGAGCCCAAACCCAAGAGGAAAAATAAAAATAAAAATAAAATTAAAGTGATGAAATATTGGTGTAATCAAGATTAAGTGACATGGCATTAAGACAAAAATTTAGCAAGTGGTGTGATTCTACATTCATCATTTTGGCAAGTGGCACAATAATACAAGGCCTTAGGACAAAAACATCTATATCCTACATTCATAACTTTAGCAAGTGGTTAATAATACATAGCATTATGACAAAACATCATTTTCCTACACAAATAATTTTAGTTAAGTAAGCAAAATTCAAGGGCTAGAAATTTGCCACTTAAAAAGGCAAATCTATCATACTTGATTAAGACAAAAGAAAAAGGAAATGAATCCCTAAATCAAAGGGATCTTGCCCCATATCTTAAGAACATATCATCATAATTTTCAAAATACAAATATCCTTTTTCTATGCATATCTTGACTAAGGAAGAGGAAGACAAGAACATAAGTTGTTTGTTTTCCAAAAATTCAACAAAGTGTATCCTAATTGTGATAAGGTAGACCCATGATCATGAAAGGTGAATTATTTGGTGGTCTATATAAGAAAACCCACCCTTACAACATTAGAATTTCGTCCAAGTGAGGGAGAGCAAAAATAGAAGCAAGGTAGTGTGAGGAAAGGAGAGGAAGAAAGGAAGAAAGAGGAAGGAGAAGTCTAGGGGTCTAAGTACTCCAGGTAAGTTTAACAATATTTCTTTTTGAAGAAAACCTTTGAAACTCATAATATTTATATGAGATTTTGATCTTAGAACTTTGATGATTGGTCATGGATGTTGCTATATCATGTTACATATTGATCTTGCATGTGATGTATGTTTGAATACTTTGGTCGGTGTAGATAGTTCTGCATGGGTATGGCTATGATTGACAGAATTTTATGCTTCGGTATTTTAATTTCTGGGAACAATCTATAAGGAATTAAAATAAATGGTTAACATAAGAATTAAAGATATATGTGTCACGGATTTGTAACCACTAGAATCATTCAATGTGGAGTCCATATGAGGTAGATATGGTCCGATTAGTAGTCAAAGGTCAGAAAATGGTTCATCAGGGAATAATATATTAGGATAGCTTCGGTAATTTAATTTCTGGGAACTATTGGTAGGGAATTAAAATAAATGGTTAACATAAGAATTAAAGATATGTGTGTCATTGATTTTTAGCCACTGGAATCATTCAATTTGGAGTCCACATGTGGTAGATATGGTTCGATTACTATGCCAAGGTCAGAAAATGGTTCATCAGGGAAGATTATGTTAGGACAGCTGTTGTATTTTAATTTCTGGGAATTATATGTACGTAATTAAAATAAATGGTTAACATGAAAGTTATATATCTATGTCTCATGGAAATATACCCACTGGAATTATGCAATTTGGAGTTAATATGAGGTAGATATGATCCGATTAGTAAGCAGAGGTCAGAAAATGTTTATTCAGGGAAGAGTATGTTATTAATGCTTTAGTTTTTGAATTTCTAGGAATATTCTGTAGGGAATTAAAATAGTGCGCCAACATAACAATGATAGATATATGGCTCATGGATTTTTTCCAACTGGAATAACTCAATTTGGAGTTCCAATTTGGGAGATATGGTCTAATTAGTCAGTAAAGGTCAGAACCTATCCGAGAGGAACTATCCTGTACTTTGAGGGAGTAATATCACCTTTGTTTCTTAATTTTTCGCTACAATGTTCAACATAATAGATTTAGATAATTGTTTTATCTTGAAATGGACACCAAGATCACCTACATCAGAGTTAAATTGAGGGAGTTATGCTCTGACTAGTAAGAGAAGGTTAGATAGGATGAAAACCTGCATCAAGAAAAATAAAGGAATAAAATTAGTATTTAAAAAAAGAAGATGAATCTTAATAAATGACTAGTATAGCCATAGTCATTGCCATTGTATGAACTTTTTACCATCTTAAGTATGAAATTTTGACATGGAAATATTTTATGAAGTGATATTTGAAATGGTTATGTTCATGGCATGATTACCAATGATTTATGGTAATAGTTATATTTTGATGAACATACTTGTTATTGAAAGCATATTTTTGGCTAACATTGTGAAAAGAAAAGAAATGAGCACGGTCACATGGCAATCCGTGTGGTGCACCAGTAGGGGACGCCCTACCAACGGTTATGATCATGATAATGAGAAAAGAAAGAGAAAGTGGGCCATGTCGGACGAAGCGAGAAAAGCCCGTACCGGAGAGTAGAGGATACTCACCTTGACCGGGGTAGCTTGAAATGAGAATAAGTTGATGGCCATCATATGATATTTTAAAAATAGTTAATCCTGTCATACATATCATTACAGTATGATTCTTATGTGCATAGATATAATGCATTCATATGACCAAAGATATTTTTCTGTAGTTTATACAGCTGAACATGACGTGATGAGCTTTGCTAATGATAATTTATTGTTGAACTTATTGGGATTTAATTCTCACTATATTTCCATATCATGTTCAGAAAATTATTTATGCAACTTTTGTTTCTAAGGCTCTGGCTTTTAGTGCACATTGGATCGAGTTACTTTATGTTGGGCAGATTTCAGAATCAAATAAGATGTTTGTGGTCGAGTTGGCTCAGATCCCGGTGAAGGTGCAACCACCCGCACCTGTATCTCCGGAATTGGTCAACCAAAATAAACAAGATGTAAATATCTATGTGTTTGATATGTTATACGTATGTTTTGATTAATGACATGTATGTGAACTCAATATTGTATAATAATAAAGGAAAAAAAAAGGTTGTTACAGCGATCATGTGAATTTTGAGTGATTCGGACATGACGGGGGTCGAATCCAGCCGCCGAAAAACCCTAACGAGCATTTTCGTGAATCCGGATGACCATCACAAAATTTTGAAAAAATGGAGACATTGGAATGAGGAACTCATAAGGAACGCGATCATGTCAATTTCGAGTGATTTGAACATGCCAGGGGTCGAATCGGGCCACCGAGAAACCCTATCGGGCATTTTCGTGCATCCGGATGACTGTCACCAAATTTCGAAAAAACAGAGTCGTTGGAAAGACGAATTCTTGAGGAACGCGATGATGTGAATTTCAAGTGATTCGGAAATGTCGAGGGTCGAATCAGGCCGCCGAGAAACATTATCGGACATTTTCATGTATCCGGATGACCGTCACGAATTTTCAAAAAAATCGGGGTACGAATCGGGCCGTCGAGGAACCCTATTGGGCATTTTTGTGCATCCGGATGACCGTTACAAAATTTCAAAAAAACAAAGTCTTTGGAAAGATGAACTCTTGAGGAATGCGATGATATGAATTCCGAGTGATTCGGACATGACGAGGGTCGAATCGGGCAGCCTAGAAACCCTATCGGGCGTTTTAGTGGATCCGGATGACCATCACGAAAGTTCGAAAAAACGGAGTCATTGGAAAGATTAACTCTTAAGGAATGCGATGATGAGCATTCTGAGTGATTCGGACATGTCGGGAGTCAAATCGGGTAGCTTAAAAACCCTATCGGGCATTTTCGTGCATCCGGATGACCATTAAGAAAGTTCAAAAAAACGGAGTCGTTGGAAAGACGAACTCTTGAGGAACGCAATGATGTGAATTTCGAGTGAATCGGACATACCGGGGGTCGAATCGGGCCTCCCAGAAACCCTATCGGGCATTTTCGTACATCTGGATGACCGTCACGACAGTTTGAAAGAAATGAGTCGTTGGAAAGAGGAACTCTTAAGGAACGCAATGATGTGAATTCCGAGTGATTCGGAAATGCCGGTTGTCGAATCAGGCCGTCGAGAAACTCTAACGAGCATTTTTGTGCATCCTGATGACCGTCACGAAATTTCAATATAAATGGAGTCCTTGGAATGAAGAACTCTTAAGGAACGTGATCATGTCAATTTCGAGTGATTCGGACATGCCGGGGGTCAAATCGGGCTGCCGAGAAACCGTATCGGGCATTTTTGTGCATCTGGATGACCAACAAGAAATTTCGAACAAGCGGAGTCGTTGGAAAGACGAACTCTTAAGGAACGCAATGATGTGAATTGTGAGTCATTCAGACATGCCAGGTGTCAAATTGGGCCGTCGAGAATCCCTATTGGGCATATTCGTGCATCCAATTGACCTTCACGAAAAAATGGAGTCGTTGCAATGAGGAACTCTTAAGGAATGCTATCATGTCAAGTTCGAGTGATTTGGAGAAGCCGGGGGACGAATCAGGACACCGAGAAACCCTATCGAGCATTTTTGTGCATCCCGATGACCGTTACGAAATTTCGAAAAAAAGTCTTTGGAAAGACGAACTCTTGAGGAACGCGATGATGTGAATGCCGAGTGATTCGAACATGTCGGGGGTCAAATCGGGCTGCTGAGAAACCTCATCTAGCATTTTTGTGCATCCGGATGAACGTCCCAAATTTTTGAAAAAACAGAGTAGTTGGAAAGACAAACTCTTAAGGAACACGAGGACGTCTATTTCGAGTGATTCGGACATGCCGGGGGTCGAATCTGGCTGCCGAGAAACACTATTAGGCATTTTCGTTCATCCGGATGATCGTAACGAAAGTTCAAAAAAACAGAGTCGTTGGATAGAGGAACTCTTAAGGAACGTGATGATGTGAATTCTGAGTGATTCGAACATGTCAGGTGTCGAATCAGGCCGTCAAGAAACCCTAAGGAGCATCTTCGTGCAACCTGATGACCGTCACGAAATTTCAAAAAATTGGAGTCATGTAACCCGATCATGTCAATTTCGAGTGATTCGGACACGCCGGGGGTCGAATCGGGCCGCCGAGAAACCCTATCGGGCATTTTCGTGCATCTGGATGACCGTCACCAAATTTAAAAAAAAAATAGTCGTTGGAAGAACAAACTCTTAAGGATCGCGATTACGTGAATTTCGAGTGATTCAGATATGCTGTGGGTCGAATCAGGCCTCCCAGAAACCCTATCGAGCATTTTCGTGCATCAGGATGACCTTCACGAATGTTAAAAAAAACGGAGTCGTTCGAAAGCAGAACTGTTATAGAATGCGATGATGTGAATTATGAGTGCTCCAGACATGCCGGGGGTCGAATCGGGCTGCCGAGAAACCCTATCGAGCATTTTTGTGCATCCTGATGACCGTCACGAAATTTTGAAAAAACAGAGTCTTTGGAAAGACGAACTCTTGAGGAACGGGATGATGTGAATGCCGAGTGATTAGGATATGCCAGGTGTAAAATCGGGCCGCCAAGAAACCCTAATGAGCATTTCGTGCAACCTGATGACCGTCACGAAATTTCAAAATATTGGAGTCGTTGGAATGACAAACTCTTGAGGAACGCGATGATGTGAATTTCGAGTGATTCAGACATGCCGAGGATCTAATCGGGCCAACGAGAAACTTTATCAGGAATTTTCGTGCATCCGGATGACTGTCAACAAATTTCGAAAAAAACAAAGTCATTGGAAAGACGAACTCTTGAGGAATGCGACGATGTGTATTCCGAGTGATTCGGACATGCCGGGGGTCGAATCGGGCCTCCCAGAAACCCTATCGAGCATTTTCGTGCATCCGGATGACCATCACGAATGTTCAAAAAAATGGAGTCGTTGGAAAGAGGAACTGTTATAGATTGCCATGATGTGAATTCCGAGTGATCCGGACATGCCGGGTGGTGAATCGGGCCGCCGAGAAACCTTAACGAGCATTTTTGTGCATCCTGATTACTGTCATGAACTTTCAATAAAAATAGAGTCGTTGCAATGAGGAACTGTTAAGGAACGTGATCATGTCAAGTTCGAGTGATTTGTAGAAGCCGGGGGACGAATTAGGCCGCCGAGAAACCCTATCAGGCATTTTTGTGCATCTCGATGATTGTTACGAAATTTCGAAAAAACAACGTCTTTGGAAAGACGAACTCTTGAGGAACGCGATGATGTGAATGCCGAGTGATTCGGACATGTCGGGGGTCGAATCGTGCCGCCGAGACACCTTATTGGGCATTTTCGTGCTTTCGGATGAACGTCCCGAATTTTTGAAAAAACAGAGTAGTTGGAAAGACGAACTCTTAAGGAACACGAGGACGTCTATTTCGAGTGATTCAGACATGACGGGGGTCGAATCGGGCTGCCGAGAAACACTATCAGGCATTTTCGTGCATCGGGATGATCGTAACGAAAGTTCAAAAAAACAGAGTCGTTGGATAGAGGAACTCTTAAGGAACGCGGTGATGTGAATTTTGAGTGATTCGGACATGCCAGGTGTCGAATCGGGCTGTTAAGAAACCCTAAGGAGCATCTTCGTGCAACCTGATGACCGTCACGAAATTTCAAAAAATTGGCGTTGTGCAACCTGATCATGTCAATTTCGAGTGATTCAGACACGCCGGGGGTCGAATCGGACCTCCGAGAAACCCTATCGGGCATTTTCGTGCATCTGGATGACCGTCACCAAATTTTAAAAAAAACATAGTCGTTGGAAGAACGAACTCTTAAGGATCGCGATTACGTGAATTCTGAGTGATTCGGACATGCTGGGGGTCGAATCGAGCCACCGAGAAACCTTAACAAGCATTTTTGTCCATCCGAATGACGATCACGAAATTTTAAAAAATTGGAGTTGTTGGAATGAAGAACTCTTAAGGAACGCGATCATGTCAATTTCGATTGATTCGGATATGCCAGGGGTCGAATCGGGCTGCCGAGAAACCCTATCGGGCATTTTTGTGCATCCAAATGACCGTCACGAAATTTCAAAAAAATAGAGACTTTGGAAAGACGAACTCTTGAGGAATGCGATGATGTGAATGCCGAGTGATTCGGACAAGCAGGGGGTCGAATTGGGCGGCCGAGAAACACTATCGGGCATTTTTGTGCATCCCAATGACCATCACGAAATTTTGAAAAAACAGAATCTTTGGAAAGACTACCTCTTTAGGAACGCGATGATGTGAATGCCGATTGATTAGGATATGCTGGGTGTCGAATCGGGCCGCCAAGAAACCCTAACAACCATTTCGTGCAACTAGATGATCGTCACGAAATTTTGAAAAATTGAAGTCGTTGGAGTGACGAATTCTTGAGGAATGCAATGATGTGAATTTCGAGTGATTCGAACATGCCGGGGGTCTAATTGGGCCGACGAGAAACCCTATCGGGCATTTTTGTGCATCTCGATGACCGTCACGAAATGTCGAAAAAACAAAGACTTTGGAAAGACTAACTCTTGAGGAATGCGATGATGTGAATGACGAGTGATTCGGACAAGACGGTCGTCGAATCTGGCCGCCGAGAATCCCTATCGGCCATTTTTGTGCATCCCGGTGACCGTCAAGAAATTTAGAAAAAACAGAGTCTTTGGAAAGATGAACTCTTAAAGAACGCGATGATGTGAATGCTTTGTAATTAGGACTTGCCAGGTGTCGAATCGGGCCGCCAAAAATCCCTAACGAGCATTTCGTGCAACCTAATGACTGTCACGAAATTTTGAAAAATTGGAGTCGTTGGAATGAGGAACTCTTGAGGAATGCGATGATGTGAATTTCGAGTGATTCGGACATGCTGGGGGTCTAATTGGGCCGCCGAGAAACCCTATCGGGCATTGTCGTGCATCCGGATGGCCGTCACCAAATTTTGAAAAAACAGAGTCGTTGGAAAGACGAACTCTTGAGGAACGCGACGATGTGAATTTCGAGTGATTAGGACATGCCGGGGGTCGAATGGGGCCTCCCAGAAACCCTATCGGGCATTTTCGTGCATCCAGATGACCGTCATGAAAGTTCGAAAAAAACGCAGTCGTTGTAAAGAGGAACTGTTATAGAATGCGATGATGTGAATTCCGATTGATCCGAACATGTCGGGTGTCAAATCGGGCTGCCGGGAAACCCTAACAAGTATTTTTGTGCATCCTGATAACCGTCAAGAAATTTCGATAAAAAAGGAGTTGTTGCAATAAGGAACTCTTAAGGAACGTGATCATGTCAATTTCGAGTGATTCAAACATGCCGCGGGTCGAATCGGGCTGTCGAGAAACCTTATCGGGCATTTTCGTGCATCCAAAGGACCGTCACGAATTTTTGAAAAAATAGAGTCGTTAGAAAGATGAATCTTAAGGAACACGATGACATCTGTTTCAAGTGATTCGGACATGCTGGGGGTCGAATCGGACCGCCCAAAATCCATATAGGGCATCTTCGTGCATTCGGATGACCGTCACAATAGTTCGAAAAAATGGAGTCATTGGAAAGAGGAACTCTTAAGGAACGCGATGATGTCAATTTCGAGCGATTCGAACATGCCGTGTGTCAAATCGGGCCGCCGAGAAAACCTAACGAGCATTTTCGTGCATCAGGATGACCATCACGACATTTGGAAAACATTGAGTCGTTGGAATGAGGAACTCATAAGGAACGCGATCATGTCAATTTCGAGTGATTCGGACATGCCGGGGTTCGAATCGGGCCGCCTAGAATCCCTATCGATCATTTTCGTGCATTCGGGTGACCGTCACCAAATTTTGAAAAAATAGAGTCCTTGGAAAGACAAACTTTTGAGGATTGCGTTGATGTGAATTCTGAGTCATTCGGACATGTCGGGGCTCGAATCGGGACGCTGAGAAACTTTAACGAGCATTTTTGTGCATCCAGATGACCATCACAAAATTTTGAAAAAATAGAGTCTTTGGAAAGACGAACTCTTAAGAAACGCGACGATCAGAATGCCTAGTGATTCGGACAAGCCGGGCGTCGAATCGGGCCGCCAAGAAATCTTAACAAGCATTTTCGTGCAACCTAATGACCGTCACGAAATTTCAAAAAAATGGAGTTGTTGGAATGAAGAACTCTTAAGGAACGCGATCTTGTCAATTTTGAGTGATTCGGAAATGCCGGGGGTCGAATCGGGCAGCCGAGAAACCCTATTTGGCATTTTTGTGCATCCCGATGACCGTCACGAAATTTTGAAAAAACAGAGTCGTTGGAATGACGAACTCTTGAGGAACGCGATGATCTAAATTTCGAGTGATTCAGACATGTCGGGGATCTAATCGGGCCGCCGAGAAACCTTATCGGGCATTTTTGTGCATCCGGATGACCGTCAACAAATTTTGAAAAAACAAAGTCATCGGAAAGATGAACTCTTCAGGAACGCGACGATGTGAATTTCGAGTGATTCGGACATGCCGGGGGTCGAATCGGGCCTCCCAGAAACCCTATCGAGCATTTTCGTGCATCCGGATGACCTTCACGAATGTTCAAAAAAACGGAGTCGTTGGAAAGAGGAACTGTTATAGAATGCGATGATGTGAATTCTGAGTGCTCCAGACATGCAGGATGTCGAATCGAGCCCCCGAGAAACCTTAACGAGCATTTTTGTGCATCCTGATGACCATCACGAAATTACAATAAAAAAGGAGTCGTTGGAATAAGGAACACTTAAAGAACGCGATCATGTCAATTTCGAGTGATTGTGACACGCCGGGGGTCCAATCGGGTCGCCAAGAAACCCTATCGGGCATTTTCATGAATCCGGATGACCGTCACCAAATTTTGAAAAAAACATAGTCATTGGAATGACGAACTCTTCAGGATTGCGATGATGTGAATTCCGAGTAATTCGGACATGCCGGGGGTCGAATCGAGAAACCAAGAAACCTTAACAAGCATTTTCGTGCATCAGAATGACAGTCACAAAATTTGAAAAAAAATGGAGTTGTTGGAATGAGGAACTCTTATGGAACGCGATCATCTCAATTTCGAGTGATTCGGACACGCTGGGGGTCGAATCTGGCCGCCGAAAAACCCTACCGGGCATTTTCGTGCATCCGAATGATTGTCACCAAATTTCAAAAAAAACACAATCGTTGGAAAGACAAACTCTTAAGGATCGCGATTATGTGAATTCCGAGTGATTCGGACTTGTCGGGGGTTGAATCGGGCCACCGAGAAACCTTAACAAGAATTTCCGTGCAACCTAATGACCGTCATGAAATTTCGAAAACATTGAGTCGTTGGAATGAGGAATTCTTCAGGAACGCGATCATATCAATTTCAAGTGATTCGGACATGCCGAGAGTCGAATTGGGCTGGGGACAATCCCTATCGGGCATTTTCGTGCATTCGAGTGACTGTCACCAAATTTTGAAAAAACAGAGTCGTTGGAAAGACGAACAATTGAGGATCGCGTTGATGTGAATTCCGAGTCATTCGGACATGCCGGGGATCGAATTGGGCCGCTGAGAAACCTTAACAAGCATTTTCGTGCATTCGGATGACCATCACGAAATTTTGAAAAAATAAAGTCTTTGGAAAGACGAACTCTTGAGGAACGCAATGATCTCAATGCCGAGTAATTCGGACAAGCCAGTTGTCGAATAGGGCCGCCAAGAAACCTTAACAAGCATTTTCGTGCAACTTGATGACCGTCACGAAATTTTAAAAAATAGGAGTAGTTGGAATGGGGAACTCTTAAGGAACGCGATCATGATAATTTCGAGTGATTCGAACACGCTGGGGGTCGAATCTGCCCGCCGAGAAACCCTATCGGGCATTTTCGTGCATCTGGATGACTGTCACCAAATTTAAAAAAAAACATAGTCGTTGGAAAGACGAACTCTTAAGGATCGCGATTATGTGAATTTTGAGTGATTCGGACATGCCGGGGGTCGAATCGGGCCACCGAGAAACCTTAACAAGCATTTTCGTTCATCCAAATGATGGTCACGAAATTTCAAAAAAATGGAGTTTTTGGAATGAAGAACTCTTAAGCAACGCGATCATGTCAATTTCGAGTGATTCGGATATGTCGGCGGTCGAATCGGTTCGCCGACAAACCCTATGGGGTATTTTTGTGCATCCTGATGACTGTCACACAATTTCGAAAAAACAGAGACTTTTGAGGAATATGATGATGTGAATGCCGAGTGATTCGGACAAGCCGGGGGTCGAATCGGGGCGCTGAGAAACCCTATCGGGCATTTTTGTGTATCTCGAAGACCGTCACGGAATTTCAAAAAAATAGAGTCTTTGGAAAGACGAATTCTTGAGGAACGCGATGATGAGAATGCCGAGTGATTAGGATATGCCGGGTGTCGAATCGGGCCGCCAAGAAACCCTAATGAGCATTTCGTGCAACCTGATGACCTTCACAAATCGGGCCGCCAAGAAACCCTAACGACCATTTTTGTGCATTCGGATGACCGTCATAATTGTTCGAAAAAACGGTGTTGTTGGAAAGAGGAACTTTTAAGGAACGCGATGAACTGAATTCTCAGTGATTCGAACATGCCGGGTCTCAAATCATGCCGCCGAGAAAACCTAACGAGCATTTTTGTGCATAAGGATGACCGTCACGAAAGTTCAAAAAAATAGAGTCGTTGGAATGAGGAACTCTTAAGGAAGGTGGTCAGGTCTACTATGAGTGATTCGAACATGCCGGGGGTCGAATGAGGCCGCCGAGAAACCCTATCGGACATTTTCGTGCATCCGGGTGACCGTCATGAATTTTTCAAAAAATAGAGTCGATGGGAAGATGAATCTTAAGGAACTTGATGATGTGAATTCCGAGTGATTCAGTCATGACGGGGGTCGAATCGGGCCGCCGAGAAACCCTATCTGGCATTTTCGTGCATCCGGATGACCGTCACCAAATTTTAAAAAAATAGAGTCGTTGGAAAGACAAACTCTTGATGAACGCAATGATGTAAATTATGAGTCATTCGGACATGCCGGGGGTCGAATCGGGCCGCCGA
Organism: Gleditsia sinensis; assembly: GCA_037074535.1. Taxonomy (NCBI): domain Eukaryota; kingdom Viridiplantae; phylum Streptophyta; class Magnoliopsida; order Fabales; family Fabaceae; genus Gleditsia; species Gleditsia sinensis. Next base: position 46,256,328 of record CM073464.1, read on the forward strand.
GAAACCATAACGAGCATTTTCGTGCATCTGAATGACCGTCACGAAATTTCAAAAATAATGGAGTCGTTGGAATGAGGAACTCTTCAGGAACGCGATCATGTCAATTTCGAGTGATTCGAACATGCCGGGGGTTGAATTGTGCTGTCGAGAAACCCTGTCGAACTTTTTCTTACATCCGGATGACCGTCACAAATTTTCAAAAAAAAGAGTAATTGGAAAGACGAACTCTTGACGAACGCGATGATGTGAATTCCGAGTGATCTGGACATGGCGGGTGTTGAATTGGGCCGCCGAGAAACCCTAACGAGCATTTTCGTGCATCCAAATGACCATCACGAAAGTTAAAAAAAATGGAGTCGTTGGAATGAGGAAGTCTTCAAGAATGCGATCATGTCAATTTCGTGTGATTTGGACATGCCGGGGGTTGAATCGGGCTGCCGAGAAACCCTATCAGACATTTTTTTGCATCCGGATGACCGTCACAAATTTTCAAAAAAAAGAGTCGTTGGAAAGACGAATCTTAAGGAACACGGTGACATCTGTTTCGAGTCTTTAGGACATGCCAGGGATCGAATCGGGTTGCCCAGAAACCTTATCAGGCATTTTCGTGCATCTGGATGACCGTTATGAAAATTCAAAAAAACGGAGTCATTACAAAGAGGAACTCTTAAGGAACGCGATGATGTGAATTCCGAGTGATTCGGATATGCCGAGGGTCGAATCGGACCGCCGAGAATCCTTAACTGCCATTTTCGTGCATACGGATCACCGTCAAGAAATTTCGAAAAGATGGAGTGGTTGGAAAAAGGAACTCTTACGGAACGCGATGATCTGAATTCCGAGTGATTCGAACATGCCATTTGTCGAATCGGGCTGCTGAGAAACCCTAACGAGCCTTTTTGTGCATCCTGATGACCGTCACGAAATTTCAATAAAAAGGAGTCCTTCAAATGAGGAACTCTTAAGGCACGTGATCATGTCAATTTTGAGTGATTTGGACATGCCAGGGGTCGAATCGGGCTGCCGAGAGCCCCTAACGTGCATTTTCTTGTATCCGAATGACCGTCACGAAATTTTAAAAAAATGGAGTTGTTGGAATGAGGAACTCTTCAGGAATGTGATCATGTCAATTTCGAGTGATTCGGACATGCCGGGGGTCGAATCGGGCCGCCCAGAAACTATATTGGGAATTTTCGTGAATCCGGATGACCGTCACGAAATTTCGAACAAGCAAAGTCGTTGGAAAGACAAACTCTTAAGGAACACGATGATGTGAATTCTGAGTGATTCGGACATGCTAGATGTCGAATTGGGCCACCGAGAATCCCATTTGGGCTTATTCGTGCATCCAAATTATCGTCACGAAATTTTGAACAAATGGAATCGTTAGAATGAGGAACTCTTAAGGAACACGATCATGTCAAGTTCGAGTGATTCGGAGAAGCCAGGAGACGAATCGAGCCGCCGAGGAACCCTATCGTGCATTTTTGTGCATCCCGATGACCTTTACGAAATTTAAAAGAAAACAAACTCTTTGGAAAGACGAACTCTTGAGGAATGCGATGATGTGAATTCCGAGTGATTCGGACATGAAGGGGGTTAAATTGGGCGGCCCAAAAACCCTATTAGGGATTTTAGTGGATCCGGATGACCGTCATTAAAGTTCAAAAAAACGGAGTCGATGGAAAGAGTAACTCTTAAGGAATGCGATGATGTGCATTCCGAGTGATTCGGACATGTTGGGGGTCTAATCGAGCCTCCCAGAAACCCTATCAGGCATTTTCGTGCATCCGGATGACTATTCAGAAAGTTCGAAAAAATGGAGTCGTTGGAAAGACGAACTGTTGAGGAATGCAATGATGTGAATTTCGAGTGAATCGGACATGCCGGGAGTCGAATCGGGCCACACAGAAACCTTATTGGGCATTTTCGTGCAATATGATGACCGTCACGAAATTTCAAAAAATTAGAGTAGTTGGAATGGGGAACTCTTAAGGAACGCGATCATGAAACTTTCGAGTGATTCGAACACGCTGGGGGTCGAATCTGGCCGCCGAGAAACCCTATCGGGCATTTTCGTGCATCTAGATGACTGTCACCAAATTTCAAAAAAAACATAGTCATTAGAAAGACGAACTTTTAAGGATCGCGATTATGTGAATTCCGAGTGATTCGGACATACCGGGGGTCGAATCGGGCCACCGAGAAACCTTAACAAGCATTTTCGTTCATCCAAATGATGGTCACGAAATTTCAAAAAAATGGAGTTGTTGGAATGAAGAACTCTTACGGAACGCGATCATGTCAATTTCGAGTGATTCAGATATGCCGGCGATCGAATCGGGCCGCCGAGAAACCCTATGGAGTATTTTTGTGCATCCCGATGACCGTCACGAAATTTCAAAAAAACAGAGACTTTGGAAAGACGAAGTCTTGAGGAATACGATGATGTGAATGTCGAGTGATTCGGACAAGCCGGGGGTCAAATCGGGCCGCCGAGAAACCCTATCGAGCATTTTTGTGTATCTCGATGACCGTCATG